>VZSR01000479.1:12501523-12512004 GCA_013398615.1 Brachypodius melanocephalos
GCCTCCAGCCAGTCCAAGGCTGTTTTTTCCCCAGCCCTGATGAAAGGCACCAAAGGCTTTTAGCAGGAGCCAGCCGTGTCTGCCGGCCTGGACCTCCCTCTCCTCTGCAAGTCTGAGCCCGGGAGCCAAGGAGAGCACAAGGGGAAGAGGAGGGGAGGGAATTCCATCTGTGTCCAGCCCCTCTTGTGCCCGGGAGAGTTCACTGGTCCAGGTGTGCCTTTTCCTGCCACCTCCCTGCCCTGCTTGGCACCTCATGCTGGGCAGCCCCAGGTCCCCCAGCTGGGGCCCAGGGTGGTGTGAAGCCCCCTTGGGAGGGTCACACTGGTGTGGTTTTGCTTGTGGAGACTCCTCTCCCACAGCAGCAGCTCCCTGGGTGCCCATCCCCTGCTCCAGCAGCTCCTGAGGCACCTGTGCCACTCACCTCCCTCACCTCCTTTCTCTCCCCTTTGCTAAAATGGCTGAGCTGCCTCACCACTCCTTTTCCTGGGTGTTTGCTCAGGTTTTCTCCCATTCCTGCCAGGCTCCCACGTATCTGGGACCTCCTCCTGCTCTCTGGGTGCCCGTTCTTGTCCTCACAGCTGGGTGAGGCAGCAGCAGGAGGCTGAGTCTGGGTTTGCTGCTCAGCCACAGCCAGTGCTGCTCTGCAGAGGGGGATCTCCCCTCTGGGATCTGTTATTTCATTAAGATAAACAGCCAAGTGGGATGTTATTTTCCATTCCTGCTGGGACAGGTTGGAGTTGCTGCTTCCTGACCCAAACCCTGATGTCTGATTTTGGATTCTGTGCCTTTGAGGTGGGGAGGAGAAGCTGGACTGGAGAGTGTGGATGTGTTCTTGCTGTACAAGGGACAGGTGGCTGCACCTCTGCCTCCTCCTCTGACCCTGCTCTGACCCAGGGGTTCAGCTGAGCCCTAAGCTGTGCAGTGAATTGTCCTGTACTTTGTTTTCCACTGGTTCCTTTCACAACCAGCCACTGTTGTGGATTTGGCTCTGGTCATTGTGTGTGTTCTGACCCCTAAAATACCTTTTAGGGGGTTCAGGCAGCCCTGCTCCACTTGGGAAGCAGCAGGACAAAGAGCTGGCACAGCTGGGCTGAGAAATGTGCCTGGAGCCCAATACTGGGGTGGAGTGGGAGAGCCCTGAGCTGGGGTGAGGTGTGTGCTGTGACCCAACATCTGAGATCTGAGCCAACCCATCTGTGCTGGAGAGGGGAAGGTGCTGAATAACCTGGGACATCCTTTCATCCATCCATCCATCCATGGATTCCATCCATCCATCCATCCATCCATCCATCATCCATCCATCCATCCCTCCATTCCCTGAGGGTCTCTGAGGTCTGGGAGCTGCCTCGTGGCTCCTCTGGGGTTCTCTGGCAGTGTCCCCTCCTGCAGCACAGTGGGACATTCCCACTGGCAGGGGGACAGGCCATGTCCTGGAGGGATCCTCAGCTGGGACAGTGCAAGGACACAGAAAATGTCTCAGTGGTGCCCTCAGGGTGGTTGTGCTGAAGGTCACCCCAAGGGGAGCAGCCTCCGGGCAGCTCCATCTCCCACCACAGCTCTTCTCCTCCTGCCCCAGCCTTTGCTCCAGGACTTTTTGCCTTTCCTGCTTTTTTTCCTTCCACCCCACCTTCCTTTTCTCTTCCCTTACCCTGTTTCTCTCCTGGCAGCTTTGTTCTCCTGGCTGTGTACCGGGGTTGCCATGGTGACTGCCAGAGCATCTCTGCATCCCACAGCAGTGCTCCTGTGCCTGCCCTGGCCATGGTGAGGGGCAGGGCACCCTCCTGCCCCTCCCAGGGGGCATCTGCCATCTCCTCCCAGGGATGGAATTCCCTGGGGGACATCCCTGTGCCACATCCTGCCATCAGGGGAGAGGAAGGGACAGCGTGGGGTGGCCCTGAGCAGCTCAGGATGGGATGGGATGCAGGGCTGGCTGCATGGCACAGCTTCACTGCTGCCAGAAACATTGCTGCCGATAAAACCTTCAATAAATATTTTTTAATGAGCAAACACGAGTTGAGGAGAACAGAGGAGCTGCTGCAGCACAGGGAGCCCCTGTGGGTGTGGAGGCAGAGCTGCTTGTGGCCTGGTGGCGATTTGCAGATGACAAAATCCCCTTGCAGTGGGTGTCAGGATTGCTGGGCCCCTTTCAGGAGATAATTAGGATGACGTGTTATTAGCTGATTACTGGGGAAACATACATTTACTGGGGATTTATTCTGCAACCAGCATTAAGCTCCTGTATAGCTGCTAAACCTCCATAAATAATCTGATTTTGATAATCAATTGCTATTGCAAGTTCCCCCTATAAATCTCAATTAAATGCACATTTAACTCGCATCGAGTTGCCAAATTTGCTTGTGCATGTGTGTCCTGCTGCTTGCCTGGGGCAGATGTCTGGGGATGTGCAAGCCCAAGTCTGTTTTTTAGGCAGCCTGAAAGCAGAGTGGGGTTTGCCAAGGCAGAGCAGCCCCAGAACAGCCCAGCTCCCCTCCTGGGGTCCCACATGGAGAACCCAGCACATCCCAGCTTCCTGCTGCTGCTCCCACATTGCTGTGGGATTGCAATTGCAACTCCCACATTGCAAAGATGGGATCAGGCAGTGGGGGGTTGGGAATTTGGGATTTTCCAGCACCACCCCAAGGATCCTGTGGGTCAGAGAGCCTGTCCTGAGGCCTCGTGCTGTCCTACACTGCTCGTGGTGCCTGGAACACCACAGGAGGAGTGCCCAGCCCTGGAGGTGTCCAAGGAATTCCTGGAGGTGGCACTCAGTGCTCTGGGCTGGGGACAAGGTGGGGATGGGGCACAGCTGGGACAGGATGTCCTTGGAGGTCTTTTCCAACCCAAACAATTCTGCGTGGCCACGGGGCTGTCCCTGGCGTGTCCCTGTCCCCCCCACCTGCTGCACCCACTTCTGCCACCTGTATGCAAGGCCAGGTGTCCCAAATGAACTCCCTGGGGGGTGGAGACAATCTTTTTAGGGCCACTTAAAGGCTCCATGTGCTGCCTTTAACAGAGTTAGAGAGGGGATCACAGCAGATTAAGGAGCAGTAACACCCTCCATGCAGGGCCCCTGGGGGCTCTGCTCAGCTCCCCTCGGAGGGCTTTGCACCCTTTTGGGGTGGGTTTCATCTCTTCCAACCCCATCATTTGCAGTGGGTTTGGTTCAGGTGAGCTCCAATGGGATCAGGCAGTGCTCTCCCTGCTGCAGCCCCGGATCTGAAAGAGCTCCCAGTTGTTTCACAGAGCACCTTCCCAGGCTCTAAGAGCGCTTGGAGGAATTTGGAGCCAGGCAGGGCAGTTCCTGCTGGAGCTTTGCCCCCAGCCCTGGGCTGTAATCCACCCCCTGGAATGGGACTGCCTGGGGGCTGCTGCTCTGGTGCTGGTGGCACTGGGAGGGCTCTGTAACAAATATCCCTGCCCTGCAGCCTATTTCTGGGGACATTGTCCCCTCGGTGACGCCAGGGCTTGCTTTGCCAGCTGTCACCCCCAGCCCAAATTCCCAATTCGTTGCGTTAATATCCGTGCAGTGCTTCTGGATGGGGATTTGATTTCAGCTGGCTCCCCGGGGTAGAAAGAGTTAAAAATAGCAGCTCCAACACCCCTCATTCCCTGGCTATGACGCAGTCTCCCAGGTTGGAGTTACAATGCCGACAGGAATAGGGTTTAAAATAAAACAAGGGAGCGCTCTGCAGAACGGGAGAAAGCAGCTCCAGCCTGGAGAAAAGACGTGGAGGAGCCTCTGGCTTTATAAAACAGGCAAGAGTTTGTCTCCTTCTCAGTGCTTGTGGCCAGACAAACGGTGCTGCACACACTGGGCCATTGGTGGGGAATTCAGGATGTTCTCAGCCCCGCAGGGAATCCACAGGAGAAACCAGGGAGGAACGAGCTCCACGTCCAGAGCACCTCGCCAAGGCTCAGCTGGACCCCAAAGCCGGGAGCAGGGCAGGGATGTGCTGGATCCAGGCTCCTGGGGAGCTGCAGGGTGCAGGCAGGGACAGAGCAGGCAGAGGATCCTCTCCCAAAAGTGCTCCCAGACTCTGGAAGCAACAGTCTGCTGCGAGGTGGCGAGGTGCCAGCCTGGCTCTGCCTCATCCCACGGGGCTGCTTCTCTGATCTGGCAGAGAGAGAAAATCCTAAATCCCCACGTTTCTCCCTCTCAGACGCTGCCCTAGTTAGGAAAAAAAAAAAAAAAAAGTGAGCTCCTGGCTTTTCTTTTGTAATATTTTTAAATATAGCACCCTTTATGTCCCTGATGGATGCACCATATGTTTGGGAAACGGCACCAAAATCCGCGGGGCTGGTGGGTGGAGGTTAAAGGGAAAAAAGCATTTCCACACGGGAAGCTGGGAACACAAACCACGGCAGCAGCAAGCAGCAAATCCCTCCTGCAGCAGGCAGCAATAAGCTCCTTTCTGTCCTGCCTGCCTCATGTGAGCAGCCAGCCTGAATGTTTCCATTGTGTCACCTCCTGTCCTGGCCACCCTGGCAGTGCCCAGCAGGAGATGCCATCGTCTGACAGCTCCTTTGCCCTTCCCCTTGCTCAGAACCCCCCTCTGCTGCGTTCTCTTTGGGGTTTTTAGGGTTTTTTTTTTCAGCTGGGATGGGTCCCTTGTGCTCCAGCTCGCCCAGAGTGCTGGGGGGTGGTGGTGGGTGGCTTTGGCAGCCAGGGGACAGTCCCCCCGGGCTCCCTGCACTCCCACACAGCACCGAGCACAGCCTCTGTTCAGCAGGAAATCTGGCCTCAGCAGAATGATGAGCTCAGGCTTTTCAGCTTTTGGCCAGGACCTCAAGGTTAGATTCTTCCCTCAGCTTTAGGACCCGAGTGTAGCCCCTTGCATGGACCCCCCAAAACCTGTCCAGCCCAGCTGGAGCTGGAAATAGCATCCTGTGAGCTGGGGCTGGGCCCAAGGCTCAGTCAAGGCCACCCCTCCTGCTCTGGCTGGGTGAGCTGGCTGGGGCTCTCCCCTTTGCACACCCCAGGAATCAAATCCAGGGGAGGAGATGGACCTTGGCCAATGCCTGGCTGCCAGGGGGGCTGTGTCCCTCGGGACCACCCTGCCAGGGGAGCAGGAGGGAGCCTGGGGTGGCCCAAAGCTCCTGCAAGCACTGACAGCTCAGGTCCAACCCACACTTGGAGGGTGGGATGCAGTGGGGGACGTCACAGAATCCCTGAATGGTTTGGGTTGGAAGGGACATTAAAAATCATCCAGTCCCACCCCCTGCCACAGCCAGGGACACCTTCCCCTGTCCCAGGTTGCTCCAAGTCCCATCCAGCCCGGCCATGGGATGAGCACAGTGGAGGAGGGGATGTGGGGATGCCTTCCAGATGTTCTTGCTCTGCAGCACTGCAGATTTGGGGCTGGGGCTGTGTCCCCTGTTCCCCAGCAGGGCGCAGGGAAGCTGCTCCCAAGGACTTGGCTGTGGGGTGGTGTCCCCAGGGTGTGGCCTCAGCTGGTCCTGCTGGCCCTGGGATCCACAGAGGGTCACCAAGCACAGCCCTGTGTCACCGTGACTGCTCAGATGGATCTGTGCTCACCCAGATCCCTGTCCTGGGCTGTGGTGTCCGTGTTCCCAGCCCAGCCCTGCTTCTGTGCCTGGGCACCTCATCCCCCTCACGTCCCCCTCGCTCCTGCCCTGTTTGTTTGCATCCACCGCAGCTCAGGCCAGAGTTTTTTAAGCTGCACCAGATGTGAGGAGGAAATCCCATCCTCAGCCTCCTCAGCTGCCTCCAGTGAACCTTCCTGCAGCCCAAAATGCTGACCCCAGGGTGTGCTGCACATCTGCCAGGGCTGCAGGAGCTGCTGGGAGCGGGCAGGAGATGCAGGAAGGTGTTGGTGCCTCCTGCCCTGCTCCTGGCCGTGCTGGTGTTGGTTCTGTGTGTGAAAGGATTGGGTTTGTGCCACACCTGGTGTCACTGTCCCCACTGGGGCAGCTCCCCCATCACTCCATGGGCCTGAGCCGGTGTCAGAGCAGGATTTCAGCTCAGGGCTGAGCCCACTGAAGTCCTGGCAGAGATTTCAGAGGAGGGGATGGCAGAGGGGCAGTATCAGTGCTCCAGCCTGGGAAAGGGGCAGAGGGGGCTGCTCACAGCTGTTCTGGGGGGCCACCCCAGCACAGGACCTGCCACCAGCCCTGTGGCACCTGTGGCAGCTGTGCTGTCCCCTCCTGTTGGGCACAACTCCCTGCTCCGGGCTCGCCATGGCTCCTGCCCTGGGCAGCCGTGCATTTCAGCAATTATTAATTAAAATGCAATCTATCCTTTCTCATGCTCTCCCCAAGACACCAAGCACTGCTAAGATGTTCTCAGGGATAATAGGGAGGGGAATTAAGCAGTTCCTGGGAAATCTGAGAGGAGCCATTCCGAGATTTATCGCTGTTCCTGGAGCCTGCAATTCCCTGTGGGGCTCTACATCTCCAGCCCCACTCTCTGGAAATACCAGGTCTGCTGGGAATTCAGGGGGAATTTCCCCATGGAAAGGGTGCTCAGGCCTTGGCAGGAGCTGCCCAGGGAGCTTTGCAGTGCCCATCCCTGCAGGTGGCATCTGGAGGTGGCACTGAGTGCTCTGGGCTGGGGACAAGGGGGGCATCGGGCACAGCTGGGACTGCCTGGGCTGGGAGGGCTTTTCCAACTAAAATAATTCTGGAATTCTGTGGATAATCCTTGTGGAGAGCAGTTCCAGGTGCAAACACAGTGTCAGGAGCAGAGCTGGGCAGCAATCAGGAGTATTTTTCCCCAAATCCCAGTTCCATCCTAGTTGAGGGGCCTGGCATGGGCAGGCAGGCAGCAGCCTCTTTTGGGGGTCCCAGTGACCCTCAGTTTGAGGTTCTCAGTCACTCCCAGTTTGGAGTTTCCAGTCACTCCCAGTTTGGGGGTCTCAGTCACTCTCAGTTCGGG
The DNA here is from genome assembly GCA_013398615.1 of Brachypodius melanocephalos. NCBI lineage: Eukaryota > Metazoa > Chordata > Aves > Passeriformes > Pycnonotidae > Brachypodius > Brachypodius melanocephalos. Next base: position 12,508,419 of record VZSR01000479.1, read on the forward strand.
GTTCCCAGTCACTCCCAGTTCGGGGTTCCCAGTCACTCCCAGTTTGGGGGTCTCATTCATTCCCAGTTTGGGGTTCCCAGTCACTCCCAGTTTGGGGTTCCCAGTCACTCCCAGTTTGGGCTCAGGAGCCCAGAGCTGTGCTGGGAGGGGCTCTCGTGGTGTCTGCAGTGACAAACGTGTGAGCCCTGGCTGCAGCTGCAGTTCCAGGGGATCCCGTTGCCATGACAAGCTGAGCAAGTGTTATCCAGGGAAAAAAAAAATAAAAAAAAAAAGATCCAGTAGGGGATGGGAGGAAGGCTGCTGTGTGCATTTATGTATTTTAGTTCTTCTGAAGGTTTTAATTCAATCCTCACATTTCTGCAGCGTGAATCCCCCCGGGCCAAATCCACCCAGGCTGCCAGCGTGCAGGACACAGGGATCCATCCCATGGGAATTGTGCACTGCTGGGGCTGCACACACTGAACTGATCTTCCAGGGTTACACCCCCAGGGTCTCCTCCCCTGCTCCAGCCCCCTCCCGAGCTCTGTGCCCCAAAAATCCCCACACCTGGGGGTGCAGAGCCACTCTCCTGTCCCCTCATCCTCCTCCAGTCCCCACACTGATCCTGGCAGGGTCCTTCCAGGAAAGGGAAGGTGTCAGTCCTCCCAAACAGTGACAGGAGGAGAGGAGACGGCCAAGGGAGGCTCAGCTTGGACAGCAGCAGGAATTTCTCCATGGAAAGGGTGCTCAGGGATTGGAAGTGCCCAGGGAGGTGGTGGGAATGCTCCTGTTTATCCTGGGGGGTGTCACTGCAGCCCTGAGTGTGAGGATGTGCACAGGAGGTTCCCGTGGTGCTCCCTGGCTGCTGCCAGGCTGGGAACTCTTGGGATGCAGTGGAATTCCTGGGATCCAGTGGGATTCCTGGGATCCAGTGGGATTCCTGGGATCCAGATGTTCCCTGGCTGTGCACAGCCTGGGGTGCAGCTGCCAGGCTGGGGAAGCTCAGGAGCTCTGCTGTGCCTCTCTGGTGTCTGCACTCAGGTCATCAAAGGTCCCCACAGCTCTGAGAACTAGAAAAGCAACTTTTTCCTCCTTTTTCTTGGGAATCTGGGAAAACCACAGCAGCAGTCAGTGCTTCCAGCCAAGCAGGCTGATCCCAGATCTCTCCTTCAGGACACCCCAGGGTGCTGCTGGAATGGGGCTGGGGGCTCCTGCAGGGCAGGAGGTGAACCCAGCTGAGCCCCAGTGGGGTTCTGGGCTTTCCCTGGCACATTCCAGCCCTGCCTGTGTGGGAAGTAAACATCCTGCAGGCGGGCACGGGCAGCTGCCTGCAGCCAGGTCAGCATGGGAGGACAATCACGGCTTCCTCCACACTCATTTGGAGAATAATTTCCACAAACGCAGCCAGGAGCAAATTCTGCTGTGCAGGCAGGGCCCTGGCTTTTTGCTGTTGTTGTTGTTTTCCTTCTATGCTCTTGGTTTTTCTCCTTGTCTCCTTCCCTCCTTTGTCTCCTCTGGGTGTTTCTGGCCTCCCCCTCTCTCTTTTGGTGTCCCCGTGTGACCCACCCTGGCACAATGCCCTGCCCTGCCCTCGGGATGCTGTGGCACCAGTTTGGTCACCTGTGACATCCAGCCACGCTCTCTCCAGTCCAGAAATGTTTAGACAACTTCTGCTACACAAGGTGAAGGATTTAGAAACAGCTTATTTACCCACTCTGTATTGTGCCACACGGGTACATTCCCACATAATGGAAACTTTTAAATACATGGACACAAGGGAAGCTGAATGACAACAAAACTCTGTCAGGTGATGTGCAGAAGCACTTAATAAACAGGTCAGTACTCTGTATTTCACAAAGATAGCAAGGGACAGGGAGGTAGTTCCTATTTTTCTGTTGAGGGATAAGTCACTTCATGTGCTGCCATGACTTTTAAGTCTTCTCCGTGTCTTCTTCTTTTAAGACTTTTTAAAAAATCTTTTGGGAGTCCTGCCTCCAGCTCCCAGCTGAAGGGTGTTCCCTCCCTCCCCTGTGTGATGCCAGGCCCAGCATCCCCAGCCCCGTGCCCTGTCCCATGGTGGCACGTGTGGCATGTGCCACCCCAGCTGCCTGGTGCCATCCTCAGGGCACCCACGGCTTGTTTGAGTCCTGTGTCCCACCCAGGGAGTGGCAGCAGGGTGGGACAAGGGGCCAGTGAGGCAGGTGGAGGCAATAATTGGTCCTGATCTAATTAAGGAAGCCTAGGGCTGGATTAGGAGCTGTGACAGTGCAGGGGTTTTAGCTGTAAGGCACAGATGGCTTTGCCTGGCAGGCAGGAGAGGCTGGCATGGACTGGAGGGGTTCACAATCCTGAAATACACTCCAGGAGGTTTGGGAACAGCCCAGTGCCTGCTCAGGGTGAGCTGGGTGGTCCCCAGTGCCCCCAGCCCAGTGTCCCAGTGCCTGTCCCAGCCCAGTCCTGGTGGATTCAGTGCAGGCAGTGGGAGAAGCAGCAGGAGCTGCTGCAGGCTCAGGCTGTCCCACAGCAGAGCCCTGGGACCTGTCCTCAGCCCAGCCGAAAAAAATGTAAATATTAAATAAGGCACCACGTGATGCTTCTGGGTTTTACTGAGGGGAAGGATCAGCAGAGAAAATCTTTTGTCCAAAGGTAAATCTGGCATTTTCTCCTTGATGGCAATGGATTTCATCCGTGGGATCTCCACGGGAAGCAGCAGCCTGAGCACTGAGATGGGAGAGATTCACCAGCAGAGCTGAGCATCCCAGCTGGGCCCTTCCTTTAATTCAGGGCTGATTTGGCTGATCCTTTACCTGGCTCCGTCACCCAGCTCCGTGCTGCTGGCACCCCCAGTGTCACCTCCTCAGCAGGGACTCGATGGCCTCAAAGACCTTCCCCACCCTCACCGGTTCTGATTCTGTCTGGGCTCAAGGCAGCCCCACAGGCTGAGGCTCTCTGTCCCGTGCCTGCTGAAGGACCAGCATCATCTGGCTCCCAGCCCATCCTCCCCTTCCTTCCCAAGGCGTTTTTAGGGCTCCAGCCAAGCTCTGGCCGCTGCAGGACAGCAGGCAGGAGCCTTTGGCCCCGCTGCTGATGAGAAACCCATATCCCGTGGCTCTGGAGTTCCCACCCTTCCTCCCCGGCCACCCCTGGGACACGGCACAGCTCCTGCCTGGAGGGGAAATCCTCCCCCTTGGAGCCTCCCTGGATCCCTCTGCAGCGGGCTGCAGCCTCCTGGAGCGTCCCCCCCTTGTCCCCACGTCCCTGCAGAGGTTTGTTTGAGCTGTCCCCATGCCCCCAGCCCGGCTGGCTGTGTCCCATCCCCGCTGCTTCACCCTCTCAGCCTTCCAGCAGAAATTCCTTCCTGGCCACACTCACTGCCGCCCCTCAGCCCTGACGCCTCCGGGGCTGCTGTGCTGGCAGGGCTGGGCTTCCTCTTCCTGAGCCTCCCCAGCCCCTCTGCCAGCCCCAGAGCCGTGGAACCGGCCCTTCCCGGGGTCTGCCAGCCGTGCCCACCGGGGATGCCCACCGGGGATGCCCACCGGGGATGCCCACCGGGAATGCCCACCGCGGATGCCCAGCTTTCCCCACTGGAGCTGCATCCCAGCCCACC
>VZSR01000479.1:12512104-12525881 GCA_013398615.1 Brachypodius melanocephalos
CCTTGCTGTAGGTGCCAGCTCTCAGTCCCTGCACCACCCCTGGCACGCACCAAACTCAGTTTCCCGGTGTGGCACTGCCTCTCCTCATTAATTTCAGGGTGAATGCTTTGCTTTCCCTTCACCTGTGGCTCTCCCAGCACTGTGTAAATATTAATTACTGGCGGTTAATTAAGCCAGGCATGCCCATCTTCCTGTGGAGATGCTGTGTCACAAACATGCTGGCAGCAGGGCTGGCTGGGAATTTCCAGCTACCTGTGGATAATGATCCAAACCCCACCTGGAGCAGCTTCACCCTGATAGGACCTTCCTGGAGATCCAATGGGCTGGAAGGGGGGAAAGGTGGGAAAAAGCATCACCTGCTCTGGGCCCAGGATGGGTGGATGGAAGGATCTTTAAAAACTACTCTGGGTGTCCTTGGTTTGCTGTTGCTCAGGTATGTGGGGCTGTGGGCTGTGGGGCTGCCTGGGGGGAACCCAAGCTGCTGCTGGAGCTTGTTCTGAGCCCCCTTGGGCTGAAATTCTCAGCCCCCGGTGTTCCAAGAGTGCCCTGTTGTTTTGTTGGTGGTGAGCAGCGACCCCTCCAAGGCAGATGGAAATGATCCTCTGTTACCCTTCCATTCCCGAAGTGCTCAGAGTGTTCCAGAGGTTCAGCATTTCCCCATCCTGCTGCTGCCTGCCGGCGGGCTGGGCTCTGAGCAGGAAGAGCACAGGAAAACAAGCGAGGTCCTTGACCCTCCCAAAGAGGGATACGGGGGGGAATTGCAGACTGAGAGCTCGGAGCAGCCCTTGGGCAGGCTCCCGGCGACCTCCTGGGGGACAGAGCTGCTGTGCACAGCCCTGGGGGGTTTGGGGGCTGTCCCCCTGCCCAGGTCACCCCCTGGCTGTGCACTGCCTGACCCCGGGGCAGCCAGCCCTGACCGGAGGTGCCACCTTAATCCGGATCACTGGCGGATCTGCCCAGTGCCCCCGCAGCCCCCGCAGCTCCCAGCCTGGCTGTGCCCATCCAGAGCCAGCCAGGACACGGGCACAGCCCCACAGGAGCCTGGCCCTGGGCATGTTCTGCACTGAGAGGAGCACAAACGTGTGAATTGTTGGTCCAAACCCGCTCTGAGCAAAACAAGAGCGAGCTGGGGGCAGATTATGGCATTCCTTGGGCAGCTCCCACCCCCTCTCCACGCCTGCTGCATCCAGCCTGCCGGGTCACTAATGCTACTTACATTATTAGGGGATTATTTGGGTGTAATGAGCTTTGCCCCGCTCAGCTGGCCCTGTGCTGGGGGCTCTGGATGTGTAATACTTCCTGCCCGGGGCCACCGGGCGGGCAGCTGCTGCCTGCAGCACAGCCACACAATGCACCAATGTTCCCGGCCAAAATTCCAGCCCGGCCCGGAGGTTAAACACAAACCAGGGAGTTTTGGGGAGCGCTGGATCCAGCGAGGGGGTGGTGGGGAGGGTCCTGACCCGTCCCCAGGGGCACAGCCCGCGGTGATGGATCAGATCCAGCTCTGCCCGTGCTGGAGCACAGCTAAAAGCATCTCTCCCATCCTCGGCTCCTTTTCCTCTGCCTTCCTCCCATCAGACCGAGCACGGGCTTGGCGATGTGTTGCTATGGACACCAGGAAGTTTTTCCCTGGAGACCAGCACTAAGTGATGCCTGCATGTTTCGACACAGATTATTATTATTTTTCGTCTTCCCCCTTTCTTTATTGTGAATGTTGAAGCGTGGATGAATTCCTGGCTCTCCCCGCTGCCTCTGTCCTGCTTTCCTCTCCCATGGCTGTGTCCCAGGGCTTGGCTTCGTTCTGGGCCAGGGTGTGAGCAGTGGGTGTGTGGGAGGAAGTTTCAGCTCTGTAACTCTTGCTCTGCTGGAGACCCCTGCAGAGAAGATCCCTGATTTATTCCAGCCTTGGGAAATCCTCTTGGTCCCCTCAGGCAGCTGCAGAGCTCCTGGGCACCCATTGCCACCAGTAACCGTCACAGGAGGTGCTGGATTCCTGTTCCAAGGGCTGGTGTCTCTTGGGTGGGGGTTCCCTGTTCCCTTTGTGTTGTTTGGGACCTCAGAGTGATTTAGGTCTAGACTAATTAGCCTCTGCTGGGCTGGCTCCAGCCTGACTCCCATTTTGTCACTCCTCTGCTGGCACGTGGTGTCCTTTAGTACCTCAGGCACCTCTGGGAGCTCTTGGCTTGCAGGGAAGGGAAGTCCCAGCAGCTCTTGGAAGCTCTTGGAGGTCAAGGCTGGAGCCTGAGCTTGGCAGGAGGCACTCAGCTTCCCGGGCAGCCCATTCCCAGCAGCTCCAGGGATGGTTCAGCCCATTCCCAGAGGGAAGCAGTGCTCTGTGTCTGGGCACAGAGAATGGGATTTGACTGTGACACTGCCTCAATGTCATTTGGACTCCTCTTGCTTGGCTTTTGAAGCCAATAATGGGCTGCTTCTGTTCCCTGTCACTTGATCTGCCCGTCGGTGAGCGAGGAGCCTCTGATGAGTGATCTCCTCTGTCCTGTGCCCCTTCTTCCCTGCTCTGGAGGGACTTCACAGGCTGCCTTTCAATCAGCTGCTTCTCCTGTTCCTGGGAATGCAGTTCAGCACTGGGTCAGCAAATCTGGCCCATTGAAATCCTCCTTGCTCAGGCTGTGACCCCCTCTCAGAAATCTTACAGCAAATCAATCCCTCAGTGGCTGGCGTGGTGTGAGCCCGGCTGGAGCTCCTGCACAGCCCAGGCACTCCCAGGTTGGGCAGGGAAAGCAGGAGCTGCTCTGTTTTCTCCATGTGTTTGGGAATTGCAGCAGGATCTGTGCAGAGCAGGAGGGGTTTAATGCTCTGCTGGGCATTGCCTGTGTGCTGTTCCCAGAGAGGGTGAGGGTCAATCCCAGCACTGTCTGCAGCAGGAGAAACTCAGCTCTTGCTCTGCCCTCCCCTGCAGCCCCCAGCCCCTTCCAGAACCTGCAGGCACCACGGGGCTCCGGAAGGGGACTGGGCAGCTGCTCCCTGCTGAGGAGGTGACAGCCTCACCAGGGCCAAGCACTCCGTGGCTGTGATGTTTGAAAGCTCCTTGACAAACGACTTCTTCCTCCAGTTCCTCAGCAAACAAGCGGGAGCTCCAAAAAGCCGGCAGTTCCTTCCCGTGCTGCTGCCAGCTCGGAGCTCGCTGGGCTGTCCTGGAGAGGCTCAGCAGCCACCAGGGCTGAGCACAGCAGAGGGGCTGGTCCTTGCAGTGGCCTCCTGCACCTTGCAGGGGACAAGACTGGTCCTTGCAGTGGCCTCCTGCCCCTGCTCTGGGGACAGGAGAGCATTTGGGGAGCTCTGGGGTGATGCTGTGTCCTGGTTGTCCATGCAGGGACAGGGTGCCCCGCACAGAGTTTGGGACTGCAGACCCGTGAGCCTCTTCTGTAGGAAATTCCAAACCCAGAGAGGGCTGGGCTCCCATCTCAGAGCTCCTGGGTGCTGTCCCTTGCCCTTAGTGCTGCCCTGATGTCCCTTGGCTGTGCCACTGCCACCTGACTGAGCTCAGTGACACCCAGCCATGTCCCAAACCCTAACAGACCCTTCCCCTCTCTCCTTTTGCCCTCCCTCCTCTCTGTCAGCAGTTCCCTACCAGCAAAACCCCTACACCCCTGGGAGCAGCTCCTCTGCCATCCAGTGCTACCGCTGTGGGGACACCTGCAAGGGCGAGGTAGTGCGTGTGCAGAGCAACCACTTCCACATCCGCTGCTTCACCTGCCAAGGTAGGACCAGCACCCCCAAAAAGCTGCTGGCCAGGCTGCCCCACAGCCCTGGGGGAAAGCAAAAACCTGGGGACAGACCTACCTGGCCCATTGAGATGTGGGGTGGCGTGGCACAGGTGGCACAGGGCAGGCAGAGCCCCTGGGTAATGCCAGAGCCAGTGGAGAGGTGCCCAATGTCACTGCCCTGGAGCAGCCTGCAGGTCCCAACCGTGCCCATCTCTGTCTGGGGGGGTCACTGTGTCCTTCAGCTGCTCCCAGAGCAGGAGGAGGAGGAGAGGAGGAGGCATTGCCAGCCTGGCTGAGAGGCAGCAAGATGGGGACATGGCCAGAGCAGCTCCTGGCAGAGCTGGGGCTGGGTGACACGTCCCTGCCACCTGCCCATGGCATGCAGCTGGGATGGGTGACCCCAGGGATGGCAGGAGTGGAGCAGAGAGGTTTGGATCCTCCTGGAGAACCAGGGGAGAGCTGCAGGGCTGTAAAGCTCATGGTGCAGAGCTGCTGCTGCTGCTCCTGAAGGGCTCCTCAGCTCCTTTATTGGAGCAGCCGCTCTCAAGCAGCTTCTGCAGGCTGTAAAATTCCCCATTCTGGGGCTTTTTAAAGGCCTCTGGTCCTCCAAGCTCCCTGTGCTAAGCATCACCCCCACCCCCCTGGGCACATTTTGCTCCTTGCCAGGGAACAGAGGGTTTGGCTGGAGGTGACACCTGCCCGGGCTGTCCCCACCCTGCTGCAGCCCCAGGTTTTTAGGAAGTGGGATCTGTCCCGGGATGCCCTCAGGGCTGACTGGCACCTGCAGGGCCCCGTGCTGAGCATCCTGCCCTGTCCCAGCTGGGCCAGGAGGATCCAGCAGGAGCTGAGCATCCAGACAAAGAGCTCAGACAGCCTCCAGCTTCAAAGGGAGCCAGCAGGGAGAGCCTGGCAGCGCTCACTGCCCGATTTCCAAGTGAAAGGGAATAAATAATGAGAGGAAATCCTCCTGTCTCACCTTCCCTCGCAGCTCTCACCTCCTGCCACCTCTGGCTGGCTCCAGCCCTGCTCCCTGTCCCTGGTGTGTCCCCAGGAGCTGGCACAGGAGTGACATCATGGGATTTGCTGTTCCCACAGCAAACAGGGCACAGAACAGCCTCACTTTATCTTGCATTTGCTTCCTGATGCTGTCCCCGAGCTGCTGACAGGATGTTTGGGAGATCCAAATTCCCCCTGCTGGGTACCCTCAGCTCCAGGGAGCAGCTCAGCCAAGGGATGCTCCAAGCACAGGAGCTGCCTCTCTGCCCCCAGGTGTCCCCTGTCACCCGGGGCTGGCCCTCAGCTGCAGGGACAGGACAGAGGGGGCTCAAGGACAAAGCAGAGACCGAGGTGGGCTGTGCCAGCAGGTGCTCAGTCCCCTCTCCACGCTGTCACCTTGCAGGACAGGGGATGGGCACCGTGCACAGCCCTCTGTGCCATTCCATTGCCAGGCTCTGCTGCTCTCCACGTCCCTCTGGCTGCAGGAGCCGCAGGAGGGAGGGAGATGGTGCTGGGGCCAGGGCTGGCCACGTCTGCTCAGATTCCTGTGATGGGCTGTGCACCACCCACACTTCCCACAGCAGGGAAGGAAGCGAGGCTGGGCTGGACAGCGATGGAAAAACAAGCAGGGAGAGCTGCAAGGCCCGTGCTCCCGGGAGCTGTTCCCGTCAGGGCACGGCTCCATGTCCGGGCAGTGGAGGTGGCTCATCACAGAGGTGCCAGCCGTGCCCCAGGGCAGGGACAAGACTAGGACTGTCCCCAGGGCACTCGCAGCTCTTTGCCAGCCCTGTCCTCACCTTGCTGACACCACGAGAGTGCCAAACGGAGGGGCTGAGGCCCAGGCAGGTGCAGCAGGTCCAGGAGGGGGTGGCCGGGCCGTGCCAAGCCGTCGGTGCGTGGTGCAGGAGCGCTGCAGTGCAGGGGCTCCCTCCCGGCAATGGGATTCCCGCTGGGAGCGGCCCCATCCCACAGCCCAACACTGACATCTTGTGGAGCCGGGGGAGGCCCAGAGCTGGGAAACCCTCGGAGATAGCTGCAGGAGGCTGGAGAGGAGGCAGGGGCGGCTCAGGGACCCCGCGATGGCCGCATGTCCTCTCCCCCAGTGTGCGGCTGCGACCTGGCCCAGTCGGGTTTCTTCTTCAAGAACCAGGAGTACATCTGCACCCACGACTACCAGCAGCTCTACGGGACCCGCTGTGACAGCTGTGGAGACTTCATCACCGGCGAGGTCATCTCTGCCCTGGGCAGGACCTACCACCCCAAGTGCTTTGTCTGCAGCACCTGCAGGTGAGTGGGAGCCGTGACCCCTTTGGAGGAGCCCTTCCCTGGAGCTCCCTGCTGGCCCCAGGAAAGGAGGGGCTCCCTGCGTGGGGGGAGATGAGCAGCTGACCCCTGCCCACCTCTCCCTGGCTGCAGGAAGCCGTTCCCCATCGGGGACAAGGTGACCTTCAGCGGGAAGGACTGCGTCTGCCAGAACTGCTCCCACGCCCTCCTCAGCACCAAGCCCATCAAGATCCACGGGCCCAGCCGTGAGTGACCGCTGTCCTGTGGTGGGGACAAAGAGAGGGACCGTGTGTCTCTGCAGAGGGTGGCAGGACAGGCTTTGGGGCCGCTGTGCAGCCCCGCAGAGCCATGGAGGGGTCACAGAGCTTTGGGAGGAGGGACGGGGCAGTCCCGCGGCTCCACCCGGCTCACCGCGGGTTTCGGGCACTCCCCTGGCCTGTTTGTCACCTGGGCAGGTGCCACCACCCTGCCACCTCCTGGGGAGGTTCTGGAGCTGGGTGTGCTCAGAGTCAGCTCCCTTGTGGAAGTGCCTGCCCTGGGAATGCTCCTGGGACTTTCACAGCACTGGTGCTCCTTGCTGGGTCTGCAAGCACTGAAAGGTTTTCTCTGCTCATCCCCTCACCCTGGTGAACCCCAGGGAACCCCAAAAAGTCAGGTGGAGTGATGGACAAGCTCTTTTGGGTTTGGCCTTGCTTTTGACCCCAGGCTGGGAGGACCTTCCCTTCCTGCCAGGGCCAGAGCCAGGGCTGGGTGTCACCCATGGTCCTTGTCACCCAGTCACTATGCTGGCACTGCTGGTGGCATTGGTGCTGATGGACCCCCTGTGAGCCCCCCAAGCTGTTCTCGATGGAGGGGACGTGGCAGGGCTGGACTGAGCCAAAGGACAGGAATTCCCCCATCTTCCTCCGTGGGTTCCCGGAGCTGCCCAGAGCCGGGCTCTGCCTCCCTCCCTCCTTCCTCTCCCTTCCCTTCCCCTCCCCTTCCCGGCGCTGCTCCGGCCCTGCAGCGGGGTTACCTGAGGACATCCTGCCTTATTCATGGCAGCTGCAGGCACACCGAGCCTGTCCCACCCACTCCTGTCCCTCAGCGCCCCGGTGGCCCTGGCAGTGCCACCAGCAGGGTGGCAGGGGAGCCGTGCCGGCTGCTGGTGCATTCCATAGGGAAGGCATCTCTAGAAGGAGGATACCGAGCCTCTCCCTGCAGCCCCAGCCCTGCGAACAGCGGGAGCTGAATGAGGGAACAACTCGTGCTTTTTTCCAGGGGTCAGAAATCCTCCCCCCTTAGTCGAGCAGACAGGGATTTGACACGGAGCAGCCTAGGATGGACTGGGATGTTCCCCCGTGGCAGGGAGGGGGTTAAACAAACCCTCCCTTCAGGCAGACCTGCAGCCCAGGGGGAGGAGAGGACAAGGAGGAGTCAAGGTCAGGGGTCCGAGGGCCATGTGCTTCCTGCTGGCAGCCTGGCTGGAGCCAGGGGAGGAAGGGAGGCCGGGGAACGGGGCAGCGGGGCCGGACACGGCCCCGGACAGCCCAGCACGGCATAGCACAGCACAGCCCAGCACAGCCAAGCCCAGCCCAGCACAGCACAGCCCAGCACAGCTCAGCATAGCATAGCCCAGCACAGCCCAGCCCAGCTCAGCACAGCACAGCACAGCCAAGCCCACCCAAGCCCAGCCCAGCCCATCCAAGCCCAGCACAGCCCAGCCCAGCCCTTCCTCTGCCGGACACTCCCCACCCTTGGGCACCTGCCAGGCCAGCACGGCCCTCCCTCAGCCCAGCACAGGATCATCAACCAGGCTGGAAAAGAGCTTTGAGATCATCAAGCCCAGCCTGTGACCCAACAGCTCCCCACCAACCACACCACGGCACCGAGTGCCACGTCCAGGGTTTTTTTAAACACCTCCCAGTGCCCAATCACTCCTTCAGATAAGAAGTTTTTCCTGGTGTGCAACTGGCCTGGCTCAGACTCATCACCCCGAGGGAGACCCAGCTCTGTGCTGAGGCTGGGTGCCAGCAGTACCTCAGAGCTCCCAGCTTTCCTCCTGGATCCTGGGCTGGGGACAAGCAGGGGTGACAGATTTCCACAACGCAATGATCCCCACGAGGCTGCCTCAGGGGCAGGGAGTCTGTAACAGCGTCATCCCTGGAAAAGTCCTCCTGGGCAGGGTGTGAGGGGAGTGCCAGGTGACACAGCCGAGGTGGCCCAGCAGCTGTGGGTGTCCTGTGGGTGTCCCTGCTGCTCTGCCGTGTCCCACCTCCCCTCCTGTCCCCCAGACTGCGCCGGCTGCAAGGAGGAGATCAAGCAGGGCCAGTCCCTGCTGGCCCTGGAGAAGCAGTGGCACGTCAGCTGCTTCAAGTGCCAAACGTGCGGGATCATCCTCACCGGCGAGTACATCAGCAAGTGAGTGCCACCGCCCTGCGACACTGCCGGGCTGGCCCCGGGGCCGGGGGTGTGGCCAGGGGCTCACCCGCCGCTCCCCCGTCCTGTCCCTCTCCCAAGGGATGGCATCCCGTACTGTGAGTCCGACTACCACGCCCAGTTCGGCATCAAGTGCGAGACCTGTGACCGCTACATCAGCGGCCGCGTCCTGGAGGTGAGTCCGGGGCTGCAGCCGCCCCATGGGACAGGGACAGGGACATGCCCTGGGGAGATGCCACCCTCCATCCCTGGGGGCCGTGGCTCGCCCTGCGGCGGCTCTGTCACAGCCTGACCGCCTTCCCCGGAGGGTGGGAGAGGGGGAAACAACACCAGAGCTTGGCTGCTGGAGCTCGGGAAACACCCAGAGTCACAGCGGTGCTGGGACGTGTCCGGAGGTGTGGAAACATCAGCCCCGAGCAGCTGGTGCCGTGCCCGGCTCCCCTGAGCGCATCCCTGTGCCAGAACCTGCTTGTTGCCATGGAAACGCATCCCGCGCTGCGGAGCCGGCGTCAGGGGCTGCAGCACCCTGTCCGTGGGCTGTGGCCCCCGAGGAACCCCCCTGGGCAGGGCAGAAACAGGAACGGGGGGTCCCCTGCACGGGGGGAGGCGTGGCTGGGCAGCGGGAGCTGCTGCGGCAGAGCCAGGGAGGGCGCAGGGATTCCCCAGGGATGTCACCATGGGTGCAGGTGGCTTTGGGACATGTTTTGGACAGTGGTGGGGCTGCACAGCCGGTGAGAGGAGCGAGGGATGGTTTTGGGGAAGGACAGAGAGCTCCAGCTCCACCAGCCTTGTTCAAGCTGGAATAATAACCAGAATAAAAGGGGCAAGGTTTGTGCGTGGTTTGGAGGAGTTCTGGGTGTGGAGATATTGGGTGGCTTTTGGAGCAGGTGTGTGGTGAAATGAAAGGTGGGAATGGGCTGGGACATTCCTGGGGGAACAGCCAGCCTCCCCCCACATGGAATGGTTTGGGTTGGCACAGGGCTGGCCCCTCCCTGCACTGTGAGGAAAGGAAGAGGGCTCCAAACTCTGCAAACTCATCCTCCAGCCTGTCCTAAAACCCTCTACTCGTTTTTGGCATAAACTGGAGGGAGTGACTGCCATCTGCACCCCAAGGACACTGAATTCCAGGTTGATTTTAATGGGCAGCCCATGGGCAGGTTCTCAGTTATCCTCACAGCAAATTTCCCTGTTGATCCTCCTGTTTCCAGCCCCCTCTGTCACAACCTTCTTCACAAGCAGAAGCCTCACCTTCCCTCTGCCGCCTCCAATTATTCTCCCTCTTCTCTTGGTTTATTATGGGAGCAAAAGTTCTTTGGGGTTGAGCTGTAAGAGCCCAGATTCCTCCTGCCCTGAGCTGGCCCCCAGTTCCCAGCCCATAACTGAAATGCTATCAGACACTTGGAGGGGGAGCAAGCTCCCAATTTCAGCTGTTAACCCTGTCAAAAAGAGCTGAAGGAGCAGCCCAGCTTCCTTTCAGCCTGTCCCTAACACTGAAATTGGAGCAGAGAAGGAGGAAAGTTCCTTTAGGGAGAGGAACAGGCAGTGACAGACAGGGAGGTCTATGGGGTCCTTCTCCCTTTGCTGCTTCCCTGCTGTGACATCTGGGGCCAAATTCATCATTTCTCTTCAAATCTGTGGGGAAATGAAAGAGCTGGTGCAAAGCCTGGCTGCAGAGTGGCCATTCCCAGAGTGACAGCTTTGTAGGGACACTGTCCCTGGAGGTTCGGGACCTCTGCTGGGTGTTGAACATTCCAAGGAGAGCAGAAGGTTGAAAAGAGGGATGAAGAGCTCTCTGGTTTTCTCCATGGGGACATTGAGGTCTCCAAGGCCACCCCGGGCAGTCTGTTCACCTTGTCACTGTCTGCAGCAGGGTCACCCAGGGACAGGGGCGGGTCACCGTGCCCTGCCCTGCTCAGGGGCTGCTCTCTGCTCGTCCCCGCAGGCTGGAGGGAAGCACTACCACCCCACCTGTGCCAGGTGTGTGCGCTGCCACCAGATGTTCACAGAGGGAGAGGAGATGTACCTGACAGGTAGGGCTGTGACCAGCGTGGCTGGAGGGAGTTTGGGGTTTGGGTTTGGAAGGGTCTGTGTGCAGCAGTGCCAGAGATCCCCCTCTGCACTGATCATCGCTCTCCATGAAACCTTCCCTGCCACTGAGCTGGGAGCTTTTTGTCTCCCTGCACACCTGGGCAAAGCCCAATCTCTGCTCACTGCAGCCCAAAGGATGGAGGTGTTGTGATGCCCCAAGCTCAGTGTTACCCCAGTTTAACCAGCAGGAACTGCTTGGGCTGCCCCAAATCCACCCGAGTTTCCTGTCCCAGCTGAGGTTTGGCCCCTGCCCTGCTCTGGGGCTGTTCCATTCCTTAGCACAGACATACACAGTCCCCACTGCCCTGCACGTTCCTGTGGCACTGCTGGAGGTGGCAGGGACATGGCAGGGGGACCTGGCTGTCCCCTGGCAGGGGGTGACCATGTTGGGGCTCAAACAGTGTCCCTTTGCTGCCTTGCAGGCTCTGAAGTGTGGCACCCCATCTGCAAGCAGGCAGCCAGAGCAGAGAAGAAGCTGAAGGTAGGCAGCAGGGTGAGGTGGCACATCCCAGGTCCCATTGTCCCCAAGTCCCTGCTGGGACTGAACTGCTCTGGCAGTGCCCAGACCTGGAGTGGCTTCCTGAGGCTGTCCAGACGATGATGGGTGGCCGTGGCTGAGGCTGGAAAAGGGAAATTCAGCCCCCAAACCAACGATTTACCCGCTCAGGGGTTCCTCCTTGCCAGGCTCTCATGTGCCCTCCCCCTTTGTGCCTCCACAGCACAGAAGGACATCAGAAACCTCCATCTCCCCCCCTGGCTCCAGCATTGGCTCCCCAAACCGTGTCATCTGCGTAAGTCCAGCCCTGCCCCTCACCCAGGGCCCCAGGGATGGGGACATCACCTTCCAGTGCTGCTCTTCAGTGGGGCAGGACCAGAATTTGGGGACAGCACAGAGAGGTCCCCTCATCCCAGCAGCCACCAGTGCCATGGCACAGCTCAGGAGCACTCAGAGGGG
Organism: Brachypodius melanocephalos; assembly: GCA_013398615.1. Lineage (NCBI taxonomy): Eukaryota > Metazoa > Chordata > Aves > Passeriformes > Pycnonotidae > Brachypodius > Brachypodius melanocephalos. The sequence goes on from VZSR01000479.1 coordinate 12,523,574, forward strand.
CACAGCTCTGCCCTCCCAGCCCCTCTGCCCTCCCACTGCTGCCTCTCAGGCCTCTCCTCTTACCTGTCCCTGCTGCCGGGGTGACAGTGGGCTCTGTCTGCCCCGTGCTGGCTCTGCTGTGCGCTCCAGCCTCCCCTCCCTTCTCTCCTCCTCCTTTCCGTCTCTCTGTCTCTGTCTCTCCCTCTCCCTAGGCTAAAGTGGATAATGAGATCCTTAATTACAAAGACCTGGCAGCTCTTCCCAAGATTAAAGCCATCTATGAAGTGCAGCGTCCTGACCTCATTTCCTACGAGCCCTATCACAGATACACGTCGGATGAGACGCTGGAGAGATATAGCTATGGGGAGGTACTGAGGGCCCACAGAGCCCTGCTGGGCTCTGCAGGATGGGCCCCAGCTTGGGGAGAACTCTGAGGGATTGTTCCTGACACTGGAATAGTGCGGGGATGGCAGGAGTGGGGCAGGAGCTCTCCCAGAGGCTCGGGGAGGGGCTGTGATGGAGGTGAAGTGGTGCTGCTGTGGAGTCAGAGAGATCCCAGTGACCTCAGGATGTGTGCAGGGACAGAGAGCTCTGTGTGAGAGGAGGGATGGGCAGGGAATTCACCCCTCACAGCCTGAGCCTGGCCCCTGGCAGGCAATCGTGCAGCCCAGCCAGCACAGCACCTCTGGAGCACCTCTGGAGCACCTCTGGAGCAGGGCTGCCCTGCTGGGTGCTGGCCCTGCAGGCAGGGAAGGGCTGGGGCAGGGCATTCCTGCAGGGCTGTGCTGAGGGGATGCTCAGGCTCTGACAGGACTGTCCTGCCTGCCCAGCTGGGGCTGCTGCCTCAGCTCAGGGAGTCCATGGAGGAAGAAGAGGGTCTGAGCAGCTCACACAGATGGGGCACCTGAAGTGGTGCTGGGAGAGGATTTGGCAGCAGCATCTCTTACATGTCCATCCCAAGGTTTTGTCACAAGCCTGGTGTCCTGCAGGCAGCGTGGCCGTGGCTCTCTGTGCCTCCTCCTCTCCACAGAGGTCTCTGAGAGGTGACAGCTGCTGATTCCTCTTGCCAGGGGCTTCCTGCCCAGCGTCCTGCCCCAGTTCAGCCCCACATGTACCACCAGTCTCCCTCAGCACCCAGGGAAAATGAGCTGCTGTGGGATCCCAGTCTGTCACTGTTGCTCTTAACCATGTGCTGTCTTTCTCTCTCTGTCTCTCTTTCTCTTTTTCCTCCTCACTTTGCCTCCTGCTGCCTCCAGTCCCTGGGGACCCTCTCCCCATACTCACAGGTAATGCCCCTGTGGGCACTGGGGCTCTGTCACCTGCTGCTGCCACATGATGTCCCTGTGCCCAGGGGCTCTGCTGAGCGTCCCCCTGGGCTGTTGGCTACCCCAGGGTTTGGGGAGATGGGGGGGACTCCAAAGAGAGCAGGGTGAAAGCGCTCCCTGCCAGAATGGCCCCAGGGTGCAGCTTCTGCCCCGTGGAGGGAGACGCCGGTAACTGGGAACAAGTTCAAGGGACGGGGACAATCCCCAGGCACAAAACCTCTGCCTGGACACTGTCACCTGGTCCCAAACCCGGGGGTTTGCTGCCTGCGCCTCGGCAGAGGGGAGGCAGGGCAAGCTGGGGACGTCTCCAGCCTCAGAGGACACAGACCCTGCGCAGTGTCACACACCCAGCACCCGCCGGCCTGCCCCAGGCAGGGGACCACCCACACCTCCTGGCAGCTCTAACCCCGGTCTCTCCACCTCTTCCCCGCCCCCAGGACATCTACGAGAGCTTTGACACGCGGCAGAGACGAGCCTCCAGCCCTGGCTACATCGACTCTCCCACCTACAGCCGCCAGGGCATGTCCCCCACCATCCCCAGGTCCCCCCACCATTTCTACCGCTCAGGTGAGCATTTTACTGCACCCCCAGGCTGAGCTGAGCTCGCAGCACCCGGTGGAGAGAGGATCACAGAAATATCTCTGGGATATCCGTGGTTTCTCACGTGGCAAGCAGCAGGAGCCTTGGGGTGGCCCGTGGTGGGGGCAGTGCCCGGCTCTGCTCATCCTCTGGTTCTCCAAACTCTTGCCAGCAGCAAGGAGAGGCCGAGGGGAATTTGTGGCTCAGGCATGAGCTGAGGCTCGTGGAGGATGGGGTGGGATGCAGGTGATGCCCACCTCTGCTGAAGACCCCTCAGCTGTGTCGGTGGCTCCGGGAGGGGCGTGCAGGACAGCGCTTGTGCCCAGAGAGCTCCTTGCATGCACGCACACCCCGAGCATGGCAGAGGGGAGCAGGGTGTGCCTGCGCCGTGTCTCCCGTCCTCTGGAGCCGCAGAGGAAGGGCCG
>VZSR01000479.1:12525981-12551565 GCA_013398615.1 Brachypodius melanocephalos
TGGCAGAGGGGATAAGGGAGTCAGAGCAGCCTCAGAAAAGGGATGAAAAAAGCAATTTGCAGTTTCACAAGCAGACCTGGAGAGAAATCCCAGCCCATCCTGGGTGGCTGCTCCAGAGTGGAACATGGAACAGAGGAATTTCAGCACGGGAGGAAGCCAGGCCTGGGGGTGTAGCAGCTTGGGGAGGGTGTTTGGTGTCTCTCAGTGTTTGGTGGCTCTCAGTGTTTGTTTTGTGCCTCTCAGTGGGGCTGGCTCGCTCTATCCCTGCTTGTTTCTGCTCCCGGGGTACAGCAGCTCCTCCCTGGGCAGTAACTGTGTCTCCTCTCTCTCCCCGGCTCTCCCCTCCCTCCTGCCCAATTTCCATGCCCGCTGCTGCCTGCTCCTGCTGCTGTAAGTACCTGCTGGGTCCCCCTATGCCTGCCCGAGGTGCTGGGATGGCTCTGCCACCTGCTGTCCCCCGTGCTCCTTCCCCTGTCACTCTTCCTGCAGCAGAATTGTCCCCTGGGCTCCCCCCGTGTGCTGTTGAGGCTCTGTCCCCAGCCTGAGCACTCTGTGTGTCCCTGCCATGAGGACCAAGCCCTGCCTGAGCCCCTCTGCTCCCCTCCTGCTGCCACCCTGCCCTGGCAGAGCCCAGAGAGCCCCGTCCCTGCTGGGTCTGACCCTTCCTCTGTCACCTCTCAGCTCCTGGGGACAGGACAGCACAGGGTGGCACTGGTAGGGCTGGGATGAGCACAGTGCAGGAGGCAGCACTTGTGGGCTCTCAGCCACTTGGGTCCCTTGCCAGCCACATCAGTGACATCCCCTGCTTTGTCACTGTCCCCACCTGCCTCAGCACCCTTGAGGAGCAGCTGGAAATTTGATTATTGCCAGCTCTGCTCCGTGCTGTCCCAGACACAGATCCCTGGCAGTCACTGGGGAGGGGATTTGCCTCCGTTTAGGGTGGATCTCTGCAGATCCTCACCTTGGCCTTGCCCTCTCCTTTTGCAGACCCCTGTGCAGCCACGAAAAGCAAAACCAGCGAGGACATCGCGCAGTCATCCAAGTACAGCCCTGCCTACTCCCCAGACCCCTACTACCACTCCGAGTCCGAGTACTGGTCCTTCCAAGGCTCCCCCAAAGGTAACAAATCCCCATGGGGCTGGGACAAAGGGAGACACATTCCTGCCTCCAAATTCTCTGGGAGCAATCGCTGTTTGGAGTTGGGGCTGGACACAAAAGTGGGGCTGGGCTGAGATACCTGCCAAGGTGACCCCAAAACCCAAGGAGTGTCCGGGAGCTGACTGTCCCCATGCAGTTGGGGACTGCCTTCTCCCTGCCTGCCCCCACTTTTGTCCCCCTCACCTGTCTCCTTGCAGCTCCCCGGGCCCGGAGGTTCTCATCGGGTGGAGAGGAGGATGGCTACGACCGGGGCATGCACAAGGTGAGTGCCAGCCCTGCCGGGCACAGAGCCAGAACCAAACTGTCCCCAGCTGGCTCTGAGGAGAAGGCTCAGCCCAGCACTGCCACCTGAGAAGGTGCCACCACCATCCCTGCGCTGCCCTGGGCCATCTGTCCCCTCCTGACCACCCCAAGAGTGGGCTCTGATGGAGGGGGAGAGCCGAGGCACCCCCACACCAGCCCCTCATCCTCAGGAGATGCCAGGCCCATGCCAGGGGATGCTGTGATGCACCAGAGAGGGCTGGGCAGAGAAAGGAAGGGTGCCAGGTGGCTTTTCCCCTCCTGCCAGATCCAGAGTGGCATCGGGAGGCTGATCCTGAGGGAGGAGATGAAGGCTCGCTCCAACTCCTACGCAGACCCCTGGACCCCCCCTCGCAGCTCGGCCAGCAGCAGAGAGGCCCTGCACACTGTGGGCTACGAGGGCTCCCTCAATGGCTGTAAGGCTGTCCCTGTCCCTCCCTCAATGGCTGTAAGGCTGTCCCTGTCCCTCTGTCCCACCCCGCACAGCCCCACTCCCTGCGGGATGTCTGGGGGGTGGAGAGGGAACAATGGGATGAGGAAAGGGCTGAGGAGAGGTGCTGAGCATGGAGGTGGGCTCCATCCATCCATTCCCTGTGCCCCCCTGCCATGGGGACAGTCCCCCCATCCATTCCCTGTGCCCTCCTGCCATGGGGACAGTCCCCCCATCCATTCCCTGTGCCCCTCCTGCCATGGGGACAGTCCCTCCATCCATTCCCTGTGCTCCCCTGCCGTGGGGACAGTCCCTCCATCCATCCCCAGCTGCCATGGGGCATTGCCCACTGGTGTCTGGGCAGCCTGAAATTGCCTTATGGAATGGCTGAAGGATCCTTTGGGATTCTGGCAGCACATCCATGCCGGGGTTGCTGTGACCTGCTTTGGGCTGGCACCTCTGGGACCTCCTGGCACCTCCAAGGGCACCCAGCCCTGCATTTGGGGCCACGGGAGCACTAGGGGGCACCTCAGAGCCTGGCAGCACGGACGGCCTTGTCCATTCCATGCTCTTCTTCCTCATGGCACACCTGACCTCACGGAGCTGTTTGGGGATGCTCAGGGATGCCCCCAGCCCTGTGAGCTCTTGGGACCGCCAGGGAGGATCTGTGGGGCTGGCAATGGGCAGTTGTGCGTGGCACGGGGTGCTGACAGCCGGCTCTGCTCTCCTTGCAGCTCCCCGAACACACTACCTGGCCGACAGCGGTGAGTGCCCGACCTGAGCCCCCCCAGCTGCTCCCCCGAGCCCCGGGGCACAGAGCCCGAGCTGGAGGAGGGGCTGGCACCAGCGAGGGGAGGAGGGAAGCACAGAGGGAGCCCTTGAAATGCTGGGTTAGGACAGAGCTGGAGCAGGGCGCAGAGGATGAGTCGGGAGATGAGAGAGGAGGGTGTGTTGCTCTGAAGGGTGAGGTTGGAGGGCTGCCACAGGAAAGGGATTTTGGGGAAAGCAAGATCATCACGGGAGGGAGCCAGGCTGGAAACGAGCCGGAGCTGGAAGGAAACAGAGCTGTGTGAGCGGAGCTGGGAGCACAGGGGCAGAGGGTGGCCCGGTGGGGGCTGTCCTGGGCTGGGAGGCTCATTCCTGCTCTTGCCCTGATGCCCCGTGGTGGCTCCTTTGCAGATCCTCTCATTTCTAAGTCGGCCTCCCTTCCTGCCTACAGGAGGAACGGGCTGCACAGGGTGAGTGCCTCCTGCTGCTCCCAGGCATTCCCTGTTCTCCCAGGCATTCCCTGTTCTCCCAGGCATTCCTTATTATTCTTTATTCCTCATTCTCCCAGACATTCCCTGTTCTTCTAGGCATTCCTTATTCTTATTCTTTATTTCTTGTTCTCCCAGGCATTCCTTGTTCTCCCAGGCATTCCTTGTTCTCCCAGGCATTCCTTATTCTTTATTCTTTATTCTCCCAGGCATTCCTCATTCTTATTCTTATTCTTATTCTTATTCTTATTCTTATTCTTATTCTTTATTCCTTATTCTGCCAGGCTCCTCCAAGCCCCCAGTGCTCCCTTTCCATGGCTGGGGTGTCCTGTTTCCCCCTCCTCTGGGTCCCTGCTGTCCCTGCTGTCCCTGCTGTCCTGTGCCAATCCAAAATGACCTTTATTGTGGTCCAAAGTGCCCTGTCCAGGCAGCGCCTGCCCTGAAACTCCCACAGGGCGATTTCCAGAGGGATGCTGGTGTTGCTTTCCAGCAGGAGAGCTTTAATTTATACCCTGGGATTGCTCGGGATCAGGAGCTCTGCTCCTGCCTCCGTGGGACCCGGGCTTGTCACTTCACCTCGGTTTCCCCGCTGCTGGGTGGGGACGTGGGAGGTGGCACTGGGAGCGTCTGGAGGAGCCTCCCTGTGACCCCCCCACTCCTCTCCATCCCTCCCGCAGCCTCCCAGCGCGGAGCTTTTCCACTACGACAGCACGAACGCCGTCAACTGGGGGATGCGAGGTGAGGGGGGCACGGGGACCCTGCGGGCGGCCCGGGGGAGATACCCTGGGGCTGCCAAGCCCCCCGCAGGCAGCTCCGGAAAGGGAGAATGGGGGGATCCGGGAGGGGTCCCCCCAGCCTCGGGGGGAGGGTGGTGGTAGCAGAGGGCTCCGTGTGCCTCACGTCCCGCTCTTTTCTCTCCCCACAGAGTACAAGGTAAGACTTTTCTGCAAGGAGCGGCCGCCAGGCAGAGGTGGGAGTGCCAGGGATGTGTCCGTGTGTCCCCAGAGGGAAGCTTTGCCCTTTGCTCCCCTCCATCCTCGACCTGCCAGCCCCATCCCGGGACTGTGGGGCTCGGAGCAGAGTCCCTCCCCTGCTGCCAGGTCCCAAGTCCTCCCTCAATTGTCCCCCGGGTGGGGAGCAGAGCAGGGGGGTTGTGCTGGGTTTCCTGCTCCTGTTTGTGCCTGGGTCACCCCTGGTTTTGCAGAGTGAGCAGGTTATTCCAGAGCCGCCGTGGAGATTCAGGGTGGATCAGAGCCACCCTGAGAGCAATTCCCACCTCTCCCTGTCCCGTGCAAGCCCTGGAGTCAGCTGTGCCACCCAAACCCAGTTAAATACAGCCTCGCCCTCGTTCCCGAGTGTGCCCCAAGTGTCCCCTGGCTGCCCCGTGGTGTCCCTGTCCCCTGTGCAGATTTACCCCTACGAGCTGCTGCTGGTGAAGACCAGGGGGAGGAACCAGCTGCCCAAAGATGTGGACAGGACTCGGTTAGAGGTGAGAAGAACCTTTTTCACTGTGGACAAGCAGGGCACAGGGGGGCGGCCCTGGCAGCGTGTGGGGCTCGTGGCCACGTGAGGAGCATCTCCACGGGAGCACAGGGGTGTCAGGGCAGTGTCACAGTGCTCCTGCTGCTCCCCTGGCCGGGCTGAGCTGTCCCCTGTACCTTTGGCAGGAGCAGGAGGGAGGCGGGTCCTCCCCCTTCCCCGAGGGAGCAGTGCTGGGGTTTGTGTCACCCCATTGTCCCAGCGGGCAGGGGGTGCTCTCAGCCCCCCTGGAAGGTGCCCGGCTCTGGCCCAGCCTCCCATTTGTCCCCAGAGGCACCTGTCCCAGGAGGAATTCTACCAGATCTTCGGGATGACCATGGCCGAGTTCGACCGCCTGGCGCTGTGGAAGAGGAACGAGCTGAAGAAGCAGGCCCGGCTGTTCTGAATGCAGTGCACTATAAATATATACATACCTATAAATATATACATAGAGAGACCTCTATCTGGCAGCTCTGTATGATTCTTGGGGCTGTAGCGGGGCCCAGGGGCCCTCTCTGCACCCCTGAGAGTGAATTGGAGTCTTGCACATCGTTTGGTGCTCTGTGTTTCCTTTCCTTTTCCAGCCTGGTTTCTGTCACTGCTGTCCCACAGGGACACGGGGAGGATTTTCCTGCTGCAGCCACGGTGCCCAGGGCTGGCAGGGGGCAGGGGTTTGGGATGGGGGTTGGATTGGGGTGTCCCAGCCCCTTCTGCTCAGCTGGGCTGTGGAGTGGGGGTGGAAAAGGCCCTGGGCACAAGGAAAGTGGGATCTCACTCCAGGCTCCTTAAATCCATCCCTGCCTTCACATGGCCAGGACTGGGGGCACCTCAGGTTGTGAAATGCAGAGCTTGGGGCAGGGGATGGAGGTGGTGGGGACCCCAGGGGGCCAAGGTGAGGCCCTGAGTCCCAATCCCTCCTGGGCTGGTGGCTTTCCCTGCAAAGCCTGGGTTGCTCCAGAGCCAGTTTATCCTCCCAAGGTGCCAGAATTGCCACTTTCCATCCCCAAACCCAGCCCTTCTGAAGTAGAACAGCCAAAGCCACCTCCTGCATTGTGCAGTTTCTTGCTGCTCTTCAGGTTTGTCCAGGGCTGAGTATTCCAGGATATTCCAGCTGGGAGCTGGGGGAAGGCCAGAGGAGAGGAGTGGGAAATGCAGGTGCCACTACCTGCTGGACCTCTCCTGGCTTTTCCTGAATTCCCCATCACAGCTGCCTGAGTCTCTGATGAATCCTTCTGGGAATGAAGGCAATTCCCTCCACTGCAAACTCCACGTGTTTGTATCCCAAACTCTACAGGATAACTCTTTTTTTGGGCTATTTTTTTTTCCATAAATCAAATCAGGTTGTTTCCACACAAACATCTTCCCTGGTGTCTGTGGTGCTCTGCTTTCCTGTTTGCTCGTCCTGCAGGATTTTCAAGCATACAGCAGGACTGAACAATCCCCAAAACAGGCCAGGGAACTGTGGGGTGCCAGCAGGAGCTGGGTCAGCAGAGTTCCTGTGAGGGGACAGCACAGGTGTCACTTCACTGTGCCATGGGTCACATTCTGGTCCCCTCTGAAACCCTGGTGTCCCCACAGAGTGGATTCAATGTCCTCCCTGCCATCCAAAGCTGCCCAGTTCATTGCCCAAAAATCCATCAGCATATTCCCCTTGCAGGGGTTTGCCAGAGTTCAGGGGGCCCAGGGCAGGAGTTCTCCCATCAGAAGCAACTCCAGCTCTGGAGCTTTATGGCAGCAAGGAAAGGGCTGGGGATCGAGCTGAGGATGGCAACACTGCCCTGGGAATTGCTCATCTGCTTTAGCGCAGCAGTAAATGAGCCGAGGTTATTTGTAATTATTTTGCTCATACAAAACAGGGCTCTCTAAATCAAACTCAGCTGTTGGTGGCTGTAGGAATCTCCCCTCTCCAGCAGCAGTTCCAGTGATAGAGCTTGGGGGATGTTATTAATAACAATAATAACACAGCACCAAGATCTTTTCATTTCCAAAGCATTTTATGGACAGTAAATCTCCTCCACAAGGACCTGCATGGCAAAGGTGGGGAAACTGAGGCAGAGCTTGGGTTTTTTTGTTCTCTCAGAGCCCGGGCAGCCTCTCCAGCTCCGTTCTGGGGCAGCAGACACTCCAAGGTCCCTGCCGGTGTCCCATTGACTTGGGGGGAATGCAGGGACACCCCGGGTGTCACCACCTGCCCTGGAAGCTGTCCCTGAAGCTCTGCAATGCCCAAAGCAGCCTGGCAGTGTTGGCAGCCCTGCACTGAGATTCCTGCCCCAACCACGACCCCAAGGGTGATCCCAAGTTGTGGAAGAAAACTGGGGCTCAGTCCAGAACGGAGAAACCATCAAACACCATCCATGAAGGAGCTGGTTCCCACCTGGGCATGGGGGGTGAAAGGGGCCCAGTGATCCTGGGCTGAAATTGCCCCAAAAGTGGAATTTCTCCAGACCAGCTGCGAATTCACATCTGATATTTCAATTACTGCTTTCCCAAGTGATAATAACTGGATATGTGTGAAACCTCATCACATTTCTGCTGTCCTCACAGGGATCAGCTGCAGCCCGGGTTGTCCTGGGAGTGCCAGCAGCCTCTGTCCTTGCTGCCACACCCAGGACACTGTCACACGTCCCACAAGTGTCCCCGAGGTCTCTGTTGGGGAGGGACAATGACAGCGGCAAGGCCGGGAAGACGCTGGGCAAAAGAGGGACACCAGGAGGGAGCAGATCCGGACGGGATTTCGGGGAGGGGGAAACACGGAGTGAGGGGCCAAGGGGAGCTCTCCTTGCTACTGCGTGTGAGAATTGGCGATTTTTCCCCTAAACCGAAGCTGCCCAACCTGCTGGCAGGTGGAAGTGGCCCACTCAAGACCCCCACCCTTCCCAGGGGGGTCTGTGGGTGCCGATGGGGCTGCGGTGGCGGGGATGCAGGGGACGCAGGGTGACAGGGCAGCCCAGGCGCAGTCCGGCTGTCCCCGCGGGCTGTCCCCGATGCCGTGCCGTGCCGGGCCGGTGCTCGGCGCTGCCGTGCACCCAGCGAGGGAGGGAGGGAGGGGCGGATGAAGGGATTGGCCGCCCCGAGCCAGAGCCGGCCCCGCCGGGCGGCCGCTGCCCGCGACATTCGCCCGCCCGCAGCTCCCGGGGCGGCAGCGGCGGCCGCGGCTCCGGATCATGGACCGGCTCAGCGGTGAGGGGACGGCTCGGGATGGACGGGACGGGACGGGATGGAATGGAGTGGGACAGGATGGATGGGACGGGAGCGGGACGCGCATCGCGTCCCCGGAGCCCAGCGCGGAGGGCACAGGGGACGATGCCCGTGGCAGGCACAGGGGATGATGCCCGTGGCAGGCACAGGGGATGGATGATGCCCGTGGCAGGCACAAGGGATGGATGATGCCCGTGGCAGGCGCAGGGAATCGCTGGTCGCGTATCCCGTCCCAAGCGAGCTGGCGCATCCCACCGGCTCCGTGTGGGACCCTGCTCCCAGCGTGGCTTTGCTCGCCACCAGCGCTCCAGCAGAGCCGCTCGGGGCACGAACTGGAACCAGTTTGTCTTTGCTGGTGGGGTGGGTAAAACACCAGGAGCCGGCAAGGGAGGCTGTGGGGTGTAAGCGCTTGTTAGGGGAAATTGTGGTCGTGGGAAGGGAGGTGGCGTTCCCCGATGGAGCTGATCGGGTTCGGAGGGGTTCCCTGTCTGGGGAGGACGCCGGGAGTCTGGTGAAGGCACGGAGGGCCTGATCCCCACCCTGCCGGGGAGCAGCTGCCTTCCCACACGTGTGGGATTCCCGCCTGCAGCCCATGGCACCGGGCTCCCCGAGCTCCTGGGCTTTGATCTGGGATCTGTATAAACCTGCCAGGGCTTTGGGCCAGCTCTGCTGAGAAGGTCCCGGCTTTCTGCTGGGGCTGCCAGGTCCCTGGAGGGAGCACAGGGGGCTTTGCAGGGGGGTTGCTTCTTGCTGCTGCTGCTGCTGCTGGTTGCAGCCTGGGGCTGCACAGGAGCAGGTGGTGACACGATGGAGCACGGGGGTCCTGCCCCTTGACCTGTCCTTGGAGGTGCTACAGAAACACTGGCCAAAAACGATAAGAGTGGCCAGGGCCTCTCAGGCTGCACGGGCTGGGCCATGTTCGGGTCCAAGGGTGGCTCAGGAGTGCTGTGTCTGCAGCCTCGGGTCAGCACCACAGACACCCGCGGGTCAAGAGTTCCCCGTGCCGATGTAAGAGGATGGGGTGGCGTTTCCGCACTGGAAACGGCCCTGAAGAGTTTGGGACTGCTGGAAACAGGCACGGTGTCAGTGCTTGGGGAGCCGTGCCAGGGGCCTGCAGCTCGGGAGGGGACAGGGATGGGGACAGGGACGGGGACAGGGAAGCCGTCCCCTGTGGCTCGGTGCAGCTCTGAAGGAGGGAGCTGTGGCAGGAGGGGGAGTGTTGGCAAGTGACACTCGATGTCAGAGCTGTCCTTCAGGGTCCCAGAGGACATTACTGCTGAGGACAGGGGTGAGCAGAGCATCACTGCCTCCCCATTCTGTGTGAGCTGATGGGAAATTCCCTCTTTGCACCTCAGCCCACCCCAAAAACCAAACCTAGGACCTCATGGCGGGGAAGGAGGGGATGCCCAGCGGAGGGAGCTGTGTCTGGGCATGGTTTGGCCTCTCCACAGGTTGGCCCTGCCAGGGAAGATCTGTTCTATTCCTCTCGCTGGTGCCTGCCATGGCAGTGACAGCAGCGCTTGCCTGCTTTGTTTTGAGTGCCTGTGATGAATTGTTGTTGGCACCTGGATGGCTCTTTGCTAATGTAAACCTCCCCCAGCCCCTCCTGCTCATCAGCCAGAGCTGCTGGATCCCTCTGGGGGCTGTGACTCGTGGAGGGAAGATTCCCTTCCCCAGTGAAAGAGCGGGTCTGGCGTTCGGCTGGAGCTCTGTGCCCATTCCCAGTCTCTGGCTGCTCTCTGGCAGCCCCTTTCTTCACCTGGAGCTCTTCTCAGGCCCTGCTGTGTCCTGATTTTATCATCTGCCTCTTTTCTCTCGTTGCCCAGCACGCTGGGCAGTGCCCAGTTCGTGGCCCAGCTCTGCACCAGTCCCTCACTGGGGGGAATGGTGCTGTTGGCAGAGTTGTTTCTGGTTGTGCTGATGGAAAGCCCAGCTCCCAAAACGTGATTTGGGAGGCCGTCCTTCGCTCAAACACGCCTGTGCTCACACACGGCTTCTCCTCCCTCATTAGTGTCTCTTCCCTGACCTTTTGAGCCACCAGAATTTAGGTCCTGCCCCAAACTTATCAGGGCTCTAAATCCAGCAAAGCCGGCGGAGATGTGCGGGGATAAACTTGGCTCCAGCTCGCCCACAGGAATGGGGAGGCTGCAGGACGGGTGGGAGGGAGCCGGGATCATTGCTGCGAGCTGGCAGCAGGAATCCTGCCGGTGGAAGGAAGGGCTCCGGGCTGCAGGGAAGCACGGCCCGGGCCAGCTGTTAGCGCCGGGCAAGTGCCGGGCTCTCCTCCGCATTGCAGCCATTCCTTCTGCAATGGAAACTCAGCACCGCCTGTTCCTGGCCCGGGGGTGGTGGGGAAGGGGGCTGAGCCCCCCTGGGGTGGCTAAAACAGGGTGGGAGGTTGGCCCTGGGGATGCTGATGGAGCGCTGGAGTTGTTTGCTCCTCTGGATTTTCCAATATCCTGCTGTGTGCAGGGAAAGCCTGGATCTGTGTGGAGCCTCTGGAGGGGCACAGAGGGGCTGCTGGAGAGGGGAAGGACACTGTAGGACAGTGTCCCCCAGCCAAGAGCCCTGGGGACCATCCTGTCTGCCTGCACTGCCTGGAAAACCTGTCCCTTTTCCCACTCTTGACCTGGAAATGCTCTTTTCCTGTGCAAACGTGCTGAGCTGCGAGGCTGCCGTGCCCTTTGCTGTGGAGCAGTGCCTGAGCTCCCACGGGCCTGCAGGAGGTTCCCATCCCTGCCCAGGAAAACTTTGTTTAAGGTTTTGAAGGAGCTCTGTCACCCCAAGCACTGGGAAGCCTTTTCAGAGGAGAACCCCGGGCTCAGCCCAAGCTCTGCTGCTGCTCAGTGGCCAAATCCCTTGCTGGGGACAAGAGATAACAGTGCAGCAGAGTGGAGGCTTCAAGTGGTTTCTGGCATCCCAGACTTATGTCCTAAGCCCTTAACCCTTCCCCATTATCTAGTCTGGCACAGCTCAAACTCCCTCCTGAGGAGCACATCTCCTCCTGCATGTAAGGAACCTTAAAATTAATGACACAACAACTCTGTGTGCTGTAAAATACCTATCAAATGTCTCTGTCCCAGGCCAGCAACGAGACGGTGGGGCTGCAAGGCTTTCACTGCCAGCCCTGCACAAACAAGGGGGTGGCAGCCCGGCCAGGGCACCCACGAGGTGACAGAGCAGGGAGGGCACCCTGGCAGGCAGCAGCCGCCTGTCATCACCCCGAGGCTCTGACAGCAGCGGCATTTGGGGAGCTCATTTCCCCCCGTGTGGATTCTGGGCTGCCAATCTGCAGTGGGGAAGGATAAAATCACCTCTCCGAGCCTCCCCCCGCGGCAGGGCTGCTGCAGCCCCTTCTTTTCCCGCTCCTGATAAACCTCCGGTGGCATCAAAGCCGGCTCTTTGGCAGGCGAGGGAGAACACTGACATTTCCTAACGGTTCGGAACAAAACCAGCTTTGCTGCAAGGGGTTTCCATGCTCAAAATACTTTTTTTTTTTCTTTTTTTCTTTTTTTTTTGAAGTGGTTTTCATGTGCATTTGATCCTGGAAATGATAAGAGGGAGCTCGGGGGAGATGCTGGTGTGCTCTGATTGCTGGCAATTAGCGAGAGATCACTTTGAAGAATGGCTTCGGCTTTCTCCGGGGGTTTGTTTGAACATGAAACCCACCCGAGTTTGTGATGGAGGAGCAGCTGCTCATTTCATGTGGTCTAAAATTTTGGCAAACCGTGGTTGTGGAGGACAGAACAAGGAACAGAAGTGAAGTAGCAACAGGTTTGAGAGCTGGTTTTGGTGTGTCAGAGTTAAAAGCAGGTGAGCCAGTCTCGGCACTGGTGCAGCCACCGGAGCACTGCGTCACACCTTGTCACCTTTCCCGCTGGCATATCCCGGTTTTCCTGCCCCTCCAGCCCTGCCCTGCAGGGGTTAACCGGGTAGGAAATGCTGTCGGATGGTGGCCTTGCCTCTGCACCTGATGCTCCCGGCGGAGCTTGGCAAGGGAAGGAAAGGGAAGGGCTGAGAAAATAACGCTTATCCTGCTGGCCGAGGGTCCTCCGGGCCACACAGCCCCCACACACCCACACCCCCGGCCTGGGGACACGGCTGGGGTGGCCACTGAGAGGGTCTCAAGCCCCTCACTGAGCAGGGGAACTCGTGCCCAGCCCAGCTCTGGAACTCCTGGGCATTGTCGGGGTCAGGGCAGGGATGCCAAGGTTGGGGGCGGGGTGCTGGGCACATCTCCCTGCTCCGGGGCCACGGGGATGTTTCCGCCACTGGGATATTTCCCCCACTGGGATATTTCCCCCATGGGGATATTTCCCCCTCTGGGATCTGTGGTTTCTCCTCCCACCAGCTCTGTCAAGGAGGATCCACATCCTGCTGCTGAAGGCATTTGGGAAAGTGCAGTGGGATTTGGGAAAGGTGATCCATCAGCTCCTTCCTGCAGATCCCTGCCCATACCCTGCTGGGTGAGGGTTTGGATCCTCCTCTCCTCCTCAGGATCCTGTCACACCCTCCCCCGTGTGACTTTTCCTCCCAGCTCTGGTGGCCTCCCCCTGTCTCACTCCTGCAGCTTGGGAATTGCATCCAAGGCATTTTGGAACTTGGCTTTGGGGAATGGGGATGGATGGGACATGGAGAAGAGTCTCTTGGGGTGCAGAGAGATATCCAGCCCCACCAGAGGAGATTTGGGGGATGTGGGGGCTGGATCCAGCCCTGGGTGGTGGCGTGGACTGGTGGGAAATGGGGTTTTCCACTAGAATTCCTGCAATCAGCTGGAATTCCTGCAATTAGCTGGAATTCTGACTCTCCTGGAGGCTGAGGACACCAAGGGCTGCAGAGAGGTGACAGCTCCAGGTCCCTACAGGCAGGAAGGTGTGACCCAGGGAGGCTTCCCACTGCTCTGCCCACCACGGAGGGTGGGCACAGGGGTGGGCAAAGGCTTGGGGCACCATCCCAGGGCCTGTCCCAGTGCTGGAGAGGAGCCCAGGCCAACCTGGTGCTGGAGTTTATTTGGAAAAGGCCGACACCAAAATTTTGGTTGGAGGAACCACAGTTTATTCTGGGTTCTGAGTAATCCTAACATCTCTCCTCTGCCTGCAGCTTGTTTTTTATACATTACTCAGCAGGTCTCGCCCCTGCCTGACGATTCCTTTAAAGGGCATCTCAAACCTCTCCTTTTCATTCATTATTTAAATGTGTTTTCCAGCCCTGCTCCCAGGCTGGAGCATCCTGCCATGAGCCTGCTGAGCCTGGCACCGAGTCCTGAAATGCAGTCTGGGCCTGGCACCGAGCTCTAAAATGTAGCCTGGGAGTACTAAACCTGCTCCATGGGATTTTCCAGAGCTGGTTGTGTTGAGCTGGGATTGGAAACCCTCCATACCTGGGGTTAGGAGCAGTTTGGAGGCTGCCCGTGGCCTCTCTGGGGACACAGCAGGGTCACTCACATCTCTCACAGGGACGATTTTATTTGCTCAACATCTCCCTGTGCTCATCTGTGAGAGGGGCAGCCCAGAAACCAGCCCCTGCTCCTCTGGGGTGGGGGCAGCTGCAGCCTCCAGGTCAGGGGGATGAAGTTTGCTTTGGCTAAAGCAAACAGCCACAAACTTCTCCAGGAGGCAGAGAAAGGGGGGAACAGCCCCTGGAGAAGGGGTCCTGCCACAGCACGGGGCACTGGGGGGTCATTGGCGGCCTGAGTCACAAGGAGGTGCTTGTTGGTGATTTAATCAACCTGTTAATAATTACCTGAAGCTGCTGTGAGGAAGGACATTCCCTGCAGCCCAGCAGGGGCTGGCCCAGGGGCTCTCCCCTTTCAGGGAGCCTCTGTCCCTCTGCTGCCCCATGGCTGTGCTGGAGAGTCCCTGCCCCAGGCCTGGGGTGCCAAGGGCAGTGTGCAGGGTGAGGGGCTGGCACTGAGGGGCACATTTCCCACCCACAGCCCTGCTCTGGGTGTGGCACCACCAGGAGAGCCCGGACCCAGCCTGGGGGTCAGCTGCAGGCAGCACCCCTCCCTCTGGGCTGTCCTCCTGGCACCTCTCCTTGTTCTCCATCTCCCATTTAATGTGAGGACACAGGGAAGAGGCTTTGCTGCCCCCCCGGAGTGAGTGATGGCTCCTGCAGTGTGTCAGCTGCCAGGGACACCAGTGCAGGTGATAATCTTTGCCCTCTGCATGCTCTATCAGCCTGTAATTACACTTCCCTCTATTCAGGACTCCTGTTTCCTCGTTTAGGACCGGGAGGAGGATGTGAGAAGCTGATGTCTCCTCCAGGAAAGAGTGTGCTCAGGGGGGAATGTTTGAGGCTTGCTTGTGTCCAGGTCCCTCGTGCAGGGCAGGGCTGTGGCTCCAGGTGTGTCCCACAGCTCCCCTTTTTGGGAGGTGGTGAGGACCCAGCACCCCTCTGTGCAGAGGGCCAGGGTGAGGCAGGGGCTTGGGAAGAGCCTGGCTGAGGGAGCAGCTCTGGGCTGTGCCGGGCTGGGTGAGTGGCTGCAGCAGGGCCATGAGATAAGGCTTTGTGCAGGGCTCTTTGTCCTGGGGAGAGGAGCCTCTGCTGGCAAAGGCACCAGAACAGCCCCAGGAGCTCTGTGAGCACTGCTGGGATGAGCTGGAGCCACTGGAGCCGTGCTGGGATGAACTGGAGCCACTGGAGCCATGCTGGGATGAACTGGTGCCACTGGAAAGGGATCCCCAGAGCTGCTGTCAGCACTGGGGTGGCTGGAGCAGGTGGGGGCACTGATGGAGGAGGCACAGCCAGGGCACCCTTCATGCTTTTTACCCATTCTGGTGGCTCACCTGCCCCTCTCCCGGGGCTGGAGCAGGACAGAGGAGCCCTCCAAAGCCTGTGGGCTCCTTGTGGAAGGGGAGAAGCTGCTCTGAGAGGCAGAACCAGGGGGGTCGTGTGCTCCCTCCAGCAATCAGGTTTCACATTCATCTCCCAAAACTGATTTTCCAAGGCTGTCAGCTAAGGATATTAATAACTGCAAGGCCATGATGAGGAGGGCCCCAGGAGCTGTGCATGGCTGCTCTGCCTGCTCGCTGGGGAGATGCTGAGATTTGAGCTTGCCTTGTGCCCCTCAACACCCAGGGATGCTGCAGCACCCAGGCTGGGAGCAGGATCCTGTGAGTGACCCCAGAGAGGGACAGCTGGAGGGCCAGGGAGGGTGGCAGGGTCCCAGGCAGGCAGGAGCCAGCCCTGAGTGCTCAGCTCCTGCTGGAATTGTTGGATGCTGAGCCAGAGGCTCCCCCCATCCGCCCCACTCAAGGGGCCCTTGTTTGCAGGGAGGAGATGATTCATGTGCACCCAGTGGCCCCTCAGCAAATCTTCCACTCTCAGAGGATGTTGCCAGGGCTCAAGTGTGATCTTTAATGGTTGGCTTTTCCCTAAAACCCCTCCGGCCTGGAGCAGGACGGACTGGGAGGAGGAGGAGGAGGTGTTTTCCAGGCTGCTGTTCCTGGCCCTACCAGTCCATCCCAGTTTGCCCCACACCCAGCAGGTGCTGAGTGATGGGAGCAGAACCTGGCTGGCTCCTGCCACCTCCGGGGCCGAGTGCTGCCCCTCTGCTGCCCGCTTGGCAGGGCAGTGCCACAGCAGTGGCCACGGGCAGGGTGCAGGGAGCTCTGTGCTCCTGTCCCCTGCACAAAGGAACAATTCTGGGAGCGCCAAGCCACCCCCGCCACGGCACTTCCTCCTCCCTGGCAGGAAGAAAGCTCCTTGGGAAGGGGAGTGGGGACAGGAACAGCCCTGGGAGCTCAGCAAAGTGCCCAGGAGGCCGTGGGCTTCCTCCAGGAGCAGCGGTGTGGGGCTGGAGGGGGCTGCCAGCATCTCACCCCTGTGATGGTGCCCGTGCTGGGGCATGGGGACACATCCCAGCACTGTGTGACTCCTGTGGGCAGGTGAGCACGGTTTGTGTGCTCCAGAGAACTCCTCTGGGTCTGTTCATCCCAGAGACCCCTCCCTGCAGGGCTCCCCCAGGGGCTGGGGTGTCACTGGGTGCTGTCCCCACCTCTTTGGGGCATCCCAGGGGCTCTCAGTGTTTGTTTGCTGCGGGTGGCAGCTGTAAGGAGCCCTGTGCCCGCAGGCAGAGCAGCCAAGGGCCCTGCCCGTGCCAACAGGAAGGATTTATTTGTGCCTGGGTTTTATTTTAGCTACAAACAATGGCTGTAACTCCCAGCATCCGATTTCCCCCGGCCCCCCTCGGCCCCAGCCATCACCTGGCGCAGGAGGAAGCGTGGCCGGAGGCAGGAGAGCTGTGGCCACAGCATCGGGGTCCCTGCGCACCTCCCACTGCATTTCAGAGCTGTGATTGAGCCTCTCCCCTCCCCGGGGCTCTCCCAGGCTGCACACTGGGCTTTTCCTGGAGTCACAACTCCACCGGGTTGTCTTATCTCTCCCCTTGCAAAAGCTGGGTCTCTACACCAGGAAACTCCTGCTTTGGCTTGGCCAGAGCCTCTTCCTCCTCCTCCTCCTTCTCTTCTTCCTCCCTGCAGGTTCCTGGAGCAGGACCTGCTTTTGCTGCTGTGCTGGAGCAGAGCCCGGGAGGGGCAGGCAGGCTGTGCAGCTGCAGGCTGTGTCCAGACCTTATCTCTGAGCTGGGAAAAGGGTCCCTGAGGAGGGGAGCACTTGTGGGGTCTAAAAATAGAGCTGGCCTGGAGTAGGGTGGGGAGAGGGGCTGGAGGGGGTGGATGCAGCTCCTTTGCAGCCCCGTGCTTGGTGCTGCTGCCAGGGTAGGATTTGGCAGCAGGGGAAGCACTGCCTCAGTGTCCTGCATGGCTGCAGTGTCCTGGTGTTGTCCCCTGTCCCAGCAGAGCTGCCCGGGGTCCTCCCAGCCCATCCAGGCCTGTTGTTAATGCTGAAGCCATCTGCTGCCACAGGTCCTGGCCTTCCCAGGCTCAGAGAGCTCATGGACATCTCCCATCCTGCCTGGGACAGGCTGCAGACATGGAGAGGAGGGAGATTCTGGTGTCACTCTCTGTCCTGGGCTGTCTGTATTCAAAGCCTGAATGCTTTGGGTGATCCCACAGATTTGGGATGCTGGAGCAGCCCCAGCAGAAAGCAGCAGGTGGGAGCTGCACCAGGGCTGGAGGTGTCCCAGGGCAGGGGACACAGGGTCCATTTTCAGCTGTGTCACCTCTGGTCACTCTGACATGCCACCCCCTCCTCCCCAGGAGCCCTTTGCTGTCCTGCTGCCTCTGTCCCGGGGCTCAGAGCCCCCGAGGGCACTGACACCAGTGCCCACCCCCAGCACAGGAGATGTGTCCCCTGTCCCCTCTCCGTGGGTCGGTGCTCACTCCCACCTGCTCTTGCAGAAGTGTCTGTGCTGGTCCTTGCTTGCCAGGTGACCTTGGGTGTCCCACCATCCCCTGCTGCCCCCCTGGAGCAATCTCCCCTCGCTTCCTGCAGCCCACCCCCAATTAAGCTCCTTCAGGCTGGGAGCCTAACGAGCAGAGGAAATTAATTCCTTCATTCCCTGTGCTCCCCGGGGCTCTGCTCAGCGTGCCCTCCTGGGATCACAGGCCTCTTTGACTGCCCCCTCCCTCCCCCTCCTTGTATTTTGGAGGATGTTTAACAAGGGAGATGGAGGGGACAGCTCAGCTGGGGGGAAACAAAGGCGCCTTCAGAGCTCTGTGTCCGTGCTGAGTGTGCCCGGCTCGGGGCACTGCTGCTGAGCTCAGCCCTGCCAGCAGCCCTGCCTTATCAGGCACCCTGGGCTGTGGTGCCCAGCAGGGTCCCCTCGGCCCCCTCCCTGCTGCTTTTGCACTATTAATAGAAACCAGGCTGCCCTTCTGCCCTTGGCTGGCCCAGAGCCCTGACACCGAGCTGGTGGCTGTGATGGGACGTGTCCTACACGTGGTAGGGGGTGGGTGACACCACAGCCTGGGGTTTGGGGTGTTCTAGGAGTGGGGAGGATGCTGAGCCCACAGCCTGGGGTTTGGTGAGCTGTGGAAAGCCAGTGCAGGGAGCCTGCACAGTCCCTGTCCCCTTTGTGGGAGCTCCTGGCTGAGCTGGGGCAGCAGCAGGGTGGGTGACTCCCTGGATGTTTGCAGGTGCTGGCTGGACAGGGGATATCTTGCTTTTTGTCCCAGCTGCTTCCCTGTAGCCCCCTGCCCTGCCAAGCCCTGCAGGGGGGATGTCTCACCTGCCTGCAGATCACCAGCAGGAGCCTGATCCCGTACCTTGTGCAGCACTCTGCAACATCCCAGGGAGGATTTTCCTGCCTGTGCAGAGGGGCCCTGGGAGCTGGGTGCTTACCCCACACACGAGGCTCTCGGCTGGCAGAGCAGGTCTCCACCATGGGAGGGGTGTGCTGGTGAGGGCCAGCGAGCTGACAGCATCAGCAGGAGCTGTCCTGTGCCTGGGTGTTGGCTGTGGGATGTCATTGCACCCCAAGGAGCAGGGATCCCATTCCCTGTTCAGGCCCATTTTCCCTTGTTTTAACCCCAGCATCCCAACATCCCCCTGGCTGACGGGATTTTTCCTGCTCCCCTCAGTGCTGGACCAGCTCCTGCCAGAGCTCAGCGTTCTGCTCAAGCTGCTGGACCACGAGTACCTGAGTGCCACCACGCAGGAGAAGAAGCTGGCTGTCTCCACCATCCTGCAGAAGCTGCAGCCTCCTGCAGGTGTGTGTTCCTCTCCTGTGGTGGCCGGTGGCTGTTCCCAAAGGCACTGGGTGTCCCCAGCAGTGCAGGGAAAAGCTTCTGCAGGGCAGGGATGAGCCCAGCACCTGCTCAGCCCCCTCAGGGCACTTTGCTCCCTGCTGTCCCTTCGCAGCTCTGCCCTGCCCCGGGAGCAGGGCTGGCGTCAGCGCTGCCATGGATCCGGAGGGCTGCTCCCTGCGGAAATGCTGCTTCCCGGAGCTTTTCCTGCCCTGGGTTTGTGCTGAGCACAGGGGTTTCCGCGGGAAGGCTGGCACCGTGCACCTGGGGCTTCACAGCCTTCCCCGTTCCTGCTCTGTGGGAGAGCCACAACACCCCTGGGGGTTCCTCCATCCCCAGCTCTGTGTCCCTGGGCTGGTGTTGGTGGGTACAAGGGGTGCCAGTGCCTGCCCCGGGCTCACAGCATCCCCCTCAATTCCAGGGAAGGATGTGGACTACATGTACGTCAACACAGCGTCCCTGGGCAATGGCACCAGCTTCGTGGAGTCCCTCTTTGAGGAGTTTGGTACGTTTGGGTCCCTCTTTGAGGAGTTTGGGACCCATGGCTGAGCTGGAGAAGTGTCCTGGCAGTCATGCTGGGTGTCTGCTGGTCCTGGGGTCGTTTGGAAGAAGGGTGACAGCTACATCCTGGTGTCCAGAGTGGGCATCATCACTCTGAGTGCTTGTTCCTGCTCCCCTGTAGCTGTTTGGGGGCTGGCCACGAGGGAATCCACACTCCAGCTGTGTTTACCAGTGATTCCCATCTCCCAGCACCTTCCCAAGGAAGGGCCATGGAGGGAGGTCCCTGGAGGGCACAGCTGGGGTGTCCAGCTCTGCTTTCCTGCTCCCTTCACCCTCTGTTTCCCCCATGCAGACTGTGACCTGCGGGACCTGCAGGACATGCAGGAGGAGGAGGGGGACACCAGTGACAGCGTGGAGCTGGCAGGGAACCAGGCAGCCAAACCTGTGAGTGCCTGTCTGTCCCCAGGTCTGCTCTGCAGCTGCGTGGGGAGGTGGCAGTGGCCAGGGTGGGACCCTTCCTGTGCCCTGCTGGGGCTCATGGTGGAGGTGTTTGTGCTGTAGGTTCCTGTGGATCCTGCTCCTCCACTGCCCACCACTCCCCCTCCTGAGGATTACTACGAGGAGGCGCTGCCCCTGGGCCCTGGCAAGGCCCCCGAGTACATCACCTCCCGCAGTGAGTGCTGCTCCATCCAGGCCAGCAGGAGGGTGGGGGGAGCCCCACGAGCTGCCCACGGCACCCCTCACCTGCCTGACAAACCAGTGGGCTGGGCTGCTCATCCTGGGGAAGGAATTGTCACTGCTCCTGTCCCACTCCCTTCCATCCCACTTGTTATTGCAAGGGGTTGTTTGCTCCAGGCAGGCTGGGAATGAGGTGATGGGGAGAGATCAGAGCTGTGGGAGGACCAGTGCTGGGATGCCCTGGGAGGGTGTGCTTGGCTGTGCATCCGTGAGGGAAAAACGGATCTACCAGCCCCAGCTCCCTCTGCTTCCCCTGCAGACAGCTCCAGCCCCCCCAACTCCATCGAGGACGGCTATTACGAGGATGCAGACAGCAACTACCCCGTCACCAGGATAAATGGGGAGCAGAAAAATTCCTGTAGGTATCTGGGTGTCCTTGACAGGGAGGGGGAGAGCTTTGGGAACGTCCAGCCCGAGGTGGGGCTGAGCAATGGGCTGAGGGCTGCTGGGGTTGAGGCTGGAGAACCACGATTCCAAAGTATGAGCCTTGCAAAGAAATGAACCAGCTGAAGGCTCTGGATAGACACACCTGGGGCTGGCGCTCAGCCCAGGAGCATCCTGCTGGGATTCCAAGGGAAATGGAGCTGGCTGGTGCCAAACCCTGCTGTTTCCAGAGGATGACACAGAATCCACCCAGCCCAGCTCTGTCTGGAGCCTGCTGGGCACGGGGAGCCCTGACAGGGTGTGTGGCACCTTTCAGGGTGACTCCCCTGCTTCCTTGCAGACAATGACTCGGATGCCATGAGCAGCTCTTACGAGTCCTATGATGAGGAGGAGGAGGAGGGCAAGGGCCAGCAGCTGACACACCAGTGGCCCTCGGAGGAGGCCTCCATGAACCTGGTGAAGGATTGCCGGATCTGCGCGTTCCTCTTGCGCAAGAAGCGCTTTGGGCAGTGGGCCAAGCAGCTCACCATCATCAGGGATGGCAGACTGCTGGTGAGCCTGGCCTGGGGGCACAGAAACCCCCCGAGGGATTGGGAGGGTGGCTGAGCTGAAGGAAAAAAGCAAACAAATCCAAACAAAGCCCCTGCCCCAAGGCTGCCATTCAAGCAGCAGCTGCCCTTGCTTACCTTGCAAGATAACAGAGGGCTCCCCTATTTTTGAGACCCCACGGAGTGAGAGGGCACCCTCAGGCTGCTGCATGGCCTGAGCCACCTCCATCTGTGCCACCAGCGAGGCACCCTGAGACCCCTGTGCCACCTGTGAGACCCCCCAGCACAGCAGCCAGCCAGGCAGGTAGGTTTGGCTGAGCCCTGAGCGTTTTCCTCTGCTTCCCTCAGTGCTACAAAAGCTCCAAGGACCGGCAGCCGCACATGGAGGTGCCCCTGGCCACCTGCAACGTCATTTATGTCCCCAAGGACGGGCGGCGCAAGAAGCACGAGCTGCGGTTCTCGCTGCCAGGGGCCGAGGCGCTGGTGCTGGCAGTGCAGAGCAAGGAGCAGGCTGAGGAGTGGCTCAAGGTACCTCTGCTCCTCCCAGGGGCATCCCCAGCCTCCTCTCGGCATCCCCAGCCTCCTCTCGGCATCCTCGGTGCCTGGGCTGGGGAGGGGGCTGCCCTGGGAATGGCCTTGCCCTGCTGGAAGGGGAAGGGGGCTTTGCTCTTGTCTCTTATCGGCCGCTTCCCAGGGCTGGGCGGCTCCGGCGCTGATAGCCCCGGCTGGGGGGATGTTTGCTCTCCCCTTCCTCTTCCCCCAGGGCCCTTTCCTGCCTTTGTTCGGGGCCGGGAAGCCAGGGCTGCGGGGAAGGGGTGGCGGGTGGGAAAGGAGCCTCTGAGCACACCACCGAGGCAGCTGTCACCCCAAATGTGGGGGAACAGGGTTGTTTTACACACCCAGGACACACCACACCTGTGAAACACGGGAGTCACAAGGTGTCCTGTGTTGGCAGGATGATGCTGGCTTGGCACCTCAGTCTCTCCCTTCTGAGATTTCCAAAATCCCTGACAAAGCCCACAAAACTGCTTGATGTTTTGAAGGGGCCAAGGTGTGAGCAGTCCCGATCTGGGTTTGCTACCCTGAGCTGTGGGGACCAGGACCTGTCCCCCTGGTTCAGCCTGGCTCTGGCAGTGAAGGAGTTGAGCCAGGGAGGGTGCCCTGGCCCTCGGGTCACTTTGAAGTGACAGCTGGGGCTGTCTCTGCAGGTGATAAAGGAAGCCAGCAGCCCAGCAGCAGGCGGGATGGAAGCCCCCACCTCCCCAGTGCTGCCGTGCAAGATGGAGCTGGACAAGGTGATGGTCTCTAAGGGGCTGTGTGGGGCTGCTGTGGACAAACCTGGAGAGCATGGGGCTGGAGGACACCAAATTCCTGGGGCTGCACGGGGAGCCCTTCCCATCCTCACAGCAGCTCTGCAGGGCTGGGAAGGGGAACAGGAGCTGGATCTCCCAGCCCTGTGAGGGGCTGGGGGATGGTGCTGATGGATTTCTGTTCTCTCACAGAGGCTGTCCCAGGAGAAGCACACCTCGGACTCGGACAGTGTGGCCATGGGTGACACCGGCTCCCCAGCCACCCGCAGAGAGCACGGCGAGCACGGTACAGTCCCTATCCCCACTGCCCACCCAGCCCACAGCTGTGCCCACACCTTCTGCAGCCAGGTGGGATGCCAGGACACGCACCAGGGTCACACAGCTACCCTGTCCTTGCAGGGAAAGGCAAAAAGAGCGGCCTGGCTGACCTGAAGGGCTCAATGAGCCGGGCAGCGGGGAAGAAAATCACCAGGATCATCAGCTTCTCCAAGAAGAAAGCATCCCCCGAGGACACGCAGACCTCCTCCACTGAGGAGGACATCCCCTGCTGCGGTTGGTGTGGGCTGGGAGTGGAGTGGGATCAGTGGGGAGTGACATCCTTCCCCCAGCACGGCTGGAGGGGTGAGGGGTGGGGACGAGCTCACTGGGGGACTGTGACTCTGCCACAGGCTGGGCAATGCTGCCCAAGCCTAGCTCTGCAAGTTCCAGTGGGCAAGGGGGTCACCCATGTCCCCAAAAACAGGCTTGACGGGGGAACTGTGTGGCAGCGAGCTGGCAGCTCCCCTGGGCCCAGCTGGTTGTTTTTGGGAGAAACTGAGGCACAGAAGGGCTGGATGAGCAGGAAGCCATGCTGTAAGCTCCGTCTAGCCAAAGCCTGCCCGAGGCCCAGCCTCTGAGCCATCAGGGCAGGCGCTTATGTCGATGCCCTTCCCTCCCCAGGCTACCTGAGCGTGCTGGTGAACCAATGCTGGAAGGAGCGCTGGTGTCGCCTCAAGGGCAACACGCTGTACTTGCACAAGGAGCGCACGGACCTGCGCACGCACGTGAACGCCATCGTGCTGCGGGGCTGCGAGGTGGTGCCCGGCCTGGGCCCCAAGCACCCCTTCGCCTTCCGCATCCTGCGCCACGGCCACGAGGTGACGGCGCTGGAGGTGAGCAGGGGGCTTGCCACCCTGGGGGAGTGTCCTGGTTTAGGGTAAATTCGAGGGGAACTCCTACATAGAGTCCTTCCTGGGAGCAAACCTAAACAGCTCGTCCCCCCCTCAGCCAGTCTAGGAAAAGAAGTTCCTCAGAAAAAAGTAGAAAAAGCTATTTATTTAACAAACAAAGTGCCTACAAGCTTTAAAAATGAGCAATATAAAACAATAAAACTTTTCGTTCTAGAGTAAGGTAACAAATTAAGAAAGTTCTTGCCATAGCTGTAGCTCAACTCTCTCTTGGTTTTTTGTCAGGCCCTCTAGAGATCTGGGCCCTGCTGGGCTGCAGGTGTGAGCTCCTCAGTGCTCTTCTAAGTCTTTCAGTCTAAACAGTCTCAAGAAAAAAAGGAAAAAAAAACAGTCTAAGAAGCTTCTCTACCTTAGCTAGCTAAACTAACAGCAAAAAAGATTTCTGTCCCACTGCTGTCCATGTCTCAGCTGAACACACGCCAGAGAAAGAATGCAAAAGAGTGAATGTTATTTCTCAAAACAAATTATGCACTTCTTTCCCTGCTTCACTCTCAAAACTAATCTTAAAAGCACAGAACTCAATATACAGCACAAACAAAACAGATGATTAGAAACACAAGCATCATAAAGTCACCCTAAGACAGGGAGCAATCCTTGGGATGATCAACATCCCATGCAAGCAGTGGCTTGTTTGGTCCTCCCCTGGAAAGCTCAGGGCACCTTTTGGGGCAGCCACACGGGAACTTTGTGCACAGAGGGGGATTGTGCACAGCAGGGCTTTGCATGGGGAGGCAGCAAGGAAGAGGAGCTGGGAGCTGGGCATGCACCCCAACTCTTCATCTGTCCTCCAGGCAAGCTGCTCTGAAGACCTGGGCCGCTGGCTGGGTCTCCTCTTGGTGGAAACAGGCTCCAAGACAGCTCCAGAGGCTCTGCACTATGACTATGTGGATGTGGAGACCATTGCCAACATTGTGACGGCTGTGAGACACTCCTACCTGTAAGGCTGTGCTCCTGCTGTGCCAGGGCTGAGTGCTGGGCTGGGCACGGTGATCCTTGGCCCTGTGGATTCCCTAGAACAGGCACAGGCTGGGCTGTGGTTTGTGGCTGTGATCTCAGGGACAGTCAGTGCCCCGGGGGTTGTTCCCTTGGGCAGGATGAGAAGCTGAAAGGGTTTCATCAGTGCTGCTGGAGGGTGTGGTAGAGTAGGGCCAGGAGATACTGGAAGGGCTCCCTGAAGGGCTGGCAAGGATATTATGGAAAGGAAGACCCCACTCTTCCTTCTGCAGGTGGGCCAGCTCCTCCCAGGAGCACCGAGCGGACTCCTCTCGGGTGGTGTACGATGATGTGCCCTATGAGAAGGTTCAGGTGAGCACGACTTCATGGCTCATTGCATCCCAGCACAGCGGAGCCGTGGCCGGGCTGGGTGGCCCTGCAGGTGTCTCAGCTCGCTCTCTCTCCTCCCAGCAGCCGGAGGAGGAGCCGGGCCGGCCGGGGGCAGCTCAGGTGAAGCGCCACGCCTCGTCCTGCAGCGAGAAGTCGCGGCGGGTGGACCCGCAAGTCAAAGTGAAGAGACACGCGTCCAGTGAGTCCCCGGGCCACAAACCTCGGCAGGGTTCCAGGCCAGGGCGGGAGGGGGCTGCTCCCCAGAGGGATGTGCTGGGTGGGCTCAGCTGGACCAGGGGTGCCATCGGTGCAGCCCTTCACGGGCTCTCCCCGTGCCTGCAGGTGCCAACCAGTACAGGTACGGCAAGAACCGGGCCGAGGAGGACGCCAGGCGGTTCCTGACGGAGAAGGAGAAGCTGGAGAAGGAGAAGGCATCGATCCGCAGCGAGCTGATGTTGCTGCGGAAGGAGAAGCGGGAGCTGCGGGAAGCCATGAAGGGCAGCACGGGTAGGTCGGGGCCATGCGAGACTCTCGGGTAAAGAGCCGGGCTGGCCCAGGGGACACCGGGCTGGCCCAGGGGACACCAGGCTGGCACAGGGGACAGCGTGGCCGGGAGCCGGGCTGGCTGCAGCGCTCTGCCGGGCTGACAGCCCCATCTAGTGTCGCGGTGCAGGAGGATGGGTGGATTCTGGCAGCGCTGAGCTGGTGGTTGTGCGCGCAGGGCCGAGGCTGCAGGAGCTGGAGCAGCGGGTGGCGGAGCTGGAGGAGCGGTGCCGGCAGAAGGAGGAGTCTCGGGTGGATCTGGAGCTCAAGCTGACCGAAGTGAAGGAGCAGCTGAAGCAGTCGCTGGCAGGAGGGCCGGCCCTGGGGCTGGCCGTGACCAGCAAGGCTGAGAATGGGGTATGCTGCCCTTTGTCCTCACTCAGAGCTCCAACTTCGGCAAGAAACAGTGGTTGGGGTATTGTGGGGGCAGCACAGGGGAAAAGGAACATCGCCGTGATTTTGTCCCATTGTGGACGGAGGTGTGTGAGTTGAATTTGGCCAC
>VZSR01000479.1:12553494-12565902 GCA_013398615.1 Brachypodius melanocephalos
CCCGGAGCCGCGGGGTGTCGGGGACAGACGTGGCAGCGCCGCGGGGCCGGGCCCGGGCGGGCGCCGCGCCGGGGGCGGGAACGGGAGCGGATCCAGAGCCGGACTCAGACCCCAGCCACGACTAGCCCGGATCTGGACCCCAACCCGAACCAGAGACGGACCCCGAGTCGAACCCTGCCGGTCTCCATCATCCCCCGCCGCTCCCCGTCTCACCGCCAAAACCCCGCGCTGCCGCTCTGCGCTCCTCAAAAATCCCTGGGGCAGAAATAACCCCCCATAACCAAGCTCTTGTCCTCGAAAAGTGATTTTTTGGGGGCGTAAATTAATGTTTATTTTTAAGGCAAAGCGTTTCCGCGCTCGGTAAGTCACGTTGGGAGGTGGTTTCGTGGGTGGGTTCTGTGTCTCGCCCGGCTGAACCATTTATTCATTAATTATGGGTTTAATGTGCTCCTCGGGTTTTGTTTTTGGTGGTGAGGCAGCACTTGTGCTATCAGTGTGTTTTGGGTGGTCGCAGGAAGAGAATCCATTTAATTTTATCAATAGTTAGACAGATGAACAGTGTCCGCTCGTGCTTTTTTACATCACGGAACGTGGCTTAGAAAAAAGAAATCCACAGAGGTGCTTTGGTTATTTGAGTGAAGTGTGAGCAGGTGAAAAGAAAAAAAAAAGCCAAAGTGCCTGTTAATTTTTTGTGTCTAGAAGAGGAACGCCACCAAAAGACTATTTAAATGTAATATAATAAATCTGCAACACGTAATAGAGGCAGCTGTGTTTGGGACTAAATGCAGATGCATGTCAGGAAACTCTCCCTCTTATGTGGGTGAAAACTAAACACCCTAAAAAAGGTGCAATGAGTCTTTCACCATCTTCGTGTCCCTCCTCTGGACACTCTCTAAGAGCTTTAGGTCTTTCTTGCATCCTGGCACCCAAAAGTGTGGAGTACTGGAGGTGAGGCCACCCCAGTGCGGAGCAGAGCAGGACAATCCCCTCCTTCCACTGGATTATCTCTGCAGTCACTCCCTGATGAAACAGCGCGAAGGAATTGGGGGTAATTAGATTTCCTTCCGAAGCAGGCTCATCGGAGCTGAAATCAGTGCAGATGTTTCTGTGTGTCTCAGCACTCGAGTGCTTTGTCATGCTGATTTGGGGAGGAGGAGGAGGGAGCGTTCCAGGAGGGATGGGGAAGGACCCTTGCCTTAGAGAGAGCTGATTGTCACTTTGGAGTGCTCCAGAAAGAGGTGATACCCTTGTGTCTCTGACCAGAAACCCTCCCTCATCACTGAAATATTAATCTTGAAGGACAATTGGCTTAAGCCATATGGCTGCAATCAGCTTCTCTGCTCTCTCTTATCTCTCTGGCTTTCTGTGACATCACTTTGTAAATCTTTCTGTAACACCAACTTGTTTAACCCCCTCCACACGCCCTGCGACTTCCACGGGTCTGACACTTCAGGATGTGTCAGCTTCCTCCCGTGGGATCCGTGCCTATTTTTAGGGTAGCTGTGATCAAACCAGCCTTTGGAAGATGGAGCCCAGTCAGTGGACAGGCTGCAAATAGCTCCTGCCACTTGTTGGGGAGTATTCCTTTCATCCTGCAGGAAGGAGTAAATCCAGCGGCGTTTTCAACCCTACGTAACAGACCCGAAGAATTCCCTTTGGAGTCAGGCTGTGATTTCTTGGCCATGACTTCTTCCAGGCAGCATGTGACTGCCAGGGCATGTCCCCTGCTCGGGAGACCGCTCAGGGATTTGGGATTTGGGTTCAGAGGCTGCAGAGAGGAGTCCATGCAGGCAGATCCCTCCTCCACGTAGGCAGCTGGGACCAGCTCCTCCATCCCCTCTCCCACGCAAAACACACCCATCCCTGCACTGGAGCTGCTGGCAGAGGGAAATACCTCACCAGCTTTGGCATCTGGGGTGCAGAGGAGTTAACTGAGTTGCACAGCCTATTTTTAAACCACAGGAGTTTCGCCTCTGAGGGGCCCAGCGAGATTTCTCAGCTGCGTTTCAGGTTCTTTGGTTTGTCTGTAGCCTGGCTGATTTCCATCCCCGCAGCTCTTTGAAATGAAATGTGAGATGATAAAGGGATAAAGCTTGTAGGTGGTGCTTCCCGTGGACATTTTTTAGGTGCAAAGAAAGCCTCAGATTGATTTTTGAAGACTTGGTGAAGGGATCCTGCTCTGTCCTCCCCTCTAGTTTAATCTACTTTCTCTAACTTTGATAAAATGCTGTTAATCAGTCAATAAAACAAATGTGAAAGAAATGTTAAAAATCATTCGAGATGAGGTCTTGTGCCCCAAACAGCAGCCAGGGATGAAATGTGGGGTTTTTTCCTGTATTGGCATTCCTGGAACCCAGATGGTTCTTTAAAGATTAGCCTGAGGAACATCCTACTCTAGAGCTAGTGTAGGTAGAGAAAGCACTTTCAGGTTTGTGTTTGGCACATAATTTGTTGAAAAGGAGTGGTTTGACACACAGATGATGTTTTAAGTACCCACTTAATAAAAAATGCACATGCAAATGTCCTCAGGTGGGGAAAGGAAGTTTGTCATTAGCGCTGTGGGACATTTAACAACCTGGTATTAAGGATTTAAATGAGGAAACATCTGGGCTGCTAACCACGGGGTGGGAGGAGATGCCTGGTGGTCTTTGGGCAGATACAGATCTCTTGAGCTGGGCTTTGAGGGTCGAGTCAGTCTGAGCCACCTTAGGGACACCTCCCTGCCCCACATCTCCCGTGTTTGGCTTCTCTCTGGTGCTGGCACTTTGGACTGATCTGATCTGTCAGCAGACCTATTCAGGCACACTGAGAGAAAAGTCCTCTTGTTTTATAGGGTTATTTTTCAGCTGGTTTAACTGCTTGAGACTGAATTCTGCTCAGCTCCAGTACTGGAATAAAGGGGACAAAACAGCTGCCCAGCACTGAGGCTCCATAATAGACCCCAGAACAAACTCTGTGCACTTCTGTGACATTGAACCTGGGCAATACAGCCTTGCTAAAGAGGAGGAATGCTTAATGGTGCAGGCCTGGTAATGTGAACTCAGCTGAATCGATTCTAGGGTCTAAATTAGTGTCTCTGTGCAGAGTGGAATTGTTCTGTAAAAACACAGGGAGTGGATTTCTGAACTGTGCTGCCTTTCACAGGATACGTGTGCACTTCATGTATGGAAAACATTGCATAGAGGGGATATAAAACATGGCATGAAGGGAGTGTTGAAAGCTTTGCTCAGAGGAAGAGTCCAGGTATTCCCAAAAAGGGAGGATCCACCCTTCCTTGTTAGGTGTCTACTGAAATGTTTCCTGAGTAGAGCTGGTTTGGAAGTAAATTCTGTTTTGTTCTGGTGTAAAGTGTGAGAGGGAGGTGGAGCTGAGGCTCAGGCTGGCAGGAATGAGCCCTGTCTAGGTTGGTTTGTAAAAGCAAGTGTCATAGGAGGGAGAGTGAAACACAATCAGGGAATCACAGAATTATTTATGTTGGAAAAGACCAGGGAGGTGGTGGAAGTGTCCAAGGAATGACTGGATGTGGCACTCAGGGCTCTGGGCTGGTGACAAGGTGGGGATTGGACTTGATGGTCTTGAAGGTGTTTTCCAACCTCAATTTATTCTGTTTCTGTGAAAATCTGACTCTTTTCAAGGTATGCCAAAGAAGCGCCGTAAAGCCTCTGTGTGCCACCTTAGTCTAAAATAAAATAATTTAAAAACATCTCTTTGTGCTTCTTTGCCTGTTGTCTGTGTTTTCTGAAAAGAACTAAAATTGTCTCTGGAATCCTGTGTGCCTCTTCTAAGACAGCCTGCTCTTAATAATTACACTAATCTTGAATTCTCGTTGACCCTGAAGTTACTCAACTTTGTTTCTTTGTCCCTAGTTTGTATTTCAGAGGGTCCCCCTGTGCTTTCAGCACTGCAGCTCAGCAGAGAAGTACAGGAGACGAGTGTGGCCCAGAGGATCCCAGTGAGGAGCCCAAGCACCCCCTCTCTGACTGTGCCTTGGAGCACAAAGCCACCAAATTGGAGGAGCAAGTCCGAGATTTAACTGTGAGTGTGCTGGATGCCTTTGCTTTAGTCCCCTTGGCTTGGTCTGGTTTTCAGCTCTGGATTTCTCCCTAAATGCTGTGACACACACAGAGCTCCAGAGCAGCTGTGCCCTGAGTGTGAGAGGGTGAAATTCCAGCGTGCCTTCCCCAAAACACCATCTGTCAGCAGTGCCAGCAGCAGGGCACTGATGGTGTGATCCTGGCAGGAAAAGCTGTGTGTTGGAGCCGGTCACTTCTGTGGCAGTGGCTTCGTGCTGATTAGAGTCACATGTTGGCATAGAACTATGGAATATCCAGAGTTCCCACAGGATCATCCAGTGCAGCTCCTGGCCCTGCACAGACCCCCCACATCCCACCCTCGCAGCGCTGTCCAAGCTCTCCTGGAGCTCTGGGGCCGTGCCCATTCCCTGGGGAGCCTGGGCAGTGCCAGCACCCTCTAGGGGAAGAACCTTTCCCAAAATCCAACCTGACCGTCCCCTGGCACAGCTCCAGCCCTTCCCTGGGTCCTGTCATTGTCACAGAGATTGGAGCTGCCCCTCATGAGGAGCTGCAGACTCCAAGGAGTCTCCCCTCAGTCTCCTCCAGCTGCACAATCCCAGTGCCCTCAGCTGCTCCTGCATGTCCCCTCCAGACCTTTCACCATCCTCATGCCCCTCCTTTGGACACTCCTTAATAGCTTTGTGTCACACTGGATCCAGATTAGCCATGAAGGGAAGTCCTTTTAAGTGTCTGTGTGTGGTGGAAATCAGGTTCTGTATTGAAGAACACACGTGACTGAGGAAGGGATTAAATCCCACAGCACTGGGCTGTTGTGGAGATAATCACCCTGAGAATCCTGCCCTGAGTGAGAAATCAGCTGTCACAGAGCTGCCTGCTGGAGAAAGGAGGATCCCAGCAGCAGCCTGACATTGGCTCTTCAGCTGAATTCAGTCATTCAGTGCCCAGAATATTTTTGGCCTTCCTTGGGTCATCTGAGGGAGTTGCAGTTTCTGGTTAATCAGTGGAAGGACTTGGCTGTGCATGAAAATGCAGGAGCCCAGCACAACCTTCTCTTTTTTAAAGCATTTCTGAGGGGTTTCCAGTGTCAGGGAAAGTGTTTTACCTGCTGGTTTGATGTGTCCCCTCTGTGGTTTCAGGAGCGATACCGGAAAGTTTTGGCAGATTCCGAGAACGTCCGGAGGAGAACTCAGAAGTTTGTGGAAGATGCCAAACTCTTCGGTAAGCAGAAGAGCTGTGTTTGCTGCACTGGCCTGCCTGCCTAAGCACAGAAAATGCTGATCAGCAGCTTTTCTGTCCACCTGTCCTGCCCTCCCTCATTTATTTTAAAGTCTGCTGTGATGTTTGGCCCGGACTCTTGATATCTGGCCTGAATCACTGTTTTTTCTCTGTGTCCAGCTGTGTCCTGTCCTATCGGGTTTACCCACAGAATCACAGAATTTTTTTTTAAATAGTCCCAGTGCAGCTGAGTGTAATTCTGCTGACGTGGTTGAAAATGCAGGCTCTGCTGTGTGCTGAGGATTGGCTCTGGCAGGGTGTATTTCATACTCAGCTGTGTCATCAGGTTGTGATCTCCTTTACTGGATTAACAGCCTCCTCTGCTTCAGTTCATTGGAGGTAGATGCAGCCTGGAGCAGTAGTTGTCAACCTCTAGATTAGATGTTTAAAACCTCTAAAAGAAAAATTTTAGCATCAGTGAAACGAGCTGGATTTGTAGCTTTGGCAGCAGAAGCAGGTGAAGGGAGTAGAAAGTGCTATTCAGGCATTGAACTGTACCAGAACCATCTCTGAGAATGAAAAACTGTTTTTCTCCATAATGCATGAATCTCAAGAGGTTTGTTGTTAGTCAGTTCTAGCAGCCTTGAAATTAGAGCTGCTGTATTTTCTTACCTTCCACTCGTGATGCTATAAAATGGCTGCTGAGTTTGGGGATAATCAACAACAGGATGATTGATTTTGAAAGGGTTTTTTGAACTCTTGGGAAGAAAAAATATGTTCTTTCTTAGAAGTTGCTCACAGAGTGAGACTTGGAGATCTGTAGATAAGAGGAAAATCTGAAAGGAGGTCATAGCAAGGTGGGGTTAGTCTCTTTCCCCAATTGATGGGAGGTAAGACAAGAGGAAACAGCCTCAAGTTGTGCTAGGGGAGGTTTAGATTGGATTTTAGGAGAAATTTCTTCACCGAGAGTGTTACCAAGCACCGGCACAGGCTGCCCAAGGGAGAGGTGGGGACACCATCCCTGGAAGTGTTGAAAAGACTCGGTGACACGGTTTAGTGATGGCCTTGGCAGTGCTGACCTGATGATCTTCAAGGTCTTGAGCAGCCTAAATGACTCTGATTCCGTGAAATGAGTGGTAATTGCTGGGCTTCTGTCTGCTCCTTTGCTGCATCTCCTTCCTCTCCCTTTGTTCTGTGCCTGTTCACATGTACAGCTGCAGACAGCACCTGACGATTGCCTCATTTTCTGTGTTTCCCTAATGTGTCATTCCAGTCAGAGAGTTATGACATTTATGCAACTGAGGGAGGCTGCTTTTCCTGGAATTTCTGCACTGTGCAAAAAATTACTGCTGGAGATGCAGCCAATCCAACCCCGTTTTTCTAATGACAAAACCTGCCTGGCTTTTCATGACCAACCCAAGGACCGTTTTGGTCCAGTCCTTCCACAATGGTTTTAAGCTATGAATGAATTGGGGATTTTGTGCTTTAGAATAGCCGTGCATTGTTTGTGCTTCGCCCCATTGTGTTTGTTCCCTGTGGAATGGGCATTTGTGTGACAAAATCATGTCAGTGGGACTGGAGCAGAGTCCTAAATGACAAATCTGAGTTGCAAAAAAGTGTTTGGAGTGAGACATTAATGCTCTGCTTTGTCAGGAATACCAAATATATATATGTTCGTGGTATGGCTGTGCATTTCCTGCATGTACCTTAGTTTGGGGTGTCTTTAGATTAGATTTAGATGAGTCTCTTAATGCTGAAGCTTTGGTTCCAGGAATCAGAAGGCACCGCCTGGTCTCGCTAAATTAACTTCAAATCAATGAGCGGCTTTAAAGGTGCCTTCAAACCGCCGTGACTTTGTCTGTCCTTGGTACTGGAGCTCTGGATGTTCTGTAAGGTGTCATTTATTTCCTTCCTGCAGGGATCCAGAGTTTCTGCAGG
This sequence comes from Brachypodius melanocephalos, assembly GCA_013398615.1. Taxonomy (NCBI): domain Eukaryota; kingdom Metazoa; phylum Chordata; class Aves; order Passeriformes; family Pycnonotidae; genus Brachypodius; species Brachypodius melanocephalos. The sequence continues at coordinate 12,560,682 of VZSR01000479.1, forward strand.
GACCTGGTGGAGGTAGCAGACATCCTGGAGAAGACGGCCGAGAGCGCCGCGGGCCACGCGGAGCCCAGCGATCCCAACCCCGCCCTGAAGAAGATCTACGAGGGCCTCTCTCTCCTGGAGGCCAAGCTGCAGAGCGTCTTTGCCAAGCACGGCCTGCAGAAGATGAACCCCGTTGGGGGCAGGTACGACCCCTACGACCACGAGATCATCTGCCACGTGCCAGCCGAGGGCATGCAGCCGGGCACGGTGGCGCTGGTCACGCAGGACGGCTACAAACTGCACGGCCGCACCATCAGGCACGCGCTGGTCGGCGTGGCCGTGGAGGCACAGGAGTGACCTGCCTCCACCTGCTGCTCCACCTGGGACCTTCCTGAGCTGGGGACGCTCACAGCTGCATGTGTTTTTATTTATTTATTGAGCTGGGTTTGCATCGTGTGACGGCTTCGGGGGCGTGGGCACGGCGGCGGCCGTGGTTCTGAGGTACTTGGGTATTTAATGATCCTTCTTGGAGTCCGTGGGGTAGTTGTAGGAGTCCTGCTGTTTGTCAGAAATTTGTGCTTTCTCAGCTTATTTCTCCATGGAGGTTTGTGTGGGGAAGAGAGGAGATATGGAGAGAAAGGGAAATTCTCTTCTTGTCTCTGTTCCATCTCTGAGGGAGATCCTGCAGTGGCCTCCAGGAAAGGAACTTCTCTCCCTCACTTTCCACAGCTGTATTTAAGGGACTGTAATAATACTGACCTACCTCACAAGGATGTGGTGAGGCTTTTCATGGGAAAAGTCCAGAGGGATGAATATTATTATCACCTGGATTTGATGTCTTCCCTTGTCCCCAGAGCCCTCGGGATGGGGTAAAGATGATCACTTGACATTTAGGGGCAGCTTTTTCTTACATTGCTTCAGGAAAACAATCTGGAATTCATGGAATCTCTGTCATACTAGGGTTGAATAGAGATGAAGGTTTAAAAAGAATTCACTTGTTAGGTCAGACTAACGTTAATATTTCTTCTCCAGGTAGAATTCCAGCTTGACTCTTTGTTCCCAAACAGAGAAGGGTGATTTGTGGTGGAGCCAGAAAACTGTCCTCACATCTCTTAATCTCCAGCCCAAATGTATGTTTTAGAGGAGAGTAATTTCTCTTCCCTGGTGGGTATTTGTGCAGCTTTCAAGCATGATAAACTATGTGCTCTTTGTTGCAGCTGCTGGCAAAATGGAGCTGTGCCCTTAAGCAGGAAATCTGAACTGTTCTATTTTCTCAGCTCTCAGGTAGAGCCCCTCAGATAACACCAACTTGCAATCCACATTCTGGTCTTACTTTCAATGATTCTGGTAAACATTAATCCTTTTGCGTTTTGGCACAAGGAGAAAAATCTTCTCTGCTCCAAAGTCTCAAGTGCCCTTGAACCAATTTTAGCAGCAGCGACAAGAAAGCAAGAGAAGCAGCAGGCTGAGGAAGTGAAAGCTGACCTCGAGCTGTCCTCCTGGTTGGAGGCATGTTGTTGTCACAGCACATATGTATTTCCCACTGGCCCTATTGCCTGGGAGTTCATTTATCTCAGCTGAAAGGATGCAGTCACTGAGGAGGATCAGAATTTAACCCTTTGCAGAGCAGCAAGCAGTCCAATGACAGAAGAACAGATAAGCCACAAAACCAGGAATGGTTGATGTCCAGGTTGTTTCTTACTGATTTGCTCATTCTTTCCTTTTTACTTTCTGGAATTGCACTGCCAAAACTGCTTTACTTAGAGTGGATGCCATCCCTGGTTCGGAAGAAAATTTATTCTTCTGCCATTCCTTTGCGGCTTCAGCTGAAAAACCCTTTTGTGGTGGACTTCAAGATTGTCACAGCCTTTAATATTGACAATCTTGCACCTAGGGAGGCTGTGTGCAGTTAGTGGGTTGGCATCCCAGAAATTTAAGGACTCTGCACATTTCTAACCTGCTCCATGCAGCCTCTTTTAGTGGCAGCTGTGGTGTGAGTCTGTAGTGGATCCTTTTTGGAGTGTGGCTTTCTGCCTCTATGCAGTAGCTTCTGAGGGAGGTGCTGGAAATTTCAGCCCTGAAACAGCACTTCTGGCAGGTTTAGCTCATGGACAAACCTCTTGTTCAGTGTCCTGCATTATTATGTTGCTTTTGGAAGTTTCAGAGATTAAACATGACTCCCTGTTCATTGTTGTGCTGAGCAGGTCACCAGGGTACGCTGTTTCTGCAGAGAACAATGGGTAAAATATGAAATGTGGCACTCCAAATCTGGCTATTCTTGTCAAAAGTGAGGAACCCACATCCTCAGCTGGAAGGAACAGTGCCTCTGCTGCCTCTTCAGCCACTGGATTGTAAAAAAAATGTTACAGCCACTCAGACCAACTTGGGTTTGCCAACTTTGCCTGTCTCAGCCAGTACTCACCCACTTCTGCCTTAAGGAAATACCCTAAAATGCACTACAGACCTTCTGTCTGTACTGGGAGATGATTTATTCACCTGGTCTGTCTGGGGTCTGCTCTCACTGAGGCACTGCAGTGTGCCTGCAGCAGGAATCTGAGGGATCCAGCTCCTGTGCAGTCCTTCCCACCCTCACAGAATCCCTGTTTAATTTGAGGCAAGTTCTTCTCCCAGTGAAACCTAGAAAACTTCTGCAGGATCCTATCAGGTTTTATGATTCCTGTGAAATGGAGCCAATGCTGAGAGACTCTTTCACAGATGTTACCAAAGAGATAAATCCTGTAGCTGTTGTTTGTCCCAGTTTCTGCTTCCTTTGAAAGGTGAAGTGAAAATGAAATAACCAAACCTGGATTCCATCACAGAATCCAGACTTCCCAGGTAAAATATGATTCTCTTGCCTTTCAAGCACACTGAATGATTTTTTTTTTGTCCTGGATGAGATTGTGGAAGGGTGGGTTGAATTTCTCTTTGGTTCTTGCTGCCTTTTCTGCCCTGTTTCTGTAACTCCTGCAAGGAGGGAACTGACCCATGAGCTTCTACTCTGCACTCAGTTTATCCTATGTTTAAAAAAACACAGAAATACATTAACAGGGCAGGAATAGCAGAGGAGGGGAAGTGTCATGTACCTTTTAGTCATTCCTACACCTGGACAAGTCTCCAGTGGCACTGTCAAGAGCATGGCAAGATCTGAACTCTGACAAGGAGCAGTGCAGAATGAAATGGATGTTGCTTTGTGAACCTCAACTTCCCAGTGCTTCAGCAGCAGAGCTTCTGTTGGAAGAGCTGTGATCACTCAATAGCTCTTAGCAGTCCCTTAATTAAAAAAAAAAAAAAGTATTTAAGTTTTCTATTGTGAATATTGTAGTATTTTTTTATTTTAAAACTTGAGGTTATTACTTGCAAAGTCAAACGAACAAAGCCTTGCTAATCTCCAAAAATCTTAAGGCCGTTTAGGCAGGAGGGAAACATGTATATATTGTATTTCTTGTGTGTTTCTGTGCTCTTTGTTTACCCAAAGGTTCTGGCTGTATGAAAGACACAGTTGTATGGGAGCTGTGCAAAGAATTGACAATGACATTTGAGGTGATGTTGGAAAGGGCTGATTACCTTTAGATGTCCAGATACTGTCCATTTGCTAATAAAACAGAAGAATTGCGGTGACTTCTCTTGCCTTTTTCCCTGCCCTAAACTGCTGCTCATTCCAACTCCAACCAGCTGGGACTGCACATTGGAAGGTTTCTTGCTGTTCCTGATCTCATTGTCTGTGAAAGGACCACAGCAGCACTTGGCTGAACATTTTATTAACGATGCTTTAGGAGGACTCTCAAAAATGCACACACACACACGGGGTTGGTGTCAGTGATTCCTGCACTGATCACCTGCCCGGGTGTGTCAGCCCGTGGTTTTTCCACACCTTCTGCTGTGTCTGTTCCTGGGTGACTGGACAGAAATGTTTTCTGCCAGCCTCTGGTGGTGGTTGGTTCAGCAGAGCTCTGCCAGCAGCTGAAATCTGGATATCTGGGTTTACCTTTGCTTGGCTCTGCTGCCTGTTTGCCCCTGTATGTGCTGTGCAGGGTGCATTCACACTGTGGTACCCACGGACAGGCTGTGAATTCAGGCATTTGTGGGGGAAAACATGAGGCTTTCTCCGTAAGGGTGTGTTTGTAACAGATTTCATTCTCTGCAAAAATAGCAGGGCCTCCATTCCTGCCTTTGCTGTGGCACTTGGTGCCGTGTGGGTGGGTTTTGTTCTGCCAGAGCTCTGGATGCCCCCGGGCATTTCTCCCTGCGATCAAAAGCATTTGCAAAAGACCATTTACAAATAACATTTATGGGGGTGAGATCAATATTTCCAGCAAAGCCAGCCGTGGATGCAGGGGTGATGGCCCATTTATAGGGGCTTTTCCTCATCCTGCTAAAATGCACAGGCATTGTTCGGTGTAACCACCCCGGAGCAGGAAATCCTGCTGCTGCAATAGGCAATTTCTGGCTCTGCTGGTTTTTCTCTGCAGCAACAGCGAGAGTTGGGAGCTCTCAAACCACCACGTGCAGAAAAGCCTCGGAGCTTGGGGCAGAGCATTTTGCTTATGGCATGATATTCCAGAATTCCTGCAAAGCAGGGTGGGGATTGGAAGCAGTGCTGACCTGCCTGGGAGCCCTGCTGTGTGCACAGCAGATTTCTTGTCGCCCACAGCCCTGAGGAAATCAGGCTGGTTAAGTAAGAGCTTGTTAAAACCCGAGACGTGCTGCAAAGATATTTGCGTGCTGCGTTTTGAGCTGCTTGGGATCGTCTTCTCCCCATCCCAGTGGGATCCTGTCCATTGTGAGGGGGAGTAATTTTTGCCTGTGCCCACCCCAGATATTCACTCTTGAGGTTCAGGGTTGTACGAGCTCCTCTGCAGGAAGTCTGAAGTGGCTCCTGGCTGGGGAAAGGAAGGGGCCTGTGCTTGTGTCTTGTTTCCCGGAGACAAAGTGATGGATTTTCAAACAAAATTCTGTCCCTTGGTGAGGAGCCAGCCCTGGGCTGGAGCAGGCTCTGGCTCTGTAATTACACGTCCAACCTGTTCGAGAGTTTTTGCTCAGCCTCTGCTCTCCTTTGTAATGCGAACACAGCGGGTTCCAGTGGGATGCCCTTGGCACAACCCGCTCGCTGTCAGGCACCTTGTTTTGCCCAGGGCAGAAAGTCCGACCGGAAAGCTTGAAACGCCCTTGCTGCTGCATGAGGCGGGCAGGACCCAGCCTGCTCCCCTCAGCCGGGCACCGAGCTCTGTGCGCACACGGAAAA
>VZSR01000479.1:12566002-12583623 GCA_013398615.1 Brachypodius melanocephalos
GGATGGAATGGCCGGGGATGGGGTGGGATGGGGTGGGCATCCGGGGCATCCAGGGAGGCACCGGGCCGCCTCCGTGCCCCGCCGGGGCCGGCACAGAGCGTTCCGCACCCACTGCGCGGCGGAGGGGCTCGGCAGCCCTGCATCCCCATCCCCGCGCATCCCCGCGCATCCTCGCCCTCGCAGGCGGTGCTGGCCCTCCCCCACAGCTGCCAGGGGAGCGGCGGGACCCCCGCGCCCCCGGGGCGCTGCTGACCCGTCCTCTCTCGCCCTCTCGTAGCCGTGGTGGGCGCCGGGCTGGGGGGCTCGGCCTCCGCGTACTTCCTGCAGCAGCACTTCGGGCCGCAGGTGCAGCTGGACGTGTACGAGGCGGCGGGCGTGGGCGGGCGCCTGGCCACCGTCACCGTCAACAAGCAGCAGTATGAGAGCCGGGGAGCCTCCATCCACGCCCTCAGCCTCCACATGCAGGACTTCGTCAAGATCCTGGGTGAGACCGGGCAGCCCAGCGCTTCGCATGGCTGCCCTCGCTGAGCTGCGGGGCTGGGACACCTCCAGGCTCTGTGCTTGGGGTAGTGGGGAGGGTTTCTGCCAGTCCCCCTTGGCATCCCAGGTGTGTGGTGATCCCCTTGCTGTCCGTGCACCCCTGCCCTGATGTGCCCTGGAGAGAAAGGGACAGGGTGGTCACCAGCAGATGGTGGAATTAGTGCTGGGGGTTGTCCAAAAACCGCTACCGGTCCGTCCCAGTAGGCAGCAGCAGCAGCACCATGAGACACCCCAATGTGACGTGGCTGGGAACCCTCATGTGGCTCTCTCATTCCTGATGCTCCTCCAAGAGCACCTTTGCCCATATCCCTGCTGGGACGTGCCCAGTGCCGGCCTTTCCAGGATCCAGCCAGCCCCGGGGTCCCTGTGCTCCCACAGGCCTCAAGCAGCGACGCGAGGTGGCCGGGAAAAGCGCCATCTTCAGCGGGGAGCACTTCGTCCTGGAGGAGACCGACTGGTACCTGCTCAACCTCTTCCGCCTCTGGTGGCACTACGGCATCAGCTTCCTGCGCCTGCAGATGTGGGTGGAGGAGGTGATGGAGAAGTTCATGAGGTAGGAGAGCCCGAGGGGCTGGGGGGGTTTCCCCAGCACAGGGGCATCACCGGGTGTCCCTTGCCACTGTCCCCTCCAGGATCTACAAGTACCAGGCGCACGGCTACGCCTTCTCCAGCCTGGAGGAGCTGCTGCGCTCGCTGGGGGGCGAGGCCTTCGTGAACATGACCCAGCGCTCGGTGGCCGAGTCCCTGCTGGAGGTGGGTGTCACCCAGCGCTTCGTGGACGATGTCATCGCCGCCGTGCTGCGCTCCAGCTACGGCCAGTCCGTGCTGGTGCCCGCCTTCGCAGGTGAAGCCACCTCCCCCTGCTATGTGACACTGCTCAGTGTCCCCTCCGCGGCCAGGCTGTGGAGCCACCCTTGTCTTCCTCTCTGCAGGGGCCATGTCGCTGGCGGGAGCCCAGGGCAGCACCTGGGCGGTGGAAGGAGGGAATAAACTGGTGTGTTCAGGTCTGCTGAAGCTGACCAAAGCCAATGTCATCTCAGCCAGGGTGACAGGCATCTCCCTGCACAGCTCAGGTGAGCCTGGGCACGGGTGTGGCTCTGGGTGCACCAGGGTGGTTGGTTGGTGGTGGCAGCATGGCAATGCTGTGGCTGGAGGGCATCCTAGTCCTGGTGAGGCATTTGGGAGAGGGCCTGAGGGTCTGTCCTTCTCCCTTTGATCCAGTGGGGACCCTGCAGCACCAACTTCAGCCCTGAGGTTGTCCTCCCTCCCTCCCTCTCTCCTGAGGTCCATCAGGTCCTGCTGTGGCACCATCCTTGTTGCAGGCTCGCTCCTCCTTCTATCACAGCAGAGGAATAGGAATATCTGGGGCCTGGGATGTGGGCTGTGTTCCTGCAGTCCTCCTTGCCTCCACTAGGCTGGGCTTCCCTGGCAACATTTCCCCAGAGTCTTAAGGAAGTTTTCTGCCACCTTAAGGCATCAGCAACTCAACTATCATGTCGTGTGGTCCAGCACCGGTGTGTGCTGGAAAAGCAGGGGATGGAGGTCAGATTGGAAAAAAGAAGGTCAGGGCTGGGCCTCAGGGCTGCTCCTGATTGTCTCCTGTCTCTTTTCAGAGGGGAGAGCCCTGTACCAGGTCCACTACGAGAGCACCGAAGGCCAGGGCTCAGCTTTCTACGACCTGGTGGTGGTGACCACCCCGCTGCACCCCAGCAGGAGCAACTTCACCTTCGAGAACTTCGACCCGCCCATCGCCGACCTCCCCGGCGCCTTCCAGCCCTCCGTCACCTCGGTGGTGCACGGCTACCTCAACTCCTCCTACTTTGGCTTCCCCGACCCCAAGCTGTTCCCTTTCACCAGCATCCTCACCACCGACACCCCCGAGCTCTTCTTCCACGCCATGGACAACATCTGCCCCGTCAACATCTCGGCGGTGTTCCGGCGCAAGCAGCCGCAGGAGGCGGCCGTGTGGCGCGTGCTGTCCCCGGAGCCGCTGGACAAGGCCCAGCTGAAGACCCTCTTCAGGTCCTACTACTCGGTGCAGGTGACAGAGTGGCAGGAGTACCCCCGCTACGACGCCGCCAAGGCCCTGCCGCCCATCGTGCTCCACGAGAGCCTCTTCTACCTCAGCGGTGTGGAGTGGGTGGCCAGCTCCATGGAGATGGTGGCCGTGGCCGCCAAGAACGTGGCCCTGCTGGCCTACAACCGCTGGCATCAGGAGCTGGAGAAGATCGACCAGAAGGACTTGATGCACAAGGTGAAGACGGAGCTGTGACGGCCGTTGGGGGTGGTGGGGCAGGAGCTTTGGCGTGTGGTGGCCTGGGGAGTATTTATTGCCTTGGGGAGGCCTTGGGGGCCTGAGGGACAAGGGACAGGCTGTGTCTCGGTCCCTCAAAGGCCTTCAGGAATACAGCTCCTGCCCAGTGTTACTGTGTCTGTGCTGTGTGCCTCAGTTTCCCTGTTCTCTCACCCCAGGCTCTACTGGAAAGGAGCCTGTGCCTTCTCCTTAAAAAGGGTCACTGTATTTGGGAGGGATCTCGGGGGGCTTTCAGGGTTGAGGCTGGCTGGCATTGGCAGTAGATGGGTCCCCCCAAGCTCTTACCTCCAGCTCCCACCTCCAGCTCCCACCAGCCTCTCCTGCCTTCCTGGCTTTGCCCTTGGGAAGCTCTCAGGTAGGATTGGAGATCCCACAGCCTCTCCCATGCCTGGAGCCTCACCCTGCTCCTGTGCCCCAGGGACACAGCGAGGGCTGTCACAGGTCCTGCCAGGTGCTCTGTGTGTCTGGGAGTGTCCAGGCTTCTTGTCTGGGAGGCAGAAGAGCCTCAGTGGGAAAAGCTGGGCAGGGCAGAGGGGCAGCATGAGGGGCCAAGGCAGGGGCAGCTCAGACCAGGGCCAGCAATGCGCTTTATTGAGACCTCAGAAGCTGCTCAAACCACCAGCAGCTCGCCCCACTCCTTGGACTGCCCAGCCTGGCACAGAGGAACTTGTGGGAAGGACTGGGGAGGATGGGAGGGCTGGGAGTTGCTGGGGCTGTTGCAGCCATGGAGCCAACAAAGGGAAGTGGGGACGTTGGGAAGGGAGGAGGCCTGATCCTGATCCTGATCCTGATCCTGCCCAGCCAGAGGCACCATGGGCAGCTGCCTCCCTTTCTCCTCCAGCCCATAGCTGAGCTCCTCCCTGCAGGCTGGGGACAGGCGGTGTTTGGGACTGGGTGACCCGCAGGGGCTGCCTCTGCACTGGGTGTCCCCAAAGCAGCTGCTGGGGCTGAGCCTGATGGAGTCTGCAGGGGAATTTTGAGGAGCTCTTGCACAGGGCCCTCCCCTCACCCTGATGCCCAGCCAGGTGGCCTCTCCCAAAGGGCTGGGCAAGCTCAGGAAGCAAGAGCAAGCTGCTTAGATGCCCACGGGGAGCTGTAGGGGGGATGGCTTTGCAGCCTCAGAAGATGCAGGTGCAGCCCACAGCGATGGTCTCCATCACCATCTGGTACTTCTTGTGGCATTTCTTCTTGCCCGAGGGGCTGTGCCCCTGTTGGGCAGGGCCAGGGCAGAGCAGGCGGCGCACGGGCAGGCGGCTGTAGATGGGGATGCTGGCCATGGTGCGATCCTCCTGCATGGTGAAGGGGTTGATGCAGCCAGTGCACAGGCACCAGGCCTCGGGGATGTCTGCTGGGATCCGTGCGGCATCGTGGTTTATCCTGGAGGAGAAGGAGAGCAGGACGAGGCTGGAGAGATGGTGATGGGCTCTGCATCCCAGCCTGCCACAGCCTCTGCAGCCAGCACAGCCGCTGTGCTGGCACAGAGCCACCTTGGCTGTCCCCAGCGTCCCTGCCCCAGGCTCACCTGTAGGCCCAGGGGGACAGGCTCCTCCTGTTGGATCTCCAGAGCCTCAGGTTCACCTGGCACTTGCTGTCCCCCGGCTCGGAGCCGTTCCTCAGCTGGCGCACCATGTCCTGGATGCTGTGCTCATACTCTGCCATGCTGCTGTAGGGCTCATCCGGGGCCCAGGCCAGGGCAGGGGGGGCTGTTGGTGGCCGTGCCAGGCCCTTTCTCCTGCCCTTGGCTGCCTTGCCCTGGTCCTTGGCGTCAGGAACCAGGACCATGGCGAAGGTGAAGATGCAGAGGAGAAGCTGAGGAAGAAGGAGGATGGTGAGTGGCTGCTTGGGCTGCAGGACTGTCATGGAAAGGGAGCTCTCCCTCCTCCCAGGGGTCCACAGGCAGGACCACATTAACTTTGAGGTGGACATTCCATGCCCAGTGGCAGTGCTGGCCTGCAGGTGAGAAACACCTGAGGCTGTTTGCAGGGATGTGGGCACACGGTCATGGTGAGCTGGTGTGTGTGGCTGTCCCTCACCCTGCTTGCAGCTGGCAATTTGCCCGAAGTGCCCCTGCCTGTGCTGCCCAAGCTGTGCCCAGTCCCCTCCCTGCCCACCCTGAGGCAGCTGTGTGCCAGGAGGGACCCAGCTCAGGTTGTACCTGGGCAGCCTCTGGTGTAAAAGGAAACTTACAGAGATGAGACAATCAAGAATGGGATCTTTATCCAAACCCTCCTCTCCCTCCCTCTGTGCTCTGTGGACGGTGAGAGAGAAAAGATGCTTTTTTCCTTCCCTTCTCCCTCCGGCCTCGCCGGGCCGAGCAGCCGTGTGCTGCCACCCGGCAGGCTGCCCAGCAGGGAACAAAGTTGCTTTCTGTAGTGCTGCTCCCTGCTATTGGTGTCCCTGCAGTGGCTCGGGCAGCCCCAGAGCCTGCCCTGGGTGTGCAGTGCCCTGGGGCAGGGAGAGCTCGCTGTTCTCCCTGTCTGGTGCCGGACTGTCCGTCCGGGCTGGCGTGGCTTTGCTCTCCCAGGCTGCTGCATCCTCACCCTGCTGAGCGTGGGAGCCATGGCCATGGCAGGCCACAGCAGGCACCTCCAAAGCAAACAACCCCAGGTAAACAAGCATGCAAACAATTCTACTAGAGAAGGAAAACGAGGAGCAAGCCCTGAGCTGCCGGGGAGGCACCTTACCAGGTTTGGAGCGCGCTCCATGGCCGCGGAGGGCTGCCGGCCGCTGTCCTGCCGTGTGGCCGGTCCCTGCAAGCCGGGCAGCTAAAAAGGGAAAGCCCCAGCCCCCGGCTGTGCCCTGCCAGAGGTGTGTCCGGTCCCCAGGGTGCCAGGGAGCCTCGGAGCAGACAGGGCAGGGGGCCAGCGTGGTCTGGGACTCGGCCACCCGTCGCCGCCCCAGGCGCTGGCTCCACTGACAGTGGTGACTGTGGTCAGTGGTGGGTCCCCTCTGGACCAGGCAGCCCTGAGGGGCTCTCTTGGCAATAACATGCTCTGGGGAGGAGGTTTGGGCTCTGTTGGTGTCACCAGCGTGGGCACAGCCCTGACGGGGCTGCAGGGTCACACCTGGTGGAGCAGGGGCTCACAGGAGGAGCAGGGGTGGCTGTGTCCTGCAAGGTGAGCTGGTAACCTGGGGCTGAGGGCTCACTGTCATCTCTGTGCCACCAGCAGCAGCAGCTCTGCTGTCCCCAGGAGCCCCCAAACCTTTCTGCCCAGCAGTGAGATGATGGCATCCCTGTACCCCTCGTCTGTCTGTCCCCAAACCCTTTCCCTTCTGCTGTCCTCCAGCTCCTGCCATGGGGACACAGCAGCTGTGCCCACGGCTGGCCGGGGGTCTGTGGGGTGCTGGGTGTTGGTGGGTGCTGCCCTGGGTGCTGCGGTGGGGGAAACTGAGGCACGGGGTTGCTGGCTGTAATTCCCCGTCCAGGGGACAGGGGCTGCCGTCACACCCCTGCTCTGGGCTGTCGCTGTCCCTGCGGTCAAGTGCCACGCGATGGTGCTGTCCGCCACCCAACAGCTCCCAGCCCTCCGTCCTTCCCGTCTGCATCCCTCCTCCTCTCCATCCCTCCCTGCATCCCTCCGCCCCTCCATCCCGCCCTCCATCCCTCCCTGCATCCCTCCGCCCCTCCGTGCATCCCTCTCTCCTCCCCTCAGCCCCAGCCTCAGGCTGATGCCCGGCGCTGTTCCCCACGCTCCCGGGCAGCAGGCTCTGCCCTGCTCCTCTGCTGGCAGCAATGGATGTTGTTTCCCTGCTCGTCCCGCCTCGCCGTGCATCCCCAGGGATTTGCAGGCCTTTGAGCTTTGTAGGGTGGAGGGAAATTTCCACCTCCTTTTCCCAGTCCATGAACTGGGCCTCTAGAAATCCCCATAAATGGGGTAAAGGTCTCTGCACCCCCAACTCACGCTGTCCCCTCCTCCTGCCAGCCCTGGGATGCAGCAGGGACCAGCCTGGCTGCTCCCACCCGCCCCAGCCCACGTTCCCATCCCAAGGACAGCCCCAGCACAGCGTTTCCGAGGCTTTGCTGTCCCCTTGGCTGAGATGTGAGCACAGAGTGTCCCGTTTGTCACCTCAGGACCTGCCGGAGGAGCCCCGCAACCACCCGCCCGTGCTTCAGGTGTACGGCAGCACCCGGCCTTTGGCCAGCAGCGTTTTTTGGGGTGCTGAGCCAACCCCTGCCCGCACCCAGCGACTTCACGCCCTGTTCTGGCACCCCCAGAAGGGCCGGTGGCAGCCCCGGGGCGCCTGCGTGTGCCGCGGCCGCCTGCGTTGTGTCAGCGCTCGGCAATGCTGTTTACACATGAGAGAGGCGCAGAGGCATCTGTGCCGGCAGCCAATTACCCAGTTTTGATCTTTTTTGGTGAAAAGGAAACCAGGCCTTTTCAGACATGGCCAAATTTGATAAGCTGGGGGAGGCGGGGGCAGGCGGGGGAGGCTTTTCCCCACCGGCCTCGCCCAAGGGAAGGGGCTGGGATGGGGAGGCTGGGTCATGGCCAGCTCTGCCTCCAGGCTGGGACAGGAGGGCTCCGTGTGCCCACCCTGGCTGCAGTGCCACCCCTGAGGGAGCAGGGTGTGCTGGGGTTGGAGTGCTGGAAACACAGAGGGGACAGGAGGAGTGCTCGGGTTTTGTACGTGCTCATCTCTGCTGCCGTCACCACTTTGCCACACTGCCATGGGAAATCTGGGTGGAGAGCAGGGCCTGCAGATGGGGAACAGGGATCCAAATGGGGCTGGAGAGGCTGTGGAGATAAGCTCCACCTGCCCTGAGTAAACCCAGGTGCTTATTTGCCAGAAAACCCTCATGGAAGAGATGATGCAGGGCATCCGTGTCATGCCGTGCTCGTGGCTGGCAGCAGGGATGTGCTGGGCAGGGATCGTGTGGCAGAGCACACCACTGGGACTGCAGGTAAGGGAATGGGGAAAAGTCAGGTCACAGTTCCACGCTGGCAGAAAATAGCTTCGTGCACTCCCACAAGCAGGAATGTCCCTGTAGGGGTGGGAGCTGCTGGTGTGGGGTCTGCAGTGCCCCCCATCTGCAGTGGGCAACGGGCAGCATCAGTGTTGGTGTCACTCTGCAGGGCATGGCCACTTCTCCGAGCACCAGGCTGCCCCAGAACTCAGCTCCTCACGGGGTTTGTGAGGCCCTACAACACCTGAGCACACACCCACCCCGGGGCCAGACAGGCGGATCTGGCAGGAGGCTCCAGCACGGCTTCATCCCTAACTCTGTGTGAGCAACATTTTCCACTCATCAAAGGGAAGCTCCAGCGAGCTGTCCTGGCCAGAGCCAGCCCTGTGCTGTGGTGGGAGGAGGGTCAGGCCTGGGGGCCTCCCATGTCCCCCCAAAACCCCCCTGGCAGGTAGTGCTGGCCCAGCCAGAGCACGGAGCTCACATCCTTATTTGCACAACGGCTCCAGAGCCGCCTGAGCCAAAAAGGCTTATTTTAAGCTTGCTGGAAAAAGAACATTGTTTGGTGGGAATTAAAACTCACCATTCTCAAAAAAGGGAAAAACAAAGAGTGCTTAATTCTGCCGGCTCTTGCCATTGCATAAACACAGAGACATGGCACGGCTGGATGGGGAAGCCAGGAATTTGTTGCTGGCATCGAGTGGGATGGGTGCTCTCCCCCCAGCAGCTGTTGTGGGATAAGGATTCATCCTCTTTTGTGCCCCCATTGTCCCCAAAGCCCTCATCCTGGCAGGTTTTCCCGAGGGAGGGAAGGGGCATTGCCCCACTGCGGTGCCAGGGTGCCACGGGCAGGAGGGGTGACCACGCTGGCAGCCCACGCTGGCCCGGGCTCTGCATCACTGCACAATGTTATTTATCCAACCCTAACCCAGCTCTCCCGGCCGCCCTTCTGCCTCCCCGAGCGGGGAGCTGGGCGATGCTCGGGGCTGCTTGTAAATCACGCCCTTTGGATCCCAGAACAGCCAGATTTGGGCGTCGGGAGGCAGAGCTGAGAAGGGCTCTCCTCTGGGGCTGCGGGGACAGCAACACCCGGGACAGGAGGCTCGGGGGAACAGCAGCACCCGGGACAGGAGGCTCGGGGGGGAACAGCAACACCCGGGACAGGAGGCTCGGGGGGGACAGCAGCAGCCGGGACAGGAGGCTCCGGGGGGACCGGAGGCGTCGGTCCAGCGGCTGCCGGCAGCGCCGGGCGGGCGGGGCGGGGGAAGATGCGCGTCCGGCACATCCTGCGCGGCCCCTCTGGCACATCCATCACCCGCCCGGCGTTTACAGCACGTCGCTGCTTACACGATCCAGACGCGCAGGTTCCTCCTGTCCTGCTCCTCTCGTGCCTTTTGTTTTCTTTTGCCTCCTGCTGTTGGAGACAGAGCACCTGATGGAAAAAGCCTGCTCTGCCGCTTCCAAGGTTGAAAAGAGCCGCTTCCTTCCGTCCCTGCCCGGCACAGCGCCTGCTGCGGGGCCGGTGGCTGCCCCGGTGCCTCTGTGCCCTGGTGTCCCGTGTCTGGTCCCCGATGGTGGCACTGGGGCAGGGCTGGAGGGGCCGCTGTGAGTGCAGGGCACGGACAGAACCCGGTCACAGCGAGCCCTTCTGGGAGCTCTGTGCGGGCAGTCTCAGGTCCCCACAGGACAGAGAGGGACAGAACCATGGTCTGGGAGGCTGCAGGGACCACTGAGGCACTACCTAGCCACGGGTCCCCCCATCCTGCCTGGCCCTATGCCCTGCTCTCTCTGTGCCCCCTGTTTTTGCCCTCTGACTTTTTCCAGCTCAGGCCTCAGCCCGTTCTGACTGTGCCTCCCTGTCCACCCGCACAAAGCATGGGGGAGCAATGCTGGCTTCCCAAATAATTCAGTTTTCCTTCCTCCTGCATCCTCAGGCAGTTGGACATCAACTCCTGAGTGCTTTGGCGGGATGGTTTCATTTTGTGCTGGATTGCAAATGTGAGACAGCCCTGCCAGGGTGCCCTCTGCTCCTGGCTGTGGGAAGGGCTGGTCCTTCAGCCCCGTGTGGGACACATGCAGCAGCCTGGAGCCATCCCCACCACCTTCCCTGCAAGACCAGGGGCTGGAGGATGCTCCCAGGGCTGTGCTGCCAGGGCAGCAGTGCCCTCTGGGTCTGTGAGGAGAAAGCCTCTTACTTGAAGGGCTGTGGTGGCTTTTTCTTGTGGGCAGGAGTCCAAGTTCCCAGTTCCCAGGGCAAGGCGAAGGGTGGAGGTAAATGGAGAGCTCGGCAGTGGCACTGACATCTGTCCTGGAGGGCTGTGATCGAACCAAACTTCTCTCCATGTCCCTGGGCAAGGGATCCCGTGCAGGGACCCCCAAACTGCTGGGAAATCATCACCAGCTGGGAAGTGGTGGCTTGAAGTCAGAGCAGACCATCTCCTGCCCTGCTCCTGTGTGCTGCAGTGCAGGGAGGGAAGGGATTTACAGGACAGCACTGGCCAGTCCTGAAGGTCACCTTCAGAGCTGCTCCAGCCCAGCTCACCCATTAATCACTGTCCTGCCCCTGCAAGGGGGTGAGGGAGGCAGGGGCTGTAATAAAATACGGGCTGAGAAATGCCCTCCTGCCCTGCAGCAGCCTCGTCTGATGTGGGGCAGCAGATGAAAAGGTTCTAAATTTGGTGTGCTTGGATGTTCACAGGGCTTGTAGGAGAATGGTTTCTCTGACCACGTCCCAGGCTCTTGGGCAGGTGGGAGCAGCCCTGGGGCTCCCTTTCCATCACTGCCCCGTGGCATCACCCCGTGAGCCAGCAGCTCACCTGCCTGGGACAGAGCTGCCACTGCCACCTGACCCCTGCCCTTACACCCAGCCAGAGAGGTTGGAGGTCACCGGGAGGTGGGAATAAATGTCACTTCTGTGGAGATACTGAAACTGAATCTGTGGTGAGGAAGGATGGCTGGGCAGCATCTTAGTGAAGCAGTAACAAAAACAAACCCGTGCCAAGGAATCCTGCTTTGCCCCAAATGTTTTTCTTATGGAGTTGTAATAAGACAAGAGCTGTAAAGATAGTAACCTCCTAAACATTACCTTATTAAGGCTTCTCAGAAACCACAGGGCACGACCCCTCTGGGTCATGGAACAAGAGCGCAGCATCCAGCGAACAAACAGAGGCTAACGTTACATTTTTCACTTCATTTAGGGAACCTGGTTTCTAATTATAGTGTTTGTTTAATGGCAGCCCTCGGTTGTGCCTCACTCAAAGCCAGCCCCCCGAGAGCAGAGGGAGAGGGGAGTGAGAGGGCTGGGAGATCTCCCTGCTGGCTCCCAGGGCATGGGATGGGGATTAAATTGGGGACAGCGAGGGGTTTGGGGATTGGAAGCAGTGAGGGAGAGTCTGTGCCCAGGGAGAGCCCCAGCGTGTCCTGGGGACATCCCACAGGTGCTGTCCCAGCTCAGGGCCGTGCACCAAGGCTGTCTGCAGCAGGGGAAGGGGATGTCCTGCTCTGGGCTGTGCTCTGTGCAATTCCCACTGCAGCTCAGTGAGCCTGGGCTCATCTCTGCCCTGGTGACACTGGGCAGACCTGCTGGGAGCTGCTGCTCCTGGAGCCTGGCAAAACCAGGGCTTGTGCTGCCAGGGGCCACTGTGTCTCTCTGTGTGCCGCAATTCCAAAAAGGATTATTTTTTTTTTTTTTCCCCAAGCAGCCCCTGGGAATTGTTTCATTTTCCTGGCCAGGTATCTTGCTGGTGGCTCTGGCTCCTCAGACGCCACCAGCTGCCTCTCCCTGCCAGGTCTGGGCACGCTGCTGGCAGATCCAGGCACTGCTGCTGCCATCCCTGCTCTCCTTGGGCAGCTTCCTGGTGCCTCATCCAGCACAGAATTGTTCCCTGTTTCTCCTTTCAGGGCAGCTCCCTCTGGGATGAGGGATATCCATGGGACACACAGAGAAGTGCTGAGGGGATGTTCAGCTCCTGCAGCAGTGGCCCTGGTGCTGAGGTGGTGCCTGAGTCTGGGGGAGCCTCAGGGATGCCAAGCACTGCACACCATCCCTGTACAAAGCCTGGCAGGATGGCAGAGAGCCCTTGGCCCTGGCTTTGGGGCTGTCCCAACAGGCTCAGGGGCCCAAGGATGGTAGGAGCCCTCTCTGGGATGTGTTTCTGGTGGAAGTCCTGCCCTTACAGACTCTCACCTCACATTTGTCCCCACCGAGGTTCTAGCAACCACTGTGCCTGTGCATGGCTCAGGATCAGCCTCATTCCCACGAGCCAGGACCCTGTGATAGACATGAGAGCCCAGAACCCAGCTCCGTGCTCCCCTCAGAGAATGCCACCACCTTGAAAAGCCAGAGCTGAAGCTGTCTCCCTGTGTTCCCTGGCTCTCTCTCAGTTATTCCATGCGGCAGAGATTGTTCCTGCTGCTCCAGAGCTGAGCTCCATGCTGGATTCCCAGCCCTATGTCACACAGGCAGAGCAGCAGTGTCCAGAGCAGGGACAAACTCCTTCCTCACCATGCTGGGGGCTCATGGAGCAGAGGGTGAAGGTGCTCGGTGCCGGGTGTTCCCCACCGCAGCTGCTGCTCATTGCAGGGCCCCAGAGCCGGCTGGAGGCCACGCATGGCCCGCACGGGGCCGGGAGGGGCCAGACCCGGCGATGGAGAACCCAGAGAGGCTCCCCGTGCCCTTGGAACCCGGGAAAGGTACACACACAGCCAGCCCCAGCCTCGCCGCCACCACCACCCCACGGGGGTCCCTGGGGACGTGTTCCTCAGCCTGGACTCCCAGCAGAGCCCCAGGGCTGCTGCAACGCCTTTTTTTCCAGATGGAGCTTTGTAAAGCCATGGGACCCCTCCAGCCAGGCCAGGGAGCATCTCCAGCTCCCCGCGGCCATCCAGCCCCGCTGGACCCCCTCCCCACGGTCCATGGGATGTGTGTGTTCCCCCCTCGGTGTACGATGCTGGGAGGAAGTGAGTTATTCCAAACAACTTTCTCCGGCCGGGATGGCCCCGGTTCCCAGGCGCGTCGCTGGCAGCCCTGGCCGCTCTCCTCCCCCTCGCTTCCCCCAACCCTCCTTCCCTCCTCTCCCCCTCTCCGCCTTAATGACTTCCACATGGGCCTCTGGCGGGCCGAGCCAAGCCTCCCAGCATTGTCTGAAATCTCCAAATTTAGAAGAAATATGAAAATTGTCAAGCGGCCCTTCCTTAGGGGGTAAAAGCAACGGCGGGCCTGGCGGCGGCGGCGGCCCCACGTGACGGCCCCCCAGCCAATGGCTCCCCAGGGCGCCCCTGACAGCGCTGCCCGCCGCGGCCTGGCCTCCCCCGCCAGCTCATATAAGGTAAAAAGAAAAAAGGGTTTTCCAGCTTCTCGGGAGCCTGCGAGGAGTTTTTGCACCCGAGGCTCCCATGCCGGCCGCTTCAAAAAGGCCGTGGCGGTGTGGCCGCGGTGGCAGTGGCGGGTTGGGATGTGCCGGGAGGAGGTGGCGGGCACGTGGCCGTGTCCCCGCGGTGCCCCAGGGCGGCGGTGGGGTCGCAGGTAGGTGGGCGCGGATGGAAGGGGCCACGGGTGGGTGTGTGGGACAGCGGGGATGGGGAGGTTGGTGTTGGGGCTCCGTGGGGTTGTGGGAGCTCGGATGTGGCCGCAGTGGAAAACAGAATAACTCCAGCATGCCCCTCTGCCAGCCCAGCGCAGCCCGGGATGCTCAGCCCAGCAGCTTTGGGGTTGCAGCCCGGGACATGAGTGGAGCGGAGCCACCAGCAGGGAAATGTGCCGGGCACTGAGCTGGCAAGGAGTGGCCGAAGATCCCTCCGGGTTCGGGGATCCTGGGCAAAGGGGTTCCCCGAAATCTGTCCCTATAGCTGCGTGCTGCTGCTGGGCTTGGTGAGGCTCGCGCAGCGTTTCAGATGTGGGGACGGGGGAGGAATTGCTTTCTGCTCTGTGGATGGAAAAACCGGGAAGCCGGAGGTGAGCCCGGGTGGGTGAGCTCCTCACACAGCGGGGACATGGAACCCTGCTTGGCTCCTCCAGCCACTTTTGGGAAAACGAGCTGGGGAGGGAATGGGGCCGGGGCTCAGTGCCCGAGGCTCGCAGGGTGTTGGAGCCGCCGTTCCCAGGACACTCACACCGACAGGGAGCATCCTGCTGCCCGCGGCTTTTGGGAGCCCGGGGCCACCCAGCCTGTGCCCTGCCTCTCTTTATCCTCCGGGAATGGCCCCAGCCAGCCCCGCGGATGTTATCCCAACCGGGGGCACTTCCCCAGCTCCACCGCTCTCCTGGGGAATGGTGAGTGCATTCTCAAAGCCCCGGAGTTGCCGTGGTGGCTGCAGAGGGTGTGACCCTGTGGGGTCAGCAGCTGAGCCCTGTCCTGGCTGCAGGGCAGGGCAGCAGGTGATGGCCAGCAGAGCTGATGGCCTTGCAAAGGCTCCCCCGGTGCTGCCTCGTCGCTCAGAGCTGCTTGTGTGGGGTTTATGGCTGGCTCTGTGCTCTTGCTGTGCTCCCAGAGCACCGGCAGTGGCTGTCCCTTCCCAGTGGGTCACCTGGGGACACTGTGCCCGGTGGCAGCAAGGTGCCATGTCCTCCTGCCTCCTTCCTCTGCAGGGACAACTGCCGGGTGTTATTCAGGTCCAGCACAAGGACAGGTGCCATCCCCTGGGGTACAGGTTCTGTATGGGCTCTGTGTCCCTCTGCAGTGGAACAGTGATAGTGACAGTGACAGTGCCTGTCAGGGCAGCCATGGCCACCACGATCCCAGTCTGTCCCCACTCTGTTGTTCCCCAGGAGCTCCCCACTGTTGGTGGCTGCTCCCGGGGACGTTGCAGCATCCTGGCACTGGGATGCTGCACATGGGGTTGAGGAGCCACTGGTGGGACATGAGCTGTGTCCCCATCCCAGTGGCAATGTCCCTGGCACAGGGCTATCCTGCCTGTACCCAGCCTGGCTCCCTAGACCCCGTGCACCATCCAGGGAGCCCTCCAAAGGACAATGGAATTGCCTCCCCACCGCCAGCCGGTGGAAAAGAAGTCAACTTCCAACAAACACAGGCGGACGCCTCTGCCAAAGATTTCCCAAGCAGTTATCAGCAGGAATTTGGGAAAGGCTGTGTCTAGACAGGCTGCAGCTCTGGGTGGCTGCTGGATAGAGTGGCATTTCCCTCCACACTTGTCAAGAGAGAGTCTGCAGATGATTAAGAGCCCTTTTTTTCCTCTTGGTCTCCTTTTCTGTCCAAGAACTACCCTGGTCCCTGATCAGGCTTTTCTGAGGCTTGTTCCTTCACAGAGCCCAGGTAACCTGCCTTTGCTCATCCCCAGCATCCTGCTCCTCTCCTGGGGCTGAGTGGGAAGAGCCAGTGCTGGATCATCCTGCAGTGGCTCCTGGAGAGCCAAGGCTGGGATGAGTTTCTCTCTCAGCCGATGGCACTGCTGTCTCCTGGTCAGTGACAGCTCGAGATGTGGCACTACTGTCTTTTGGTCAGTGACAGCTCCAGCTGTGACACAGCTGCCTCCTGGTCAGTGACAGCTCTGGTCATGGCAGGTGCTGCCATGCCATGGCAGGGTGCTGGCAGTGGCGTGGCACAGACAGGAGCATGGGCAGCACAGGGATTGTGCCAGGCTGGGGACCCAGCTGTCCTCAGGGCAGCACCTGAGCCTGTGCCGGGCAGAGGCAGCGACAGCTCAGCAATGAGGCAAGAGGCTGAAATCTGAGCTCTGGGGCTGTTTCACCGTGCCCTGACCTTGGCTGGGAGCACAGAGGAGGCGATGGGAGCAGAGCCTCCAGCCGGGGCGGGTGAAGCCCAGCTCACGTCCTGTGGCTGAAGGCCGGTGGGTGCTGGGGGTGCTCTCTGCTCCTCAATCCCAAACCTCTCTGCCTGCCTGGGACTGTGTGTGTTCACAGGGCTCCTCTCAGCCTTGTCTTCATGCCTGGGGGTTGGGAATGTGCTGCCTGCCCGCTCTGGGGATGCTGGGTGAACTGGGTGCACAGCATGCATGGCTGTCAGTCAGGGAGGTGACAGATGTGTCACCCTGCCCGGGCTCTGCTTGAGGTGACACATCCAGGTAGCAGCTTCTGAGCAGCAGCATCTTCCCTGTCCTACTGTCACTGAAACATGGTGTGTGCAGTGCTGGAGCTGCAGGGGATGAAGGTGCAGGGGGTCCTGGGGCGCTCTGCCTGGGTCTGTGTTGGGATGGACTGTGACAGTGCCAGGGTGTGCTGGCAGGGACTGGGATGTGCTGGCAATGCTGGAGGCTTCCCACTCTGGGCAGGCAGGATCTGTGGGGGCTGGCTGCTGCTGTTGTCTTTGCCCTGAGCAGGTGTCCCCACTCTGCAGGGACACTCCTGCCTTGGTGGCAGCATGGGGCCATGGCAGCACTGCCTCTCCCTGGATGTGCCAGGATGAGCAGCTCTCCGTGCACAAGGGATGGCAGCAGCCAGGGCCTGGAGACACGGGGCTGTGGGGTCTGATGTGCCACATGTTGGGCAGATGCTCCATGGTGGCCAGCAGGTCACCCTGGTCTTGCTGTGGGACCAGCTCAGTGGCCACTGGTACTTGGGACACTGTCTCTCTCCCCCAGCTTGGCCTTTTTAACTGGGATCCCTCACTGCAGATTTGTCTTTTGTTTTTTCCCTCTCCCTTTCCCACCTTATTTTTTAAATTTCATTTTGATTCTTCTCCACCTCCAGCCCCACAATTCCTGCCAGAGGCTCTGCAGGGGAACGATACCTGTTACACCACTTTTGTGCTCCCTGTTTTTCCATATCCCATCTCCTGAATGCTGGGAACTTCAGCCATTTAGGGCATTTTATTTTATTGTCTTCTATTGTTTAGATGGCTGGGCAGCAAGCAGGGCTGGGCAAGCTGGGAGCCCGTGGGGGTGATGTGAATCACAACCTGCAGAGATGAGGTGACAGAACTCGGAGAAGCAGCAAAAGTTGTGGCAGCTTAAGGAGCACACCTTGGCTGTGCCTCTGCCCGAGGAGGCAGCTCCCTGCCTGCTCCAGCTCCAGGTTCTGGGGAGCTCCTGCATGCCCACCATGCCCTCAGCAGCCCCATCAGGAGCCCTGCAGGAGTGGGGTGAGGAGCAGGGCCCGGGAGCGAGGAGGATGCTGGAGCAGCCTCCCCGCTCTGCTTGGGAACAGCATCCATGGGGAGCTCTGGGTTCCCACCAGCCCTTCCCAGAGCGGGCTGGAGGCCGGTGACGTGCTGGCCTGTCCCCTCTGGGACTTCACCCCTGCACCACTTCCTGCAGGCCGGGAATGTGACGTGTAAACAAAGTGGGAAGGCTGGTGCCGGGCTGGGCTCCCACGCTCCACGTGCCCCAGGGCCAGCCCTGGCCCCAGTGGCATCCCCGTACCCCAAAACACCCTCCAGGGCATGGGGATGGGGCTGGGGAGCAGCTCTGGGGCAGGACAGCAGCCGGGGATGGGGAGATGGTGATCCCAGGGCCAGCAGCAGCAGGGAAGAGCTGAGGCCGTGGGAACGGCAGTGAGCAGGCTCCGTGTGCCTTGGCTCTTCCGTAGCTTCCATGGCTTCTTCCAGCCATGAGTCCCTGCTGCTCCTCCCCTTCTGGACACTCCTGACCCCCAAGCCAGGATCTGTAGCTGGAGGGTCTCAGCTCCTCACCACTGCTCTGGCACCAGTGGGTTCTGCACGGCAGAACCAGGCACAGCGGTGCCCAGGCTGGGACAGTGGGGTCAGTGACAAACAGGGAGGTGGCAGAGGCCTCATTTATCCCTGGGCTCCCTCCAGCCATCCATGCCATGCCATGCCATGTCATGCCACCACCAGCAGAGCAGGGTGTGCAGGATCCCAGCTCTGCAGGGACACCAGATCCAAAGATTTCTCCCTCGCTCTGGCCCCGCAAACCAGATGCGCTCTC
>VZSR01000479.1:12587554-12630000 GCA_013398615.1 Brachypodius melanocephalos
CCCATCCCACCCCATCCCACACTCCCCAGTTCCCAGCATGGAGCCCCCCCAGGCTGTCCCACAGGGGTTCCCCCAGCCCTGGCAGCAGCAGAGCTGTCCCTTTGTCCCCAAGCCAGCAGCAGCTGTCCCAGGGGACAGTGACAAGGGGCCAGCACCTCCCACACGCCCCACGCAGGACCTGGAACCTCATCTGGGGAGAGGGAATGGGCACACAGTGGGGTTTGGGGTGCCTGGGATGGGCAAGCAGGACCCCAGGAGAACACCCCAACCCCAGCCAAGGGAAGGCAGCAATGGGGGAAGTCCTTCCTGCCCCACAGGAGAAGTGGAAATCACAAAAGCTCTCTGGAAATGGAAAACCAAAATCCAACTCTGCTCCTCCCCTGTTGGTCTGCCACGGCTCCAACCACTCTGTTTCAACACTTTCCAAGCATTTGTTTTGATTTTGGTTGTTAGGGGCTTGCAGGACATGCCGGGGCAGGAGGGAGAGCCATGGCTCTCACACACCCAAATTAAAAAAATACGGCACTTAGCTCAGGAAATGCCAGCTCAGACAGCTTTGATTATTTCCTTCTTTCTTTTCCTCCCCCCCTTTTTTTTTTTCAGCCAGAAAATTCATCAAAGTTTACCCTGTCCCTGTGAGAGATTTAGGTTTGAACAATATCAGTAATTTCTGGCCAGAAAAAAACCTCTTTAATTGGAGAATTCCTGATTGCCCAGAGCTTGCTGTGAACCAGCTGCCCCAGCCTCTGCAGGGATGTTCCAGTCACCAAAGCAGGGCTGGGCTGCAGCTCCCAACCAGGTGGTTCCCTTGGAATTTTCCAGGTGCATCCGAACACAGCCCCAGGAGTGCTGACCCAGCCACCTGCCAGGGAAACTGAGGCACGCACAGCGCTCCTGCCTCCAGCACAACTCACCAGGGCTCTGCTCCACCCCAGCGCGGTGTGGGTGAGGATGCCCTGGGCACGATGCCACCCTGGCACCCGTCAGAGGCGCCACACGCTGCCTGCCTCAGTTTCCCCGCTGTTGGCACGGAATCGCTGGGGAATGCTGAGCCTCCCAGCACAGCTCTCCCTGCCGTGCCGGGGAAGGAAGGAAGGAAGGGAAGAGAAGGGAGCTGTCCTGACTCAGAACCGGCACCACCTGGGAGCAGCTGCTGGCACCACCCTGGGCACGCAGGAGGGAGGTGGCAGCCCTGGCTCCTTCCCTGCTCGTTCTTTGCCTCCCTGCTCCCGGCAGGATGAGCTCCACGTGTTCCCTGCTCTGCAAAGCACCGGGGTGGAGGCCAAGCTGCCACGCTCCCTTTTTTGGGCTGTTTTTTTCCCTTATAAACCTCCTGGGCTGGCCCCACACTCAGGGCTGCCTGGTAATGCCCCCCTGCATTAAAACCCCGCTGGGATTTTAATAAAGGGGTGGTGGGTGCTGGTGTGGCATCCACGTGCCTGAAAGTCTTTGGTGCTCTCAAGCCACCCCCAATTTTGCAGAAACTCGGTGGCCACAAATCCTCCTCCATCCCCAGGACTGCCTGCTTGTGCTTCCCTGCCCTCTCTCCATCTCCTGTGGGCCACATCCCTCCAAAACTTTATCTCTCAGAAAAAAAAAAAGTCTCTGGGATCCCACAGCCATCCCTGTGCCAGGCAGGGAGGTTTGTCCCTGTGGATGCCCAGGTGGAGATGGGCAGGAGGCTCTGGGTGCCAGGGCACAGGATGGTTCCCCTCACTCCTCAGGGCGGTGTTTAGCAAACCCAAAGGGATTGGGGAAGGGCCAAAACCTCTCCCTGCCCCAGGGTGGGCAGTGCCAGCCCCGTGGTGGCCACGCTCCCCCTGTGACCCACAGCTGAGAGCCTCAGCACTTCGTCAATGAGCGGCAGCAATCGGCTTAAAAATAATCCCCGAGCGTGTCCTGCGCTGGCCCCGGGCTGGGGGCTCCCGGGGGGCTGGCAGTGCCCCCTGCCAGGGCCCACAGGGCATTTTAACTCAGGGGCTGCTGTGGCACCCACTTGTCTCTCCCTGCAGGGCAGCTCATTCCCTTTCTCCAAGCTCCGAGGATGGTGTGGCCGTGCCCAGGTGCCAGCCCGGGGTTCCTGGCACGCTCCTCAGCACTGTGGGTGTCACAGGGCTGAGCCCCAGAGTGGTTTGGAGCACCCCAGTTTAGGGGCAGGGCACCCCTGGGCTGGGGAAAGGTTCCTGGATTAGGGGTTTTTGCAAACTCAGGTTTTCCACGGGCTCAGCAGGGCTGGGAGAGCGGCATGCACACACACAAACACACACACACAAACACACACACACACACACAAACACACACACACACACAAACACACACAAACACACACACACACACACAAACACACACACACAAACACACACACAAACACACACACACACACACACACAAACACACGCAAACACACACAAACACACACACACAAACACACACACAGAGCAGAGCCCATCCACACCCCCAGGGCTTTCCCAGGGTCCCTGCTCCTCCCTGCTCCCCACAGCCCCTTCAGGGGCCCTCACACCCCGCCCTGGCTCCCTGAGCACACTGGAAACACGGGAATGGGCTTGGGCAGCTCCATCCCAGCACGGTGGGGTTCAGGCTCTGAGGGTCTCACAGCACCCCAGGGAGCAGCTCAGGAACTGCCCCTCAAAATGGGGTGGGATGGGATGGGATGGGATGGGATGGGAGACAAGAAGGGGGCAGCCATGGTCCCCAGGAGCCCTGGAGCAGGCAGCAGCATGGCAGGGCTGTCTCTGCCCAGGGGCTCAGCCTGCCCAGCACCCACAGCCACCCAGCCCGGGCTGGCAGCCGCCACCCTGCTGAGTCAGCAGCAGCTGCAGGTCGTGTCCCAGCCCGGCTCGCCCGGCGCGCCCCACCGCCCGCGGTGCCAAAGCTGTGCCAAACCCGGCCTGGCTGGGCACAGCAGAGCTGGTTTAGGCACTGCCAGCACCCCCTCACCAGCCCCACACACCCAGCATGAGGAGGGGAGGCAGTGGGAGCCCCCAGGACAGTCCCAGGGTGCCCAGAGCCGTGCCCAGAGCCGTGCCCAGAGCCGTGCCCAGCCCAGCCCGGCGGAGGCACGGCCCTGCCCGCTCACCCCCTCCCAAACCCCTCTGTCAGCAGCTCCCAGCCCCAAACCTGCTCACCCAGCCCTGCTCCCTGGGAAGCAGAACCTGCCAGGGAAGCACAGGGAGCTTTCCCACCCTGTTCCCTCCTTCCCTCAGCCCCTGGGGCCCGGCAGCAGGACGGGTTTGGATCCTGCTGGGGCTGGCCCTGCCCTGGAAGGGACACAGCTGAGGCACAGCTGAGCCCAGAGGGGCACAGCTGAGGGCCCTACTGCCCTGTCACCAGCACCCACGGGCTGTCATCAGCCAATATTGACTCAAGGCACAGCTTCACCTCGGCACCATGGGCCTGGCTCTGGCCTTATCTCCTCCTGCCCTGGGAGAGCAGCTCAAGCCTTTCCACCGGGTCCTGAAGGTTGCATTAACCCCACCCCGGGGCTGGGGATGAGCTCCTGTGTGGGGTAAACCAGCACAGGACAACGCAGAGCAGGGTCGTGCCATGGCCAAGGTGGTGGCACCCAGTGCCAGGCCTGGTCCTGCCCCACCTGATCCTCCCCGGGCAGCAGAGAGGCTCCAGCTGGCTGTGCCTCTGCTCCCAGCTGGACTTTGGCCCGTGTTCCTGGGAACCAGAGGCTGCAGCTGGCTCCCTCCATCCACACTCTGCATGGAAACAAGCAGGGCAGGGTAACACAGCCAGCCCCAGAGCTGGGAGGCAGAGGCTGCACAGGGCAGGCAGCTGCTGGGATATGGGATCTCCTTACAGCAGGGGCACCCCTGGGGTCTGCAGGAGGGGACAGCAGAGCTCACACTGTCCCCTGTCCCCAGCACTGAGTCCTTGCTGGGGTCAGCCCCTGGGCTGGCAGCAGCCTGAGCAGTTCTGGAGGGCAGGAACACACACAGGGCCTGTTCCCCTCCACCATGGAGGATACAAACCCATCCTGCCACTCCAGGACTGCTCCCTCCCTCCCTCCCAGCAGCCACAACCCAGACTTTTACTGGCCTCTCCTCCTGCAAACAAGCCAGGGCTGGGCTTTCACACGGCCTCGGAGGGAGAGTCAGCCCCAACCTGCCCTGCACGGCTCCACGCTCCCAGGTCCTGCCGCAGCCCACGAGGATTTCACCATCCAGCCTTGCCCCAGGTCTGGCAGCTCCTGAAGTGGGTCTGTCCAGCCTGGCAGAACAAGGAGAAACAGAACAACTTTGTACTTGCCCTCAATTAACGAGTGACCTATTTAGGAGAAAATCTGGGCTAAGTGGGATGGAGGAGCTGCTTGGGGTGGCACAAAACAGCCTGAGCCCGGCAGCTCTGGAGTCACTCGGGACAGAGGAGACAGCTCAGAGCATTTTAAAAACTGCTCTAAAAGTTTTTATCGCTGGGAAAGAGAATCCCAGTCTGGAAAGAAGCTCAGGCTGCACATTCCTTCCCAAGCCCACCAGCCAGGGGACATTCGCAGCCAGCCCTGGGGACTCGAGGACGGGTGGAGGGACCAGGAGAGAGGCACAGGGTGGGCTGGGGGCTCCCAGCCGCTCTCCTGCCCATCAGGGCTCTCGGCTGATGGGGTGGCAGCGGTGCAGGAGGTGACATTCCCCGAGCGAAGAGCAGAGCACGTGTTCTCCTGCTGAAATCCTGCTGACGGCAGGAGCGGCTCTGAGAAGAAGGCGTTGGCCGTGCCCGGGGAGCGCGCTGAGAGCAGCAGCGCTTATCTGACAGGACGGGCAAGGCAGAGGCGTATCTGTGCCTCCAGAGCTCTGCCTCCCGGAGCTGGCAGCCTCCCTTCCCTCTGCCGAGCCTGGGAAAGCCGCCTGTCCCTGCCCAACCCCGGCAGGAGCTGACGCTGCACCTGGAGGTCTCTGCAGGAAGGAGCTGGGCTGGCAGCTCGCACGCTGGAAGCCAAAAACGCTTCCCACACCGCGCTCAGCCTCCCATCAGCAACACCTCCGGCTCCAGCTATCAGGCAGAGCCAGACGAGAGGCTGTGGGTTTATCACGCTCCTCCTGATGGCAGCTGAAGGAAGGAGCGGCTCATCGCCTCCCCAGCTGGAAGGAAAGCGCTGTCATTTCTGGAGCTGGGCACCCGGGAACTGGGTGGGGGGCTTGGAGAGGGCAGCCAAACTGAGCTGTGCTATCCAGCGGATGTGAAACACTTCCAACACCTAAAAATGATGTGCAGAGCACCATCGGTACTTGCCTGCACCCCAAACTGCAGCCACAGGCTCTGCGGGCAGGCCCTCAGCTCACCTGGCACACTCCGAGAGGATGCAAGCCCTGACCTGGTCCTGCCACACTCTGCCCGTGCTGCCAGACCTCTCCTGGCTCCTTCAGGAGCTCTTGAATCCCTCCAGCAGCTCCAGCACCATCCCAGCCTGGCACAGCTGCCCCTCCAAACCCCCTCTGCACTCAAAGCACTGCAGAGAAC
This sequence comes from Brachypodius melanocephalos, assembly GCA_013398615.1. Classification (NCBI taxonomy): domain Eukaryota; kingdom Metazoa; phylum Chordata; class Aves; order Passeriformes; family Pycnonotidae; genus Brachypodius; species Brachypodius melanocephalos. Next base: position 12,593,036 of record VZSR01000479.1, read on the forward strand.
ATTTTCCATGGGGAGAAAAAAAGCATCTGACAGGTTCCTCAGCAGCTCCATGGGCTGTCACAGGCCCGGGGTGACCCAAGGTGCTTTGTGCTCACCTGAGATCATCCCTGGTGAGGTTTAGCACAATCAGAGCTTTTCCCAGAGGTGCTGGCACACAGCTGCAGGGTGAAGATGGACGATCCCCAGCTTCCCCACTCCCCTGGGCAAGCTGGGAGCAGGCAGAGCTGTCACCAGCTCCAGTGCCCCTCCACACAGGGGTGGCAGAGGGGAGCAGGGTGCAGGTGGGACTGAGCTCTGGGCTCTGCCAGCACTGAACCCTCTCCACAGCAGACAGGCAGGTGTCCAGAGCAAAGCACAGCCTCCAGTGAGCAGCACTGAGCTCCAGGGCAGCTGCAGAGCTGTGACAGAGCTGCTGTGGAGCTGGGTCAGCCTTTAGCTCCCAGAAAGGCTCAGAGCAGGACTCCAACCCCAGCTCTGCCCCCACAGCAAAAATAAAAGCAGCCAAAGAGTCACAGAGGAGGCTGCCCTGACCTTCCAGACACGGGATTTGGGCATAAACACTTCTTTCCTGGAAAGTGTACCCTGGCATTTGGGATTCCTTCCCATCCCACAAAGCTCCCCTTGCGCCACTGATCCGGGAGTACCTCACATTCCTGCAGGACCTCGCCTGGGCCACGTTAACAAACATCAGCAGCTGGGAGGTTATTTACAGCAGCAGGATTGCTCCCAGAGCTGCTTTCCTCTCCCATAACCTGCCACAGACCCAGCCAGCCCTGGGGTCACGGTCCCACTGCTCCCCACACACCCCAGACCCTCACAGGCTCCCCAGACAAGCCTAGAGGAGGAACAGCCAAACAGGATTTTTGTGCCATGCTTACTGCGGGATCCTGAATTTACAGTTCTTCCTAGAGGTTAGAAGGAAGCATGGGGTGTTTGAGAGGCACCACAGGGATGCTGCAGCTCTGGGACCCTCTGGCCAGCCCCAGGGAGCCTCAGCAGCTGCCCCAGCAGCCAAAATGAAGGCTGGGGTCAGAAAGAAGCCACCTTCATCCATCACAGCCCCCTGGGCTGGGCAGGGGGCACACAGAGGCTCAGCAGCGTGTCCCAAATTGGGGCAGGAGGGTCCCTCAGTGCCACCTGAGCTCTGCTGGGCACAGCTGTGCCCTGGTTGCAGGCAGGGGTGAAGGGCACCCAGCCCCCCTGGCACTGCCTTTGCCGTGTTTATCTGTCACCCAGCAACCTGCTGAGGAGAGCAGAGGGACAGGAGGATGGTGCTGGCTCTGCTTTCACAGCCTGAACCCCAGGACCAGCAGGGCAGGGGGTGGCAGGCTTTCCCTCACATGGGGACAGGGACAGCTCCCCTGGCACTGCCCAAGGGGGACACAAACCAGAAATGCTCCAGGAAAGAGGGACAGGCAGATGCCAGCACTGGGATGGAGCTTGTGTGGGAGCAACTGCTTCCTCCCTCTGCTCCCCACCCTGGGGAGACCATAAACACATGGAACCACACATGGAAATACATGGGAACACATGGGAGTACATGGGAACACATGGGAGTACATGAGAACACATGGAAATACATGGGAACACACACACGGGAACACATGGGAATACAGGCAAGTATATGGAAATATATGAGAACACACATGGAAATACATGGGGACACATGGAAATATACATAGAAATACATAGAAACATATGGAAATATATGGAAACATATGGAACTACATGGAAGCACATGGGAACATCCCCGTGCCTCAGAGACATCCAGGTGCTCCCTGTCACACAGGATCAGCTCCTCCCTGGAACAGCCAGCCCAGGCAGAGCTGCCAGGCACAGCTGAGCCAGTCTGTGCACTGCCATCATCCCACCCCTCCACAGCCACCACGGCCTCCTGCCCTACCCTACCCTGCCAGGAGCTGGGATTTTGGGAGACATGACAGCAGTGGGGACAGCTGACAACCCTCACCAGCAGCTTTTCACCGGGGAGGGCTGAGCACAGCCAGCTCGGACCCCACGAACTGTTTGCATGTTGGGAAGCAAAAACAAGCCACTTCCAATCAGCATCAAGCTGCCAAGGCCGTGCTGCAGCTCCTGGGAAGGGGCTGGCAGAGCTGGCACGAAAAGCAGCCCCATGCCCGCCCCAATACCCACCCTGCTGCACCCAAACCCCCACCAGCACCTCGGGGAGGGGCACCATGTTAAAAGCTGTCAGTGAGAGCGAGAAAGGTCACTGAGCAGGGACTTAACACCCATAATCAGTTTATGGGATTTGTGAGCAGCTCCAGGGCGGCTGGGAACAGCGTCAGCACAGCTCCACCTTCCCAGGGGGTGCAGCTCTGGCAGGGTTATCAACCCTCCCCAGCTCCCCAGGATCAAACAGCACAAACCCACGGAATAAAAAAGCCAGCAGCAAACACCTTCTGGGGAGCCCAAGGGAGGAATAGCCACAGCCAGGTTTTTCACCTCTCCTTCCCAAAGAAAAGGGACTTGGGAAACAAAGAATGGCCACAGCCTGCTCCTCACCTTTCCCCCCCAAAGAAGAGAGGCCTGGGAAGGAAGGCAGGCGCTCCCAGGGTGTGTCAGCAGGGATTTCTGGCTGTATCTGCTGTTGGAGGGTTGAGTGGCACCATGAATGCCAGCCCTGCAGGGGCATTAACACCCCCCCCCCAACTCTGTGCCCACCCTCCTGGAGCTGTCCCCAGGCTCTGCCCCCCCAGGTGACCCTGACCCAGTGGCACAAACAGCCCTGGCCCAACTCCAGCTGGAGAGGAGGAGGAGGAGGGACCCAGAGCTCAGCACGAGGCAGGGCTGTGCCGGGAGGAAGCTGTCGGCACATGAGAATGATTCTGTTTGCTGCCTAAGTGGTTTTTCTCAGCTCAAAGGACTTGCACCAGTTTCTGGCTTTACCTCTCTGTTCTCCTCCCCCACTGCCTGACTGTATCTGCCAAGGCAGGAGAACGCTCCCTGCTCCTCTCTGCCCCATCTGGGCACAGCCCTGCCCACGGCCACCCAGCTTGGTCTGGCTGCTCAACACCAGGGCCAGCTGCCAGCCCCAGGCTGGTCCTGGTGCCCACTGTGCCCACTCGGGTTTGTGAAATCCTTGCAGCCACCAGAGATGGGCTCAAGGATCTTTAATTTATCCAGAGATGAGCAGTTAAAAAAACCCATGAGAAGGAAGTGCAGCAGCTCAGGAGAATCACACATCGGGGCAAGCTCTGCCCAGGGCCCAGCCCTGGAGATTCCCAGTAAAACACACGATGGGCTCATTTGGAAAAGTCCCAGTGCGCTGCTTTGGCCACAGCAACACAAGGGACTCACCCGAGGTATGAGGAAGGGACAGGGAGGATTTGGTCCTCGTGCCCCTGCTCTGGTGGCTCCTGGAGTCCCACAAAGTTGAGTCACAAAGTTGAGTTCCCTGCCCCACCTCTGCCAGGCACAGGACTGTGCCAAGTCAGGCTCCTGCCCTGGGCATTTACAGGGCTGTAAAGGCCTGAATTTACCATGCAGGCAGGGGCTGAGAGTAGCAGGGAAGCTCACAAGCCAGTCCACCCTGTAGGACAACATGTACACTCCTTCAAAGCCTCCCGACCAGCTCAAATTGCTTCCATTCAAAAGCAGTTCAAAGTCTGCCACCTGCCAAACAGCCCAAGGCTCGGTGTTATTGCAAGGGTGGGGACAGGGAGCAGCCTTGGAGCTCTTAGGATACGAATGGGGCACACACAGCTCTGCAGGAGCTTCTCCTCCAGCCTTCCTACAAACTCAGAGGGGGAGAGAAATGCAGTTAATCAGCTGTGTTTACAAGAAACAACCCACATTATCAACGGGAACAAAAGGCTTCTGGGGAGGGAAGGCAGAACAGGGAGGGCTGAGCGTGCTCAGGAGCAGTCCCTGAGACCAAAACACCAAGCTCTCCTCTGAGAAAGGAGCTGCATCAACATTCCTAAAGTAATATAGAAACACGAATACCTGAAAACCCAATTAACTCGAGTCTGGTGTGAGAATATTCCCTGTCTCCTCCCGATTTCCAGCTACCCACAGTCACATCCACGAACATCTCACATAATGTAAAAAGTCACATCAGCATCTCAAAGTAATGGATTTTACACCTTTAGTAGTGAGCTTTGCCCAGCAGCTGAGCTCACTGTGGTACATTTAAAGAGAGGGACAGAGCTGGGTGTGTTTGGAAGGGTTCATTAACGCAGCCGTGTCCCAGCACGAGTCGATTCCTCACACACAGCCCTGGTGCCACCCTCCCCCGTGCCTGCCTGGCTAACAGGGATCACATTAAAGAGCCATTCCCACATTAGAAAGCCAGGGACGCAGTCTTTCCACTCATGCCCCATTAGGAGGGTGGGCACTTCCTGTGTGTCATCCTTCCAGAGGCATCAGAGCTCGCAGCAGACAGCTCTTCCTCCCAGGCCACTTCTCCTTTCTGTCTGCAGCGTGCCGTGCTCACCGACGTGTGCTATGACATCAGGCTGATATGAAATCATGATGATTTCACTGCAATTAAGGCAGGAGCAGATGGGGCTGATGGAGCTGGCTAAGCAACAAATCTTCTAAATTGGAGAACGCTGTCAAGAGAAATTAAAGGCTCGTGCAAAAAGCCAACTTGGGATGGCAGAAAAATTGCACATGGGAGGGACTGCAGGGAGGCACAGCCAGCCCAAACTCCTGGTCAGAGCAGTGGGGCTGCACTGAAGCACCTCAGTTCAGAAAAAGCTCAGCACAAAGCAGGAACAGGTTCCCAACAAAAAAACACCTGAAAAAGCGAGAGCGAACAGGCACAACACTGCAATAGCGAGGCTATGCTTGAGCTTGAAAAACAACCCCCAAAAAGACAGAATTGCATAGAAATAAAAAAAGTGTGTGGCACATGCTGGACAGGCTCCAGATCTACCAGACACATCAAGTGTTTTTAACACAGCCAGGGGTTGTGTTTGTCACTTGTTACCAACACCACACGGAGGAGCAGCCAAGGAGTGACGCTGGCAGTAACTGGGAGCCAGGGCTGTCTCTTTTCAGAGCTTTTATGGGAGAAGAGAAAAAGGCTCTCAACTGCTTCTAACAAGGAATGGCTTAAATAGGTTAAAAATAATGAAGCAGTACTCTGCACATGAGCACTCCGTGCTCCCAATTAAGCAATCCTTTAAAAGGTGGCCTTAGGAAGCCTCTCAGAGTCGTTGTAAGGAGGTTAATAAATTGCTTTGAAACCCTGGATGCAGCTTAGTGAGATGACTAAGGAGCTGTTGTCACAGCCTAATGTCATTACCCAAATTCTGGCACTTTCCAGCGAGCACGAGGCTGCAGATCTTGAGCTTTACAGCCTCTTGTCCAAACGATGGTTCCTTGTCAAGGGCCTGGGACTGCTTGCAGAAGTTCAGACTTTGCAGGTGAGTCTCTCTCGACACAAAACATTTGTAGAGGTGCAAGCTGAAGTCAGGATCCACAGGGTTTTAATTCTTCAGGCTGAAGTCTTTGTTACAAACCAAGGAGAACACTCAGCAAATGGTGGGCATCTCATGCCCTGGCCAGCACATCTGGCACAGGCTGTTGATGTAAAACACTTGGCCCATGCTCTTGTGCTGAAATAAATTCTGTTCCCACACATCTGCAAGGCTGACTGAGCTCCAGGCTCCTCCACAGCACTTGCAGCTCCCCAAACTACAAACCAATGCATTCTGACACCCTAAATGTATTTACTCTCCCTTACAGAGCTCATCAAGAGCAGTTCTGTTTCTAAAACCCCCCTCAAAGGCATAAGCAAACTTAACCAACAGAGAAAATAATTTATTCTCACGAAACCAAATTATTTTCTCCAACTTTTCAGCAAGTATCTCATGTCAGAGCATGAAAAGCGATGCCACAACAATTCCGAGCAGCCTCTCCAAGAACAGCTGCCAAGAAGGCATTTCATTGATGCTTCTTCCCCTCCTGCCAACATGTGTTGTCAGACACGTTGCCTAGACAGCAGAAATCACGGAGAAGGACATCTCACAGTGCTCTAGATACCAGCTCTGACAAACAGACTGGTTTTCATAGGAGGCATTGCTTGAAAACCAACCTTATTTGGATGGGGCAATACTCAGGAGTTTGGAAAACCATCCTGGCCAGAATAAGCTCCATTTCTTCTTCCACCTGGCAGGGAGCAGAGCCTGCTGTGCCTCACGAGTTCCCCAGGGTGCTCTGCTATCTCTGAAGCCCAGCAGCCTCTCTGCCTCCCTGTCCTCCCCGATTATCTACCCCAGTGTTTGTTATTTATTATTATTAGCACACAGTGTTCTCCACCTAAAGTTTCACATCTCAGGGCAGATCCTTCTTGGACAGAGTACAGGGGAGCCTTGATCCACATCATCACCATTCCAGGAGTGCATAGTGTCTTATGATCCTGAAGAAATTTTTTTCTAAAGGAAAGAAAGATCTTTTCCAACAGTAAAAAAGATGAACTGTGAGCAGGAACTCTGCTCCATGCATGAAAACTGTCTAAAAAGCAAACATACAGACAATATTTACACAATAGGCATCTGGCAGCATTTTCAGACATTTTTTTTTAATTTATTCTGACATGCTATAAAGGAATAAATTACACTGTTAAAGAATTACCAGCAATAAAAGTATTTCTTTCTTTCAGCTGGGCTAGAATAGGAGTGAGAAGGAAGACAGCCTGGGGCAGTAACCAATGTGAACTCTGCATGGTGCGAGGCTGCCCCCAAGAACAAGAGGAAATCTGGTCATATCCACTTCACAAGAACTTGAAAGAAAATGCCTTGGTTTCAAACCATCCAAATTTTTTAAAAACCATTCCAATTTTTTCTCCAAAGCAGCAATCACAAGTCAGTCCAGCCGAGGCAGGACATGGCAATGCTCAGAGGCTGCCAATCCCGGGTCTGCAAAAGATGCCATTTCATTTTTAAAAATTCCAATCTTCTTATAGAGGGCTGGTCTCAAACAACGGGTTATAAAAATGCAAGACTGCCCCTTCCCCCCTCAAGGAAAAAATACAAAATTTATTTAAAAACAAAATGAGGAAGAGTTACAACACTAAATCTAAAATGATTTAGAAAGAAATATGACTTCTTTTGCTTAACAAATGGCCTTAAAACTTGGTTTAAAAACAGGGTAATGTAAATTTCTTAAACTGAATTAACAAGGCAAATTAAAAAAATTTCATTTCCTTACAGAAACAGTTTTTAGTTTTTAATGAACTTGTAAACAAAAAAGCTCCCGCTTCAAAATAAAAACAAAATCCCAGATCATATAGATGTTTACAGTGATTACATTTATCTAAGCAACTTACATACAGGTTCAGTTGTAAGATGTTAACTAAATTTCGTGACAAATATGCTGTTTTTCCTTTTATACCAAGAACATTATAGAGTTAATGCAGAGTCCTAAAGATTATCTAGTAGTCGCTAAGTTTCTCTTAAGTCTTCACTTTAGATGCTGTTATTTCTAGCACAGGTAAGCAGGCAGAGTCTTTCATATGCTTAAAAACTGGAATCTTTGGTTACTACCATGTCAGCTGGCTTGGTATGTTGCACATAGAAGCCAACAACTTTAAGAATGTTTTAAGTGTACAACTTTCAAAACCCAGGGAGGAATAACCAGAAAAGAGTGCACAATTGTGAGCATTTACAATTATCACAACTGTTGCCGAAGACTGTTCATGCCATTCTTCCAAAACAATGAGATCTCATAAGCAGTGTAGTTCAAAGTAAAAAGGTAACAAAAATTGGCATATGCACAATTTTCTCCACTTGTGTGTCAACCATTAGTTAACTTTTCCACTTGAAAAAAATGCAATAGAAAACTGGACACCATGTTTCACTATCTCAGTAATATTCACAATTACAGCTGCTACAACTCAAAGTGCAGCATCACTGACACTGCCCAGAGCCAGTTTATACTGATATTAAGTTCTTTACACCAAGGAAATGGTTGCCCACAGCCACTGGCAAGTGTATGAACTAAAATTTCTAGGATTTGGGGAGTGACAAGTCCTGCTCCGATCTGCTCTGCTTTGTCCCATCCTCGTCATGCTCAGAAACCTGCAAGATAAACACAAGGGGAAACTTACTGATACGGGATGGAAACGAGCAACAGCCTTCACAGGAGGAGAATTAAACAGCAGTTATGGTCATTCAAAGGGGAAAATGCTGCTCCATCTGGGAATTGCAGAGTTCCTGGTGTCCATTTCCAAAGGTAACCAGCATTTGCCACAACTCTGGAGCTCCCACACCTCTCACTCACACACCTACTGCTGCACTGGGCTTAATGCACCAGCTGGATGCCACATTCCTCCAGCAGAAATTCAGCCCAGCAGTCTGAAAACAAGCTGTGTTATTGCCACTAGGAAACAGGATGTAATTTCATAGGATTGTTTTCTACTTGTCTGCAGTGGCTCATGTTTATATCCCTGAATGTCAAGCTGTCATCTGACTGCAGGGTGCTCTCCAGAGACGCAGTACGGCAGCGTCACACGGACAGGCAGGGGAGAACTCACCTTACAGTAACTGGTGCCACCACAAACCCACAGCAGCACGCTCTGGGCAGCCACAACACAAGGCAGGACCTGTGACAGTGCCTGGGGAAGCAGCACACCTCAGTTTTTGGGAGGACAAGTGCTGACTCACATGACAGGGGAGCTGGTGCACACACAGCAATTCTTTTCATGTTCGGTATTCCAAATGACATCGGGGGATAGGGAGAGGACAGGAATACCCACAGATCTCCAAGAACCAGTTACTGCAAGCTGAGCCAGTCCTCCCTCCATGCTCCTTTCTGGTGACTCAGGTGGCAGGGCTGGGCTTTCCAGAGGGAACAGGAGCCTTAACCAAAGATGGCTTTGCCAAGCACGTTTCCGTTCTGGATGCCCTCCAGACAGGATGGCTCTGGCCATGGGTGACTTCATCACAGCAACAGCCCCGAGTTTTTGCAACAGAAACCTCTTCTCAGTGAAATACAGACAGAGCTGACCTCAGCTATAGCTTGTGCTGTCATCCAGAGAGAAGCAAGTGCAAACGAGTCTTACCAGTCTGACATTCTGTCCAAAATGTATCTGGAGAGCACCCAGGCTTTAACTCTTCCAGAACTGGTTACAGGTCATTTCAAAGAGGTTCAATAATTTGCTTCAAACCCAGTGTTAATGCACTGAAAGACAATTCTCTTTATCCAGCACTGGTCATATTAAAAAAAAAAAAAAAAATCCTGCACCAGAATCAAGATAGCCATTTGCATTTGAGTGCATATTCCCACAGAAAGCTCAGTGACTCCTAAGTTCCCTAATCCTTACTTGATGCACACAACCAAAAATTATGCTGTTTTTCCATTGAATGTGTTCAGCAGAGAACACTGATTCATCTTTTGAACCACTTTCTCTGTCAAAGCAGCCAAAACAGAGTCAACAAAGGAAGAGTGTGGAAAGAAACAGATCAACTCATTGCTTCAGAAGCCTGAAGATTTCACAAGAAATGAGAGCCTGAACCTGAGGACAAAGGACATCCTACCAAATGATCTGCTGCTATTAGAACTCCTCAAACCCAAGGTAATATGGGCATGAGAATGTCCAGCTACACTACAAAGAGCAACAGGGAACTGGATTCAACTCAAAATGTCCCTTGAAAGTCCTGTTAAGACACAGCCCAGCCAGAGCTATCAGATGAGATGGTACTCAGAGCACACAGAGCACTGCTGGCATGAGGAACGTGCTGGAGAGCTCATGGTGGCATCTCTTCCACAGATCTTCAATCCCAATCATCACTCCTTGTCCCTCTGAGGTGTTGCCTAAACCTCTGAAAATCTCTGTGCTACATGAGGGATCCTCAAATTGCTTTATTATTACCATGGCTGAAGATCTGATTGACAGTGGATCAGCAGCTGGAGTGTAATTCCCTAAAAACCTCCTCAATTTGAAATGCTCAAACTTTGGGTATTCTCCATCTCTTCAGACAAGCAAGTGAGAAGTATTCAGTTGTCAATAATTCTAATTCTCAAGCAGCAAAGCCTCAGTCTGTTCTGAGCAATCCTGCCACCACCACAGGCATCCAGCAAATATTAATGGACCCGCTGACAGCAGAATCAGGATTCCTCACAGAATCTCCACTGTCAGGAATTAAAAACACCTCTCCCAAACTGAACTGGTAGACTTTATCCTGCAGATTGACTGCTTGAGTCACTTTTATGACTGAGGGAAGCTTGAGTGTAAGCACAGTTACAAATCACACCTGAACAAGTGCTGCACTGGCAAAAGAGAGCCAGCCCAACTTCCCCGAGTCAGCAGAGCTCTGTCTGCTGGAACAGTTCATCTCTCCCAAGTTCCAAACCAGCTGATCTGGCTGTTACAAAAGACACTGCACAGAGTTCCAGAGAGGGGCAGGGAAAAAAAATGAAGAGAAAAAAAGAGGCCATGCACAGAACAGGTCATTCTGGAACCAAGCAGAATATTTAGCCTGGATAAACTCTAGGTTCATTGATGACTTAACATGGATGTGAGTTAAGGAAGTCAGGAATATCTGTAAATGAGCACACTGGACAAACAATCTGAGTCTGTACTTCTCTGGCCCACCCTGCCCAGAGGAACAACAGCACTTTATAAATAACTGCACCTGTAAATTGCTATTTGCAGGACTCCAATTCAATGGATACAGTTACCAGAGGGGTAACATTTGATATCAAGAGGGCTTTAAAGCCTCTTCCACACAGGCTTTGCTATGGAAACTACAAAAGAATTTAACTGAATTCCAGAAAAAATAACCAGGCATTTCATCCTTTCCAATGTGACAGGGCATCCAAGCCATACAGCCTCCTCCTTCAGCTTAGCTGGGTTCAGAAAAATCTTCATTAATAGGCAGAATTCCCCACGAAAAGACATGTAGGGTTTTAGGAATCTGGAAATTTTAACTTTGATGAAGAGATGAAGCCTCTGAAGTCTTCAGATGTTTGCCAAGCACCGCTTTAATGCTCTGCTGACATTACAGCTTGATTGATCCAAAGGTCACAAGCCTTTCTTGGTGATGAGGAGGGAAGAGGAGACTCATTCCCCAAAAAACCCAATGAAATTCTGCTAAAACACCAGGAATTTCATCTTAGCTGTAGCAAGGTGTCTCTACCAAAGGACAGTGTGATAAGGAATATAAATCAGTGGATAGAAATGGTCTGAGGCTCCATGGCAAAGCTTCCCTGCCCCTTGTGCCTGGCAGTGAGCTCAGCTCTGCTCTCTGGCACTGCAGCATCACTTCAAGGTGCAGGCAGATAATCACTTTAACGACCTTTTCTTTCTTCACACACAGCACTTGGGCAGAGGCTGTCTGAGCCAGGAGAGCAGCACATTAAACCTCAGAACACTTCAGCAAAACTCTGTTTCACCAGCTCACGACTTGATTTTCAGAGCAGGTTCCACTTACAGATCATCACCTGCAAAGCTTCACTTTGAGCATGAGCTCTTGTGAGGAATGTGCATTTTTTGCTCAAATTATCTTCTCCTGCTTGAACAGCCAACCTGTCCACACCCCAAACTGGGCTGGGTTCTGAACTTCAGTCAGAGCTTCTCTATTTCAGGAAGCAGTCCAAGCCCAGGTGCTTAATCACCCAGTCTGCTACTGGTGTTGCAGCTGAAGGAACTGGTTTCCAGCTTCTCTTTATGCCAAAAATCTGACATTTAATGGCATTTATGAATTTGGGTTTTTTTCAAGAACCACTTCAATCTTGGGAGAAACAGCAGGTATTTTACTACTTCATTTATTCTGGATGAAATGTGGTTTTTTGAAAGCTATTTTGCCTAGAGACATCTGGTAAGGTTTGATTGCTGCCACAATACATGAAGAACAGTAAGTTTATTGCAAACACTTCTGCATTTCTTTGATTTTCAAGATTGCCATGTTAGCTGAGTATATAATCTTATACATATAAAAATGACAGACAAGAGGTACTGAAGAGCAGCAATGCCTCAGTACAGAATTTAAACCTTGCTTCTCTATTCTCAGTGACACAATCTCATTAGTTTCAATTTTATCCTCAGCTCAGCTGGAGGAATTGGTTCCATGGCAAGACTGGCTCAAAAATGCACAGATGTGGCAGTTTTGTTCTAGGGACTTACCAGACTCACACCAGCATATTTACATCACAAATAAAAAGTATTTTAAATACTTCTAGACCATGTGGGAAAAAAACCTGATGTGTCTTTTCAGAACTCAGTTTTCAGTTATTACACAATTACATTTGAACATGTCACAACATTTCCCTTTGAAACCATAACCTAGATACATCAAAAAGAAAATCATCAGGAAACCTGAAGCCCCACCCCAGAGCACCCAGATACTCCAGAAAATTGTGAGCTGGCAATCCACAGCAGTTTGGGGTTACTGCTTGATTTAGACAAGGCATTTTGAGCTCACTGGTCCCTTCCTTGAACTCTGGACCAAATGTCTCAATGTAAACCCACTGGAGGAAGCCAAAGCAGTCACAATTTTCTATTCCCAGTGTTTGAGGCATACAGAACAGAAGCAAACCCACAGCACTGTACCAGCTGCCACAGAGCAGAACCCAAAGTCTCTAGATCCTTGCCTAGTCAATGAGAATTATCCCTTAAGAAGTGTTAGGTCTAGGATTTTGGATTGCATTATATATTTATACATATATAAGGACGTATATATGTATATATATAAATCAAAATAAATAAAAAATGTCACATTCCCAACACCAAGTCAGTTTCTTGTTTTTGGAAAGTGGTTAATGCGGGAGCAAAAGATGCAGTGGTTAAAAAATGACCCAACATCCCCAGAAGAAATGATATGAATAACAAAGGACATTTTGGTATAAAGTTAGTAGTCAAATTCTCCAAGGACGTCTTTTGGTTTTGTTTTTGAATTTAAGAGCCAAATGTAGTTTTTAAACCACCTCCTTGATCTAACACTTGGAATTGCCGCCGTTGTCCAAATTCGTGGAATTTTTGTTTTTCCTGTAACGTCACTTGGTTCTTGGCTACTAACCTTTCATGTTACTCTTGGATTTGTCAGTTTGCTTGCCTGTGGGGGTTTGGGCCTGCTGCCCCTGCCCACTGGAAGAGGCTGCCTGCTGTGCTGCTTTCTGCTTTAACATTGTCCAGTCGAATGTGTAGTCATACTGGTGGTTCAAGGTCCTGCAAAAAAGGGAAATGTTCTGCTGTAACACATCGGAGCTGACACCAAGCCCTGCCTGAAATCCCACACCTAGGGGATAGCTCCCCTTCTCTAAGCTGCTTTAGAGCTTATGAATGGTATAGAAATGCTAAGTGTTACTAACTTAAAGGGATTCTTGCAGCAAGCCCAAATGCCAGCCAGCAGCATTTACTCACTGCTTACACAAAGGTCTGCACTCGTGGAAGCAACACTTCCTCCCAGCCCAGCTTACTCACTGTCTGCACTCAGCTTCTGAGCTTTTTAAAAATTAAATAATAATATAATTTCAAGGAGAGACTGCAGTATTGTACACCATTGAATAGGAATTCTTTGGATTCCAGAAACCTGGGGGGAGACTTGAGAGATCAGTACCAGCCCTTCTTTTGACAGATGCTGTTCACTGCACAAGGTGGAATTTATATTCCAGTTGCTCTAACGAGCTCAATGAAGCAGCACTCCTCTCCTCCACTGAAATGTCTCTCCTGGGAACCACTGCTGGGCCCAGCACCAATTTCCAAACATAAAAAGCTTCAAAGACTTCTACACCAAGGGGTCAATTTTATAAGGTACTTGCAACAGAACCTGAAGCATGGGCTTAACCCTGTGCTCACATCACACAATGCAAAAACAAGACAATTTTCTCCCTTTATGTTTAACATTGAACAATAATTTTCGGGTCCTTTAAATGGCTTTTGAAGCTCTAAAATGAAAGGAAGTCCCAGAAGAACTCCCTACACCACACACACAGGAGCTGCTCTCTGCAGTGCCAGTCCCACAGAGCACTTCCCAACTGGATCCCTGAGAAGTTTCTGTACTTTTCCACTTGGAGACTGACCTGAAAAGAATACGGAATAATTGCCTCAGATACATGTAATCTGGTGCCTCTTCAAAGCGCAGGCCACGACAGTAGTTCAGATACATGGCAAATTCTGCAGGGAACCCCTGTAAATCAACAGTGTTAATCATGCCATGGCTTGCAGCAAAAACCTTCCACCAAAGGCAAAAAGATGTACATCTGTCTCTAACAGCAGAGGAGAACTGTTTGGAGATGTATGAATTAATTCCACTCTGCCCCTGGTTGTTCATTTATTCTGTATTTCAGCATGTGGATTTGCTCAGGTACACATTCCTTCCCCAGAATTGCTACCTCATGCATGGTTTGCAATCTTAAGCACTCTGCTACCAGAACCTTCAACATTTAATTTATTTATAAAGCACATTGTTCATCCTAATTAAACCTTGTTCTTATTAACCAAGTTTCTAAAATAATGATAATTGTGTGGTAAGAGATTCACTCTTGTTTCCTTGATAATCTGTTTGAACACAGTAGAGACAAGGTCAGGTAACAAGCATTAAGTGTGAAAACTTAAATTATGAAAACCTTTTTACAACATTTTCTGCTTCACATTTTTAAACATCTAATGCTGTATGAAAGCCTACCTGTAATAGGTAATAGTACACAGAACAGTGCTGTAAAAAAATCACAGGGTGTAACATCCCTGGAAGTTCAGGGCCACACTGGATGGAGCTCTGAGCTGGACTAGTGGAGGGTGTCCCTGTCCCCACCAAGGGATTGGAACTGGATGATTTTTAAGGTCTCTTCCAACCCAAACCGTTCCATGAGCAGTTCAACAGCTTGGGAGATGCTGTCAGAGTCTGGGGACTAGAAAGCACAGCCCTTGGTGCTGCTGTCTGAGGTGCACAATCCCTGCAGTGTTCTCAAGGATCTTCGTTGAAGCACTTGGATGCCACAGCATGAGAGGAATCGTGACACTCAAAGGAAAACCTTGGAAAAGCAAATATCACTTGCATCCAATTCCACTACAGCCACCACCTGAGTTAGGGCAGACAATATGAACCCTCCTGGAGAAGCAGAAAGGGCATTTGGGCAAGCCAGACAGCTCCACCTTGGTTACTTATCTACTTCTGATGTCAAACTTGCACTGTAAACGTTGAAGAACTGAACAAGCCCCATGTAAGAGAGCTGGGAGCTTGCACAGCCAACAGTCAGCAAGACCTGAATGATGGTGGCATGAACTTTGCCAAGGAACAGCAGCAAATGCTGCCCTGTACACACAATTCCCAGTCTTGCTGGGTGGCCAAACACAAGGCACCCAGTGCCTGCCAAAGCAGCATTATTCAACAGCAAATGCCATGTGAGGCTATTTAATATATTGGCTCAAGTTTAGAAAAAAAAACAACAAACAACAAACCAAATAAGAAAAGAATTTCTGTTTCACAGTGTGACATCATTTGGAAACTCTTACCTTACACAAAACCTCGACAGGAGTGGACATTTTCTTTTCACTAATCTTTTCATACTTTTGCTTCTTTGTTGCAGCCTGTGGAACATGTAGGTCACAATATAAGAGATATTGTGCAACACTGGATTAACAAGGACAGCAGTAAAAAAAAAAAATGACAAAAATCCTTTGGTCAACCGTAAGTATTTTATGTGAAATCTCCAAGTCCAACACACTTATTGCAAAGAGAATGAAGGTCAATCTGGTATTAAGATTTGGCCACAGTTTAATACCATTTGTCGCAGTCTAATGCTTCCATCACATGGCACAGCTCGTGTAGTTCTAGCTGCTGCTTTTGTCCATTAACCACACCAGACTTGCAGCTACATTTGCCAAAGTTGTATTAATTCCCACTCAGTGCCCCATTCAGGGCTGCTTCAGCACCCCCTTACATTCATTTGCAGCTGAAGAGTTCCAGTGGCCCACAAGCTGCTGCCTTTTTAGAAACTGTGCAGCTGCAACACCATTGGAATTACACAACTCTCACACGGAGCAAGAAAAACAATTAAAACATGAAAACCAATCACTGGAGTCTAAATAAGTGAAATAAGAAATGTCTGCCACGTTTGTAGCTGGCTCCCATACATGGAAATCCTGAACAAGCCCGCTGCAGTTAATAATTATTCAGTTGTGCCATAACCTGGACTGAAGATACCACTGAGGCTGAACTTGCCAGGCAAGAGATTATTTCCATGCTCTCTCCAGCAATTCAAAAAGCCACTAACAATGTTATTTTCTATTTCCCAAAGGGGCCTCAGCCTGCAACACGACAATAACTGGCAAAGATGATGTCAGCTATTGTTTAGCATAAATTTTAACACAGTCCAACAACGCACATTTCGCCTGCTGCGTAAGAGGCAGAATCCACAGTCTATAAATATCAAGCTTTGGGAAAAGCTTCTTTGTACAACTGAGGCTAAACATTATATAAACCCACTTGACAGGCAGAAGCACGATACACAAACATGAAAAAAAATATTAAAAGGCTGGGGGAGGGAAAAAAAAAGCATCATAACCTACCTTTAATCCTTGCCAAGGCAGACTGGTTCTGTTAAAGTACATCAATACATAGCCTAGAGACTCCATGTCATCCCGACGACTGCAAGAGGAAAAACACAAAGAATTACAAATTCTGGCATTTCTTACTTTATCCCACAGTGCTAGCATTCAAAAATTTATATGAAAAAAGTAATTTAGGAATAAACCCTAAGAGAACTTTAAGATAGGAAGAGATCTTATTCATTTTTAAAGCGAGGAATATTCTGTAGGTATTGTGTGTTCTAAGTTTCCATCTGCAGTCACACCGAAACAAAAACTCTGGAAAATGAAAAGGGAAAAAAACCCCAGGAAATGTCTTTCCTGCCTTCTTAAGTAGTTTGAGTAGAAACTGAAGATTTTCCTGTAGGAACCATGGAACGCATTGTAAGAGACATTGGGGTTAATGAAATCAATAAAGCTGGGACATCATGTCAGTAAATTTTTTCCCCGAACGTTGGCTCAGTCTGGGATCAATCCTGACCACCTGGCCCCTAAAGGGGACTTCTTTCTTCCTTCCCTTCTGTCAAAAATCCCTGAGCTGTCTCTGATTTTAAAAGGCAGCAATATTTATAAAGGGGCATGAATCAATCTGAGAGGTGCCTCTGCCTTCTTCTCACGAAAGTCTGTTCCAAGGCAGCTGCAGAACTCCAAAGTGATCCAGTCACAGACTTCACTGAGAACTTGCACAAACTCTCATGCAAAAGGCTTCAAATGCTTTCTGCCCTGCACATGTTCCACATTCCCACTCTGGCCACATGAACACCACTCTACTTTGCTCCCAGTTTTCCTGAGCACTAAGACCAGCACAGTTCACTGGAGTGGAAAACACAATCCAGGATTTTGTTTTCCTCTTGGCAAAGTTGCCTCTTCCCAGCTGTGGTAAAATCAGATTTTTCCTCTGACTGCCCTTCTGCAGCTGACATCTATTTAATATGAGGCAGAAAAATAACTTTTTTTTCTCCTCCCTGCTCCCTTATAGGGACAACCTGGTAGGTTTTGCTGCTGCTCTGCCACCCAGAGAAGGATTTAAAGGGTGGTAGGATTGACTCTACACCTCCTACCCCAACAAGGGATCAAAAGGCTGACAATGGTACTGCAAACAGGATTACACACAAAGGTGAGGAGAAAAAAGCTCCCCAGAAGTGGGAACAGGCTGTAAACTGATCTATCTGCAGATCTTGGTACAAGAAGAAAGAAGTTGGTCATATTTTGTGTTCTAGCCCAGCCCATTTAACCAGAACAGCCTGGCATTCTCTCCCTCACAGGGCAGCTCTGTGACCCTTTGGGGAACAAAGGAAAAGCTCTCCCAGGGGAAAATCAGCTTGGCTCCCTAAAGCTTTTAGCACAAGGCCAGCAAAGCTCTGCCGTGCCCAGGGAAGAGAGGATTGGTTCCCTCCCCTCAGCAGCAGCCACCTCTGAGATCATCTCAGCTGCAACATGAAACCACAGACAAAGGGCTGAAAAATGATACTGAGCCCACAAATTCCAGCCTGCAGAACTTGCTAATTCTATTACAACTGCAGATTTTAATCACCAACAGCATTCAGTGAACCTGTGCAGGGCCACCACATAAAATTATGTTTTCTGAGAAGGCAGTGATAAACTCAGAAGCAATAAAGGGATTAAGAGTATCCATCCCCCACCAAGCTCATTGTTTTTATGTTTAATGTCATGATCTTGTAGTGGGAAACATTTAGTTCTGTAAATCTGTAATGGGTACATTATTACAATATATTGACAGAAGCAGTTTTCAGGATTTGGAAAACAGGACAATCCTCTCCATTATTAAAATAAATAACATTGCAAACAGCTCCTTGAGCACAGCTGTCATTACCTGTAGGAAAACATGTTCTGTAACAGTTAAAAGTACAGGACTAGAGGTTGAACTATTCTGCCATAAGCTCCAGAACTGGTTCCTCTTGATTACAGGAATGCATTACTTCTCTGCCTCACTGCTGGCTTGACCTAGACAGTTCAGCAGCTTTTAGCAAGCACCAACCTACATTTCTAATTATAACAGAACTCCCATTACCAGCAGATATGGTGTAAAATCCAACTAAATTCAATTTTTGGTGCCCAACTAAATTCAAAAGCAACATCCTTTGCAGACCCCTCCTTCACTCTCAGGTGCAAGCACAGATATTCCCTTACCAGAACTGCTTGGGATCTATGAAATGGATTTACTTCAAAAGTGACACCTGTTATTTACCTCCCTGAGCCACATGCCAAGCTGGCTTAAATAATGACACTGACAGACAATAAAATACCCGAAGGAACCTAAAGGAAATTGAAGTTAAAAAAGGAAACATAGAGCATTTTAAAGAATCATTTGTGGATTACATGTTCTGTTGAAGTTGAGCAGGAAAAATTCTGTCATTCCTATCTTGGTTAACACAAAGGTCAGAGGCACAGACATTCCTGGAAGCTTTACCTATCCAAGAGAGGTAAAGCCACACTCTCCAGTTATCCATTACAGTATTTAGGCACAGATGTAAGGAAGAGAGGCATCCCTTGATATCTCATGAGTACCTAACACTCCCAAACAACCTGAAGTGCTCTCTCCACTGGAAAATGCTAGGATTCTGTAGGATCAAAATGCCTTTGATCCAGAAGATAAAAATGTGTTTGTTGATTAAGCAAAGCTAAAATATACAAATATATCCACACGTGTATATGCCTACAGACATGACTGCACCAGAAACTAAAATACAGTGTGACTGAAGGTATTTAAGTCTTGCCTGTAGGCAAAAGGAGAAATAATAATTTACTAACTTGAAGAGAGTGAGAAGACAGGCCAGACACCAGCTTTAGAACACCCTTTCTGCTTACAGAAAGGCCTCTCAAGCCAATCAGCAGTGGTGCCAACAGGTACCAACACATCAGCAAAGTGCACCATTTTATGTGTGAAGGGCCTCTGACAGACCCACATCAAAGTATGGCTTAGCCTTTAAAAAGCCAAAATAATATGCACAGCATCCACCTGATGTCTGCAAGACACACAGTCTCTTCAAGAAGCAAATTAGGTGCTTGGATTTTCCCCCCATCCTTGCACAGGCAGCCAAAAGGAAAAACACTTGCAAAGGGATGGATACTTTTCAAATAAAATCAGCTCAAAAGTTTCCAAAGATCACCCTGCACCCTCCAGAACGTTGCACTCACCTCTGCTCAATGCCAAGGTGTGCATTGATGCTGGCATATCGAGCTGTGCCAGTGAGATTTTTGTCTTCTCTGTATGGTATGTGTTGCCTTGTCCTGTTGTCCCGGTACTTTTTGGCCAAACCAAAGTCAATAAGGAATAACTTCAAGAAAAAAAATGAAAACAGGTTAGATTCCTAGCCAATTTCCCAAATTCCCAACTTCTTTCACTAGGCATTAGCTATGTTTTAAGACACCCAGACAATGTAACAGCCTACAGTTAAAAGAAGCAAAGTAACAGTGCAGAGGCGCAACCAGCTTTAACTAGGCAGTTAAAAACTCAATGGTGAATTAGTTCAAGCCTTTTCTCAACCCCCTGGAATGGATTAGATGGTGCTCCTCAGCCTCTGGAGCTTAGTTCTACCACTATTTGCTATCACTGCTGTAGTCTGATGACTGCAGTGCACAGTTGAGGGAGGAAGATGGTGAAAGCACATCCCAAACCCCACTGGCACCAGAGCAGGTCACACACA
Source organism: Brachypodius melanocephalos (assembly GCA_013398615.1). NCBI lineage: Eukaryota > Metazoa > Chordata > Aves > Passeriformes > Pycnonotidae > Brachypodius > Brachypodius melanocephalos. The sequence continues at coordinate 12,613,202 of VZSR01000479.1, forward strand.
CGGAGTTAATTAATGCACGGGGCACATCCTGCAACCTCCTGTCTCAAAGAACAGTGGCCAGTCTGCAGAGCACAAGGCCAAAACCTTCCCCAGCAAACAAGACAGCTTGTTCTTGGCTCATTTAAGGCTCCCAGAACACTGTCACAGCAGCAGGACAAACTTGCTGGTTTTAACATAGCCAGGAAGCTGAAGCCAAGGAATGGATCCAGTTTGGGTTTCTAATAACCAAGCTTGCCCAATGATTTGGTATTTAGCAACCTGAGTGTGGGGTAAAATGAGTGTGTGGTAATCAGTCAGCCCACCTACAAAGGGTCATCCAGGCTGTACCTTCTTGGGCAAGATTTCAGGACTAGGCAAAAAAAAGCTGAGGCAGAAAGAAGCACATAAGGAACCTTTCCAATTGTAGCACTCAGACTTCAGGCTACAAATCCTGATTCCAACACTAGATTAATGTTACAGGATCAAGGACTAAATCCCTACAGACTGATCAGTGCTGCAAAAGTAACTTGGGTGAGGGCAGAACACGATGCAAAGAAGATATTTAAAGTTTGATAAAGTCTCAGTAAAAACCAACTCATTATCACCTTAAAGCTGATTCCAGAACTGAAGATACATCTATAAAAGCAAACTGGAGACTAAAATACAACCAAGGCTGAAATGGGGGGTCACTGGCACACAGGAAGTGCTGTGAACTAGAAGTTCAACTCTATATGAAGTATCCAAGATACTGAAAGTTTCTGAACTGCAGAGTAGCTATGGCTCAGAATTCAGATTCAAGAAGATTTACCAACTACAGTAGTCTAGACAGGAAAAAGCAAAGCTAAAATCCTCTTAAACTACTGGTGTCAGAGTAGAAAACCTGAGGTTGAAGTCTTGCCATGATTTATTCACAAACACAAGGCACTGCAGTGTTACATGTTCTGTTCAGGTGAAAGTCACCCTGAAAGCCCTGAATGCCTGGAGCAAGGGACACAAACCCAAGGTTTTAAATCAACTCCACTGCTCAGACAGCTCAGCAAGGTGTGGGGCTTGGCTGTGCTACACTCTCTACAGGCAGCTACTCCATGGATATGTTCCCTAGATACCAGGAAATCATTGGATATGCCAGGAAATACTTGATATTGAATACCAAAGCAGACAATATAAAGCTTTACGTGATTGCTATGCTGCAACTTTCCTAGCAGCAAAGCCTGAGCTCCAATGCAATCCCTCATTTTCTGATTTAATCCACAACACAGATCTGTAACTGGCTATTATTTTAGATCAGCAGCTTCCCTGGGGAAGTTTGCTCTGTTCCCTAGCGCAGAATCAGTCTGTATATCCCTGTGGATGGGTTGAAGGCAAAGGAGTGAATCCCTCCTGGAAAGAGCTAAGCTGGGAGACACAGCCCAATTTGGATGAGCACAGAACGTCCCAGTGCCAGCCCTCAGGAACACATTCCCAGATAACCTCACACCACCTTCACTCTGTTTGTTGCACTATCAGCAGGAAACTGGAGAAGTAGGGCACGATTTTTGCCAAGAGCAACTAGAGAAGTAGATCAAAGCCTGTGCCTCTGATAAGAAAGTTTCAGAAGCAGACAACAGAAGCCTGTCAGCTTGTGTACGGCAGGAATCCGCCTGGGATTTAATCCATGGAGACTACTGTGGAAAGCTATGGACCAATGGCCAAGCTCCTGAGCAGTGATTCATATTCAGCAATTTCCAGCTGTCCTGCTACCAACTGGCAAATGTCCTCCTCTCCCTGCAATTCATCTTCTCTTCAAGAGTCAGAAATACAGCATTAGACACTACAAGATAAAGCTCCTGCTTCACCAAGACACAGCTTGTTGGAGTAATTTCAGCTTTTAAGCACAATGGATGAAAACACTCAGTCTTCATTACACATTTGGGGTGATTTTGAACAAAAACTGCACAGGGAGGAGTCTGGCTGAAGTGACAACAGAAGTTCTCCACAGGAACTGCAGGAAGCCTCAGCAAGGCAAGCAGGAGCCCTGCTATTTCATTTCTATCCTTCAGCACATTTTCAGGAGATTGCCTTTTGAGTTGGAAAGACCACAAATAAAACCTGCACCTGAAATCAAGCACGTACATTTAGCCCTATCAAAGTTTAGAAAAAATTCCACAATTTAAACAAGCGCCACAGGGAAACATCTTAGTAATGTTACATGTTTGCCAAGTATGTCTGAATAATGCCAACATAAGAGGTGCTTTTGCAAGGTCTACATTCTCCAGAAAAACGAAATAAAAAAACAAAAAATAAAACCAAACCAAACGAAAAAAGAAAAAAAAAACCAAAACAAAAATAAAGCACATGAATTTGGGGTTGAGGTTGGAATAGGAGACAGTTCAGACCTGGTTTAATCCTGAGAAAGATGGGTCCTGAGAAGTACTAACAGTCATGCTTCTTTTCCTCTTCCCCACTGGAGATTCTAAACACTGAACAAACAATAGAGGGTGGCAGTGCATCAAACAGTCTTGCTTACATTGCAACATTGGCCGGCGCAGACAGGCAACACCGAGGCGTTCGAGAAAGAACAGGGTAGCCAAATGCCATCCTTCTTCCACCAAGCACTGTACTTTTCAAAAAAACTCTTCTCTTTCCATCTTTTTTTTTTTTTTTGTGAGTAATAGTTTGATTATTTATAGTAGTGTTGTTTTGGTTTTTTTTTTTTTCAAGGAGAGAAAATTTGACAGATGGGACAAGGTAAATTTCAACTGTGAGCCGCTCCAAAATGGCACTGCCTTAACCAGGGATAGCAATGGTGACATTTGGCTCTATTAAAAAAGGAAATTCCAGTTTTTGCTTACAAAAGCAGCCTTTGGTTCCACAAACTGCCCTTCCCCCAAAAGACATTTAGAAAAAGTAAATCTTCAGTAAGGAAGAGGTAGAAGGCATTTAGTCACCTTAAAGTTTACTTTCATAAGCATGCAGGGCTTATATCTAGCAGAGCTGGAAATTCATCTTTTAAGGTGGGAGCAAAATTTCTCCCAATCACCAAATTAAAATTTGGAAAAAAAAATCAAAATTTTTTTTAATATAACTGACAGGAAGCTACTGGAACAAGATTACCATGCTGTTCTAGTCTTTGTGGCTGATTTTCTTTGAACTAGATAAGAGTCATCTCTAAAAACCCCAAAACTACACTTGGTTACAAAAAGAAACATTAAATACTTCATGGTGGCAAGTGTTTCCTAGACTTGATTCCAAACTGAAGGAACCCATTCCACATTTTGCTCATGTAAAACTATGAATTTTCACTTGGGTCAGGAACTACCTCCCTAACCCCTTGACATAAGTGAAGCCCATGCCCACAGTGTTTTACCACCATAGCATTGCATGGCTCCTTAACTAATGAGGAAAAAATGAATTGATTTGTTGGCAATTTCGTCTTTCATTTCAGCTGATGCAAATCTAATGAGTTCTTCCTCTAAAGTAAGCACAGCAGCAATTTCTAGGCCATTAATCCACACCAAGATGAACTGGAGTGCAGCAATGCCAACCTAGCATGACTGTGCAAAAGTATAGAAAAATGGCCCAAAAAGAACAATTGGAAATCAGAAACTAAAACTAGGAAAAAACCAAAATAAAAGTTTTCAAGTTCTACTTGGAGTCATGCCGGAAAATTAAGGAGCCTAAACTGCTCAACACAGCAGAGAAAAATAGAGCTGTACAGAGTGAAAGTATGAAACTTGGGAACAAACAAAGTTTAACAGCAACAGGATTACATAAAGACTTCCTTTTAGCTGGAATTACAAGCTTTTCCAACAATGGTTGTCTCTAAACACTCAGTGCATTGCACCTCTTCAGACAAGAGCTGTTATCTCACATTATCCATGCTTTCCCCTTCTAATGCTCATGGCCCTGAAGTTGGCATTCATACAGGCAAACAAAGGTAAACATTTTGATTACTGGTAGTGCCTAACCAGATGAGACATCCTGGGATGGCATATAGAGAAGATAAGTGGGAATCTTGCTTCCAATAAACAGCTTGATCACGTACATTTGTCCTGAAGTTAATTTCTAATCAGTAGCATGCTTAATGCATTGCCAATGCTGCCTGTCTGCCCGAGCTCGACATACAAATTGCAGGATTAAGCATAGGTCACTCAAGAAAACTAAAAACAAAATTAAAAAAGTAGCCTTCTAGGCAGGAAACATGCACTTCTGACTATGTTTACCCTTCCCAGAAAGTGTAACAACCTCAGCCCACCCCTCACCCACCCCCAGCCTTTTTTCCCCCCACAAAGTAAAGTGAGGCAAAATTTTTGTTGTACAGCAGGTATTCTACAGCTTAACAGTTTTCCATCAACATAATTGCATCATTTCTTTTATTTATAAAGGCATCTGCATGTTGGCTCTTGGTCTTATTCACAATTCTGATGGTTGAGACTTTACCAGTCTGTCACTGCAAGATTTAATGCCCTGCTGACTGGTAGGTCAGGAGCTCCCACGTTGGCACAAATTGTTTTCATCCTAGGAAGTCAGCCCCAAAGCCAAAGATAGGATTTGACTTTTATCATAGAGGAATAAAATGCAAGGACAACAGACATCTTGAGAGAAGTAGTCAAGTATTCTCTAGGGTTAGTTTATAACCTTGTTGCAAGTCTAGAAATCATCTTGCAAGCAAGTGCATCTCCCAGGGTGGGTCAGAGACCCAGCAAGGCAGCCAGCCTCAGCATTTACAAGTGGATACCAAGAAAACCAAGTTCTCACACCCAAGAACTGTGGTCTAGCATCCAAAATAGCAGTTTTAGCAGTGGATTTTACAAAAGTTGTGCAGCTGGAATCAAATCACACAGGCATTCCCTCTGTAGCTTGGAAACAAAGAGCTTTGGACTAACCTTATTACAGTGACGCCCAATACCCATTAGGAAGTTATCTGGTTTAATGTCTCTGTGTATAAAATTCTTTGTGTGCACATATTCAATTCTACTGATCATCTGTAAAAAAAACCAGCAACATATAAGATTTCAATGAGAGCAAGACATTTCATTAAACCTTCAGCAAAAGCATGATTTTTAGTGTTACTTCCCTCTGCAACTTTAGTTTATGCATTTGTTTAATGAAAATCAATTTTAAAAATGCTGTCTGAATATCTTTTTTCCAAGTTAAAACACCATAATCTTTATCAGGAACTGGCATATTAAATACCTGAGTATTTCCCAGATATTGAAGTTCATGTTTCTAACTATAGCATCCTATTAAAAAGTAATTTTTTTCATTACTTCTAAGGTTTTATAGCTACCACAAGCCAATTTTAAAGCTCATTCCCTCCCCCTGTCCCAGTTACTCATTCATCTGGTTATTCATTCATCAAACATCACTTTTCCAGGTAACAGTTTTCATGGAGCAAGTCACAACCTGATGGTGGCCCACCCTGTCATAGCTGGGCTACCCTGATCCCAGAATGTCCAGAGACACAGAGGAACTCTGGCACATCTGTGTCATCATCCAGGGCCAACCCATTTCCTGTGGGTGAGATCACAGCCCGTGGTTATGTGGCACAGCTCTGCAGCTCCTCAAACACTCCTCCTGCCCCTCAAACACTCCTCTTGCAGGCTTGAGTTGATATTGTTACATCACACCCCTGACAGCTGTTTGCTGGACTGTGCCCTAAAAGCCACTTCTGAGCACTGGTATCCCCTATTTCTGCTTTTTTTTTTTTTCCCCAGCTGACAGTTAATTAATGTTTATCATTCAAAGGAATACTGCACAAACCCCTTGTGGACTCTCCAGGGATGCTGTCACACCCAGACTGGCTAAGTGAGCAGACAAATGGCTCTCTAAAGCAAGCACATCACCCTCTTAGGGCAGCTGAGAACAGGGACAGCTGACCTTGTCTCCAGACAAATGCCTTGAGCTTCCTTGGCCAAGAGCCTGGGATTCTACGAGCATCTGGCTAAGTGACAACTTGGTACTGATATCAATTACGTAATATTAGATGAATTTTCAACTACCATTGAAAAATTCAACTTGAAAAACCCTCACTGCTTTTCAAGGAGCTGAAGGCAGCACAATCAAGCCATTTATTAAGCAGCAAGAAATAAATATGGCTGCTCATTTCAAATGCTGGGTTCTCATGACCAAGTTGGAAAAATATCAACTGCTATAAAAAAAGACTTCAGAGAGTTTTAGAGGCCTCGATTATGTTGGAGGTAGAGTTGCATCTCCACTAACAGCTTTAAGAACTGTCTGTGAGGACCAAACAAGCAAAGCAATTATTTATTATTAGCACCCTGTCTGGTCCTAGAGGCTGCAGGAGGGTGTGAGGGACAGACTTGCATGTTGTCACCACAGGTCCCATTGAATCAGATCACCCACAACTCCAGTGGTGATACTGGCAGTGAATCCACCCAAATTAATCTGAATATTTTAATGAAGTTGCCTTTAAAGCAGCAGCACAAAGGAGCAGGCAGCTGCAGTGCCCTCCCATCGGCGCATTTTGTAGGGCAGAGCATACAGAAACCACCATCACTTTGTCCTTATTTAGGTTCACTTAGTGTATAAAACAGTGCATCAATTATTAAACCCACTCTGCAGAGAATCCCTCAGAGCCCTGAAGCTGCTCCCACCAAGGTGTGCACGTACCTGGTCTGCTAGCATAAGTACTGTTTTCATGGTAAACCTGCGAGAACAGAAGTTGAAGAGGTCTTCCAGGCTGGGCCCGAGAAGATCCATGACTAGAACATTGTAGTCCTTTTCTTGACCATACCACCTGCAAGAAAGGAAATGATCTAGCATTAGCAGGAATCCTGATGCAGCCCAGGATAACCTCAGTGCTCTCAGATGTGAGGGCACGTTGCTGACTAATGTTCCATCTTGAAAGCTAATGAGAAATTAATGCTGGTAATACCTTATTTTTCCTGGAAACAAAAGTCTGAGCACAAACCAGAACACACAAGTTGGTAATTTTCCCTGAAGAGAAAACACTGCTCCATTTCAACAACCAAAATACCAAACACCAGAATGAAAATGCAACCAAAGCAGCAGTGTCCTTTTACTGAGGGGTGTGTACAACACCTGGATTGCAATTCCTCTGCAGGACACCTTACTCTCAATGTTCCTGCATCATTTCACTTCACAAAATCATCCTGACATGCTTTAGGCTTTGTTTCCAGGTCTGACTTCTCTGCACCAGACCAAAGCAGTTCATTCATATACGTTTTAAATTATTTCTCAATTTTAAAATTGCCAGTCAAGTACTGTTTTCCAATTAAGCCGAATATAAAGGCTCTTTATCAGGTTTTTAATATCATAGAGAAAGAAGCACTTAAGTGTCAGAAAAATAAAAGCAGAAACATAGCAAAATATTAATTGCAGCTATACTGTGACAGTAACCTTTAAGTGCCTAATACATAAATTTTGGGCAAAAATAAAGGCTAACAATGCTGTGAGGACAGGTTGAAGTCCTTCCATGGATATTTTCCTTTCCAATCCATGTTTAACACTTCCATCACAGCCCTGCTTTATTGCATCTGTAACTGGGGGTGGTATCTCCCTACCTAAGCTCCTGAGCAGAGCTGGAGTCACAGCCTGGACTCCTGCACATCTCAGCTGTGAATCTCCACACTTGAAAGACAAGGCTGGAATATTCTCCTCTCCAGTCCTTCTGCACATCCCAGATAACTACAGTTATGTGACAGCTGTGTGTGAAAAACTGTTTTGAAGTCGACATGACACCTGTTTGATCAGAAGGCTGCAAATTTGCCTTTTCTAAGCTCCTGGTCCTTACATCAAGGACCTACTGCCAGTAGTCCAGGGAGAATTTCCCTCAATTTCCCAACAACAGTGGCATAGACAAGGTACCCCAAGGATGTGCCTCATAAGAAGAGCATGCAGATTAAAAATAAAATAACTCAAGATTCAGCTAAAGTACCAGCTGGGGCTTAAATATCTGTACAGACACTGTATTTCCACTTTAGGCAATGACTCCAGTACACCAATGCATGGCTGTCTGGAAAACAGTTACCACTGATAAAGTCAACAAATTCCTAGGTACTCACAGGATTCCAAGCTTAGCTTAGCTGGGGTAGTAAAATAAAATGTTTACAAAGCCAGAGAGAAAAGAGTCTATATTTGGATTTGTTTCAGGAACTATTGGCCTGTACCTTCCCACTGTCTGGATTGTAGGAGAAACCATGTCCTTCATTCCTGCATTGTTATAAATCTGATAAAAGTTATTTATGAGCTGTGGCTCATACTCCTTGATTTACAGATCAGTCTAAGACATTTATTTATTCCCTGCATCAAAATGGGATGCAGAAAATATGTATTTTGAAAGCAATCATTCAGATGAAATGTCAACAGAACAGGTCTGTAAACAACTCCAGGGGTCACACATGAAAATCAAACATTATGGTCACCTAAAGTAATGAAAATTGGAGCAAATGACCTGCCCAGGTATTCTGTCCTATGAAATTTAGGTTTGTTGTGAAAAAGAACTAGAGAGTAATGGGCTGAAATGAAGAATTCTAAGGAGTAAATCAAGATCTAGATCAAGTACTATTTTCTTCAAGGGATGGAATTCTAATTGAGATGCTGAGTGTAATTGTTCAGCACAGCAATGGTTCAGTCCCCAAGAGATGCAGTGGAAAGGAAAAGGATCAAAGATCAGCCTTCACTGGAGCTAAGAAAATTTAGTCACAGCCTCACAGACAAGGTGAAGCTGATGCAAAGGAAGCCCACCCTGGAAGGTACATTTTAAAAACCTTCCTGCTCCTCCACAGGGATTTGTCTGCTGAGTAAGTGCAGTAATTCAGGATGATTGCACAACCCCTGTTTGGCCTATTTCTATGTATGAACAAGAAAATTCTCATCTCCTGATCATTCTGCACTGGTGGAAAGCACATTCAATTCTCCGAGACAAAGAAATAAGGCAGAACTTCTTAATATTTCATTCTCACATTTACCTGCCTGTAATTCCTCACTGAAGACTGTGACTCCTATTCATTTCATTACTGGCAACTAGAACTTCTTCCAAGGTATCAGAGTGTTTTATTTACTTTGCTAACACTCCAAGTAAGTTTTCATTTCCCTTGGAACATTTCCAGGGAAAATGGGATTAAGAAGGGAAGCAACATCATGTCCATTCAAGGTGCAGGAGCTGCTGCTACAGGCACTTCTGAATGAAAGAACATTAGAAGTCTTGGTTTTCTTAGGAAAACTCAGATATTAGGATACATAACAGCTGGTGTCCCAAAAAGAGACCTTCACAAGTTCAAACATTCCATCAGCAGGGAAACCTGGAATTATCTACTAATATGAGGGAATGATCCATACAAAGCCCTGGGCAACTATCAGGTGACACTGGCATCTCAGAATACAAGTGTGCCTACATGTCTGAGAGATCCATGGACTTCTGTCAGCACACCTGAACTACTTTTCCTCATAATAAAGTTGAAGAAGTAACACATTTTAAGTAAGAGAGAGTTTTAGAGGGGAGTGAAAAGTGGGATCAAGAGATTGAACTACTTGGGAGCCATTTTGGGTGGGTAATTACTCTGATTTAGTTACATACAATGTATTATTTCAAGACGGGAAGCTAATTTACTAGAGAAAGTTCTCCTAGTTTTTCCTCTAGTTGATTCTTACTTTGACTCCTTACACAAAACATTAACAGGACAGAATCATGAGGAATAGCTGAGTTTACCCTTGAACGGGCAGTGTCACACAAACATCTGATACAGATGTCACAAACCTACTTAAACTTCAAGGTGTGCCCAAGCTTCCAGGCAGAAAATGCTTCATCACTCTCCCTTCCCTCATGTGTTTTAAGCTACATCATCAAACTATTCCAATCAGTCAGGATACAGTAAACATCTTTTATGAAGCTTTCTATCAGAGCATGGTTAAAGGCTGAGTACAGTGACCTTAATTTGACTTCAATGACTTGTCTGTGAAAGACCAAGACTGGCCACGTCACCAAGTTTCCAAATCCTGTGGTTTGAGAGCCTCATCTACAACCCCAGCATAAACACAAAGCTTAAATTTTCTACCATCTTGGATTTCAGTATTTGAGCTCTGTGGGAACATCTCAGTCACACCGCACAGGGGTTTGAAAGTGTTTAGTTTCTAAATAACACACAACGAAGCAGGTATGATGTCAGGTCACATGACAAGTGGATGTTTACTTGAACTGACATGGGGATGGGGTTTTAAATTCTCTTGACTAACCTTGAGACAAGGAAGTGAAGTCTTGATGCATATCTAGTATTTGGTGGCAAACACTGTAGTCAGCTCTACCCAAACTTAAAATCCTTTTGCCTTTTCAGAGCTGCGTCTTACAAAAAATCAATAATTTCTATTTCACCAACTGCATGTTTTGTAAATAACATCAAGGACAAAAGAAATGTTTGAGGAAGTGTTTGTTAATAGCTTGGTTTGTTTTGTTTGCATTTTTATTTGTTTTACCTAAGAAAGCATTTCATTTGGTTATTAATAGTATTTTTCCCATCTTCCTTTGAAAGGGTCAAACAGAACTAGGCTAACTAGCAGAGAAAGGGGATAAAGGGCTCAGAATCTTGCACAGGCCAAAATTCTAGCCCAGTTTCACACTGCTGTGTCACTCACACAATCCCAGTCAATAACCAGCAGTTTCACACACTGCAATTATAATAATTACAATGAGGTAACAAGCCCAGCACAAATACCCAAAATGTGTGAGAAATAAATAAAAGAATTTAAAAAAATTCACATTAAAACAAACCAACCCAAAAAAAGACAACAAATTCAGATCAAGAAGAAGGAAATTATTAAATTAGTAAATGATAGCTGTAAGCCATTGGTAAAGAAATCCCAAATCCCAGAATTCTGAAGACCTGGAGGCAATAAAGGCACCTCACTTTGCCTAGAGCTTATACAAAAAACCAGAACACGAGCTCAATGTCACAAAAAACTGTTCCCACCACCAGATAAACCATGACAACACCATTTTGTTCCAACTTAATAAAAGCTCTCCTCAATCAACACCTGCTTTGCCAGGTAACCCATCCTCCACTAAAGGCTTCTGTCAACTCCATCACTGACTATTCCCACAGGGGCTCTGGCAACCTGGAATTACAGAGAGAGCTACAGGAGGCTGTGCTTTTGTCAGACAAAAAACATCTCCTGGTGCCTCACTGCAGGGAAGGACAATTCTTCCAGCTCTGGAATATTTAAACACAAACCTTTACGCTTCCAGAAATGTTTATACACCCATTACAAAAAGCATGATTCTGACTTCATCGACATTACATAAACTTTTGCCACTTTCATAAATTATGGTGTGTGAGCCTATGATTACTCCGGGTAATCCTATGTAATTAAGTTTCCCAGCACTTGGGTTTTCAAGCAACAAGTGAAAGAGTTCTTGTCACAGGAATGGAGATTGTCAGAAGAACTAAGGTGGATAAAAAAGCTGTTAGAATAAAAATGTAAGATGAAAAAGCAAGTGGGAAAAAGCCTGCTAACAGAATTACCTGAGATCACCTAATTAGTACATTTGACAAGTCAGCAGGCACATGAGGGGGAATACGCAAGTCTGGAAGGCCTCATGGGCACAAAGGATTCAGACATCCCACAGAAATCCAAATGGCACTGATCTGGTGAACACTCTGGAACTGTATTCCAATCCTGCCAGCCCTAAGTCATTCAGACAAAAGTCTCTAAACTGGGCATTAGTCAGATGATGGTGCTAAAGAGAAAACACTGACCTCCCTGTAATGACACAGCTCTGATAGCCCTGAAAAATACCAACTTATCCTAACCAGGAAAAGTGCAGCTGTTCTACACAGAACCTGTGAATTGGGATCACTGCTGCAAGCCCTGTCACCAGCTCAGGAAAGGAAATCCAAATCCCAACAAGGGCTGAAAAGAGACTTCAAGAAAGACGGGAAGATTGTGACCTCTGCAATCATTTACTCAAACAGAGTTATGGAGGCATGCAATTATTCGTTATAGATACAGGAGGATGAGGAAAGAGGAAAGGGAAAAAGTTATTAACAAAAATCAGAGAAAAAAATAACAGGCAGTTGACTGCCTGTGGGTACAAGCATTATCTTTAGGCACAGAAGCTCTCTGGCTCTCTCTGTCCAACAACACAATCATGAGCACTGCCCTGCTAGCCTAGAAAGTTGTGATGTTGCACCTGACTGATTCAGACCCTTCTGCTCCCATGTCCCCAGCACAGACATCTCCTGACAAATAATGACAGTGCTGACAAATTGGACACTGAATTATGCCTGTAAAAATGCCCTGAGTCTTACAGACACTGAAACAACACATAAGAGAAAGGTAATCCATCACAGATTCATTTCTAAATTGACACATATTTTATATTTTTGCTTTATCTCCCCTGAATCTGGAAAAGCACTTAACTGTTAGCCAGCTAGGAGTAATATAAATGAACTTCGCATAATGTGGCATGACTGAAATCCTGAAGTGCAATATTTAGCAGATGTCACCTAACGTTAGTTGCCATGGAGAGCATGAATTAGGCCACCCAAGCACTAAATAAAGCAACAGCCATGAACACCCTACGCTATGGAGCTGGCTCCACTCTATAAATAAAATTTTGGATCGCTTTTTGTACAGTTCTGAGAGCAACACACCAAGGATGCCAGCACAACTCATCCCCTCAGCAAGGAGGTGGTTTCATCTGTCCAGTGTGATGTTGCAAACATGCAGCTGACTCCCTGTTCTGCTGAGCTCTTTAATAAACTCCATTAACACCTGCGAGGAAGTCAGGAGTTGAGTTCCCCCTGCAAGAAGTCAGTGAGAAGGTGAATCATTAATCCACAGTGGGGACAGCAAACATCACTGAGGAAAAGAATATTTTAATATTCTCACTGCTCATTGGTTTCACACAAGAGTAACACTGACCTTAAACTCCAAAAAATGAGTTAAGATAGGGGGACAAAAAATTCAAACTGTGGTCTCTCTTGGATGCTCTGACAGAGTCCACAAAGACCAATTAAAACAAGCGTTTAGACTGGCAGAAAACAGGAAATAAATGCTATTTCAATATATTTATTTTCTTAATAAAGGAACCATAGGTATTATTTAAAAGACTATCTTCCATTTTACTTAGTGGCACAAAAAGAAGCTTCTGGTTACCTATCAGATTGTTCTACCTTTCAATATGCAGACTAACTAATAACAAAGTTAATTAATAGTTGGATTTATTGATAGAACCTTTTTTCTTTTTTTTTTTTTTTGAGGGGGGAGTAGGGTTTCTTGTGTGTTTTTTTCTGTGAGTGTTTTTCTATTTTTCTCACGGTGGTTTGAGTTTTTTTGGTGGTCACTTGGGGGTTTTATGCTGCAGGAAGTTACTCAGAAAAGTTAAAAATGAAGGTGTTTAAGGTATGTCTACAGCTTTTCAAGCACTGCTAAAAAAATCGACATTTTAAGTGCTTAAGGCAAATTTGGTTGAGATAACTTAGATTACCAACCTTGACCACATTTTTCCATTACAGGCAGCATTCAATGAAGATTTATAAGGGCAGATTCTGCTGTTAATAATTATCCAACAACATGGCAGCAATAAACCAGAAACACAAATACTGTAGACATTTTTTTTTCCAGAAAACTCAACTCAATTGAGAATTTCTCTCTCAATTTCTCAGCATCAAAATACTTGCAAGTGCTGCATTGAAAAATTCAGAAATGTAGAGACTGACTTATTTAGTTTGCAAGAGAACTTTACAAAAAAAAATCAACTCAAAAAAACACTAAGTCAGTAACTTTTTGCTTTTAAACTTACAAATAGCTGATCTTCATCAACGATACAACCAATAGTTGATCAACACCATAAATGGCAAAAAAAAAATCAAGAGTGGCTGTCCCAGGTAATTTGAATAATCGCTTTTGTGAATAAAGCTTCAGCAGAGTTACACTGTGGACAAACACCCCAAAATCAAACACACTCTGCTGCATTCCTCCAAGGCAGCACCAGCAATGGGGGAATGAAGGTGGATAGGCCCAACTAATAGGATCAGTGCCCAGTTAACAAGATTACAGCTCAAAATGCTTTGTCACTGAAAAAGAAAGGAAAAAAAAAAAGCAAAGGGCAGCTGATGAGGGAGAACAATGAGAATAAGCCCAGCAGAATGCTGGGGCCTGGCCATTGTGTCCTAAAGGCACAGCAGACTGTCACAATGTTAAGCTTCGTTCAAGAACCTTTTGGGAAAAAAAATTAAGGCAATAATTGAGCAAAATTTGGACATCAAGAAGAAAACACAGCTTCAAAAATTTTTTTGAATATTAATGAAGGTTTTGTGAAACTTCAGGGTTAATTTCAGAAACTTTGCTGCTCTTCCAGGAAACAATAAGAAGCAAATTTAAAGATCTAAAAGGATTTAGAATATTCAAAGAACAGAATTTCCAATTCCATTCAATAGAGGATTTTTGCTCATTAGTTTCTTGCAACGAGCCAGAAAATCTCTCAAGTCAACCTTAAAGGCCGTAAAAAGAATTGCTTGGTTCTAGGTAACTTCAGAAACACTCTGGACATGTGTTCTTGTAATTCTAAGTTGCAATCATATCTGAAGGCAGAACTCAGCTTTAGAAACAAGAGCCCCAATGAATGAGCAATCCAGACCTCATTTATTATCTCAGCTCTTGAGTCACAGAACCACAGCAGAGACCACTTGAGTGAGGCAAAGTCACATCATGCAACTTCCAGGAAGTTGATCTTGGCCAGTGCATCACTTGAGTAGGTGAAAAATAGAGGAAAAGTCCATGACTCTCAAATGAGGAACACGAATTTTCATGTTAATGTGTCCAAGATGTGGAGTGAGTTTTATAAAGCATGGCAATGGGGAAATCTTGGCATGATCCCTTCATTTCCTATCAAACTCTTGTGCTGCTGTTGTTTAAAGGTGTCACATTTCAGAATTTTTACCAAATGTATTGACTTTCCTTCAGCTTGATTCATCCTTGTGAATAGACTGAGCCAGGAACAGCTTATTCCAATGTGACAGCATATTATTATAACACAATGGTGGCACATGGATTATCAATGACACATGCAAAGTGACCTAAGTATTGACTTGGATTCAGAGCACCATGGATTCTACTTCTACTGAACACAGAGCATTTTAATATTTGTCACAAGAACTGTGCTGGTTCCCTACTCAGCTTCCTCTCCAAAGAAAATAAATCTAAGAATGCTGGTTTAGATTTTCTCAAGCATCACCAAACCAATACCAACAGCCCAGAGAAACCTCTCAAGGAACATCTGGCACATAAAAATAGATTTACAATTAATGCTACTTCTGAAAAGAAAAATAGTATTTCCAAAAAGACGTTTTTCTAGAAAAACACTACAAAGATTAATGTTGTAAGAACCTGAAAGGACTGACTGACATTATCCAATAATCACACACCTTTAGCACAATGAGTCTACGAATCAATGTGTTAAGTGTTGCCTCATTTATCTGTTTTCAACATTTTGTAACCATGTATTATTTTTAGGGGGTATAAGAACATCAAATACAGAGGAAATTTGGAGTTGAAGCAAGAGGCAAGTTTCTCAACATGCAAGGTTATCATCAGTATTTCCCAGGGCATTTTAACCAAATACAAGAAATTAACCAGTATCTCAGTGGAAAAGCCAAAAATTTGCAACTTGGGCCTCATTATAGCACCACTCACTCATTTACTTTTCAAAAAAGTAGTTCAAGAATGCCTGCTTTTCCAGTTCTGTGATGAAACACCTGATATCTGCTTGCTCTGGCTGTTTTCCCAGTTATCCCTGTTTTAGCATGCAACTATACCGTGAAAGCTTTCCGAAATGCAACTCCTATTCTTTCAGTTGTGAAATAAAGGCAGCCACCTTTGAGAAAAGAAGGAAACTGTATTCTCAAAGACTGCAACTCTTTTCACACCAGCAACTCTGCTGAAGCTGCAAGTCTTTAATTCAGGTATGCTGATTGTATCCCTGCAAAAGGCTGGAGTGAATGAGGACAGATGGCCAGGACAACACTGTCTCCTCCAGCTCACATTCAGGATCAGAGCCAGTTGTGTTGGGGGGAAGGAGGAGGGAGCTCTTAACCTCAGAAATGCAGATTTGTACTAGGCTTTGTCCAAATTAATAGAGAATCTCGGCTATGTCATCGTGAGAACTTTAAAACAGACCCTAAATGTCACTATTGATCATGTACAAAGTCAGGAAGGGTTAAAGTAAATGGAATCCACGGTCTGACACAGAACCTAATCTGAAATAGTTTGTGCAGCTCAAGGACCAAAAATCCCTTGTGCCATTGTGTCAAGAAAAAAAATTACCAACTTTAAAAACAAGTATTAACAAAGTTTCAAAAAAAGGAACAACTTGTAAAAAGTCTCCCTGGTGAAAACTGAAGTTTCATGTAACTTTTTGTTGCCCAGATTTCGTAGTTGGGCACTACCCCAGGGTAACACCTCGATAATCCCACGAGGAATAACCCCTCCAGGAGTCCTGCACCAGCGATTTTCTTCCCGGTCAGGAAATTCTGAAACCCTGCTGAAAGTTTCAACTGGAATACGAAGCAAGGAGCCGCATAATGAGGAACTGGGAGGGATTAATCCCGTAAGGAAAGCCTGGTGACGCATCTGTTGCGGGCAGCAGAAAGGAGCTGCTGCCATTTCATTCCTGCTCCAGGTTCTCCGCAGTCTCAAGGCTGCCGGGCTCATAACTATGAAAGGAAAAAAAAAAAGGCACAAGCCCGAGCACGTCCCTTGTCCCACCAGGAGAAGGGGGAGGGTTAATCACGTCCAGCCGCCATTTTCTGAGCGGAGCAGGAAGACATGTTGAAAAAAAAAAAAAAAAAAAAAAAAAAAAA
>VZSR01000479.1:12630010-12644389 GCA_013398615.1 Brachypodius melanocephalos
GCAACAAAAGAAAGCAGCCATTTCTAGGGCCGGCTCTCAACTCAACTCTCTGCCTCTCAGAGAAACAGCCTCCTCACACTTTGTTCTGATGGCCACAAGAATTTCTCGCTGGGTGTCTCGCTCTCTATAAAGGCAGCAGGCCTGCCAGAGGAACCCAGCGAGTTGGAGAGCTTGGAATGAAGCATCTCCCCCCGATCAGCCCCAATCTTGCATCGATAAATTTCTTTTTACGGTGATGCCCTGACTCGCACTAAAAAGTATAAAACAACTGCCAATATATAGCGATAAGCATGACAAAAAAAAAAAAAGTCATGCCAAGCATAGAGGAACGCCACTGGCACACACGGCTGATTCCTACCGTATATGTGGGATGCCAACTCCTCCCTGCAGGATCTTGTACAGTTTGCTTTCATAGAGCAGCTGGGGGTGCCGAGCCTTCTGAGACTCCAACTTCACAGCAACTTCCTGCAGTGAGAGGGAACAAGGAGTCAGGGCAGAGCGTCCACCGGGCACCGAGCTTTAAGGGGCACAGCACTTCCAACATCCCCCACACACCCCCGATATTTCGGGTATATTATTTATTTATTTCCCAGCTCGACGTGCTGCGTTTTGTCGCGTCTTCAGATAAAATCCACGTCGCGGTGATTTGCACATAAATATCCATCCCGGGTCATGCATTTGAGCTAGAGATGTGGAGTCTTCAGAACCACTTAAGTGCGGAAGAACATACGTGGGTGTTTCTTCTTTACAGCTCAGAGCCGTGAGGGGGAGGAAGAAAGAAAGAAAAAAAAAAAAAAAACCCAAAGGAAAAGCTGGAAAAACAGGGGGATCTTCTTTGTTTCTATTAGTGTTGATGAAACGAGATACAAAGTGTTCCCCAGCTGAGGCAGCGGAGGAGATGAATGGCGGGCGAGGGACGACGACTTCGGCCGCTCACAAAACACAAATATGTTTAAATATGTTTTCCCACAATGGTTTTCGCCTCTTTTCTCCTCTCCCAAGTGCTGGGTGGGGGAGCCCACGACCGCAGGGCTCTGCTGTGGAAGGGGCTGCGAGGAAGAACCTCGGTGGGGAGGGGGGATGAAGACCCTCGGGGGAAAAGGGGAGAATGAAGCCCCTCGTAGAGGGGAAAGAGAGTGAAAGGAAGATCCCTGAGGGGAAGGAGGACCCCACCCCGGGGACACGGAAGGCACAGCCTGGGGCAGGTGGGGCTCGGAGTGGCGATGGCTGGTGCCCGGCGCCCCCCGGGGAGCTGAGGGGGGAGTGCGAGCGGCCCTTACCTCCCCGTTGGTGATGTTGATCGCCAAATAGATGTCCCCGAAGGAGCCCGACCCGATCTTCCGCACCAGCTTGTATTTGCCTCCGACAATGAACTCGGCCTTGGAGCCGCTGCTGCTCGCCATGGCGAGGGGCGGCTCTCGGGCCCTCCCGGCCGGCTCGGCGGGACAATGAGGGCTCTACGGCCGCCCCCGAACAGGGGAAAGGGGCTGGAGAGGGGAGAGTGGAGCAGCCAAAGACGGTCCCCGCGCTCAGCTCCAGCCGGGGCCCTCGGGCGGGCGCCCCCCCTGCGCGGCTCTGCGCCGCTCCCCGGCTCTCGGCACGCTCCAGAAACAGGAGAAGCGACCCCCGAAGTGCTTGTGAGAGCAGGGAGGGGAAAAGGGGGGGGGACTCGCGGGGTCGCGGCGGCCGCCGGCCGCTCACTCGGCCGCCGCCGCCATCTTGTGCCTGAGCCGCCGCCGCCGACACAAAATGCCCCCGGCGCGCGGCCGCCGCTTCTTCACCGCGCGGAGCGCGCTGGGAAAGGGGCGGGGCGCTGCCACGCAGGCCACGCCTCTCGCATCACTGCGCCAACCACCGCCCTCGTTTGGCGCCCCGCCCCCCGGCCGGGGGCGGTGATTGGGTACTGTGCGGGTGTGTTCATGCGTACAGCGCCGTTCCGCCGGTCCGGGCGGAAGAGGGCGGAGGAAGCGGACGTGCCCTCACTCGTTCTTAAAGGGGCAGGAGGCGGCAGCGGGCGGGGGTTGAGTTGGGGTTTTTTTTGCGGTATCCGCGCTGCTCACACAGCCCTGGGTCCTGAGGCATCGGGGGGTCCGCGACAGGGACAGAGGCTGGAGCTGGGTCAGCCACCACTGAGATGCCACCTCACATATGGTGCTGTTCCCAGGCTGTTGTCAAAGCCCAGGCCCCAACCACTGTGTACATTAACAGGCTGGTTTGTGGATAAATAAACACACAGCAACTTCTTTCCTTGGAGGTGTTTAAAGAAAGGCTGGATGGGGCACTCAGTGCTGGATCGGTCGCAGGCTGGATTCGATGATCTCGGAGATCTTTTCCAACCCCAACGATCCTGGCATGTTGTGATTCTTTCCATGACTGTGGCAAAGCCCCGCAACAGCTGCCCAGGGGTGCTGTGGAGTCTCACTCTGGAGACATCCCAAACCCACCTGGATGCATTCCCGTGCCCCCTGTTCCAGGACTGGACCAGCTCCAGAGATCTCTTCCAACCCTAACAAATCTGTGATTCTCTGCAATGCCCAATCTCCTTTCCTTTCCTCAGCCCGTATCCATGTCCATGGGGCCGAGCTGCTCATTCTCCTGAGCACACACACCGTGCTCCATCACCCTTCCCTGCCCCACAATTCACCCTCAGCCCCTCACCCTGGGCCTGCTGCCGTGCACAGCAATGCAGGTGATCCCTCCAGGTGAGCAGCCAGGAGCAGCCCGTGACCCCCTGACAAGGACACTGCCAGCAGAACCACCCATCACAGCCACGTCCTTGTCCCTGCAGTCTCCACCTCCACGTGGATCCTACAGCCGGCTCTCTCCTGGCCAGGGTCACCCTGCCCCAGCAGATCGTGCTCCAGGAGCTGCTCCCTGTTGTCTGTCAGAAGTGAAATCTCCTGCGTTGCCCCCTCCTCGCTCTCTCTCGCTGGCTGTGAGTTTTCCCTTTGCAGGAACACCAAACTGTGAATTCCCGGTGACTCATCATCACTCCCTGTCACAGCGGCGTCTTTTGCCGTGCGAGGCTACATTTGGGAAATGATTCAGTCTGCAGGAGAGAGAAAGCTCCTCCGGTAATGTAGCTCATGGAAGTAGAAGGAAAGCCTACTCAGGGTGTCTGCTTTGAAGGAAAGCAGGCAGAAACTGCTTCCCAGCTTGCCTGGTGCACCCAAAGCCATGGAAATATAATAAAAATATGGATTTTAAGACCTGTCTGTGCATGGATTTTTTTTTTTTTAATAGCTGACTGCTTTGGAGAAAAGTGAGATTGAGAGGACCAGGTTAGGACATATCAGGAGGATATGAAGGTGGAGGAGTTGTCTCAAAGAACAGCATCCACACGGTGGAAGAAGCTCTTCTTGAGCTCACCATGTTGCTTTCTAGCTTGGTAAAAACACTTTCTGCCTGCACAAGTGCAAAAGAGCCCTGGCTTGTGTCCATCTGGCTGTGAGAAAGGGAAATCTGTGATTTTCCTGAGTTTTCCTTCCTGTGGTGGACTCAGTGAGCTCCAGATGACTCCACAGTGAGAGACCTGGAGGATTGGAGAGGGAAGATTGGCACTCAGCAATGCCCTGCATGGCAAATATAATTTCTAAGTTCCCCTTGTGTTTCAGGGAGCTTAAATCCAAGGTTTTACTACAGCTCTCTCTGCGTCTCTGATGAAAAAAAAAATTGAAATGCAAATGACTCAAAAATCAGCCAGATGCACCAGAAGGAAAACGATGCTCCGAGAAGGAGCTGGCCTCCAACTCATTCCCACCTCGGCTCTGTCAGGGAGCATTTGTGCAGGCAAGAATATCGGCACTCTTGTCACTCACAGGGGTTGTGGATCTCGTGTGGGGGATCTGGGATGCATCACACGCTCCTTCAGGGGGCTGCAGCTTCAAGGGCAAATGAGGTATCTTTGAACAATCACGCCCATTCCCGAAAGCAGAGCCCCGTGTCCTCAGGTGCCCCCTGTGATTTGCAGACAGCTCAGGGCTGATGTGCCTCTGTCGCCCTTTGGGGTTGTGTTTAATGGTCGCTCTGGATGGGATCGGAGCAGTCGGGAGGCGTTTGGCTTGAGTCACGTATCCTTGGAGGAGCTGGAAAAACAGGTCTGGACCTCCTGGCCCTGGAGAGAGCCCCGTGCTGGGTGTGCAGGAGAGCAGGATCTGCTGGGCTAGGCAATGCTGCCACCTCCTGCCTGCCGGGGACAGCTCTGTGTCCTGGGGACAGCTCCCTGTCTGGGTGATACCTCCTCGGATTTAAAATTCCAATTAAATAGCACTGGAAATGTGCTATTCCCCTCCCTCCTTGGGAGGGGAATTTCAGGCTGAGCTGACCCGAGGTGTCACTGCTTCATCCTCTTCTTCATCCTCTTTCCTTCCTACTCCCTCCTTTTGCTGCCCAGCTCTGGCAGGTCAGCAGACCCTCCATGGTCAGCTCAGCTTTCCAAACCAGCAGAGAATTTTCCAAATGGTTTCTCCTGGTGCTTTCTCTGGGTTAATGTTCTGCCAGGTTGGTGACCCCGATGGAGCTCCAAGGGACAGTGCAAGGGTTGTCCCAGGCTGGCAGTGACATGGCAGAACAACAGAAGGGAGGTGTCAGCTGGAAAAATGAAGGAACATCTCCCACTGCCTGGAAAGGAGCTCTGCAGGCACCAGGAGAGAGCAGGAGAATCTGTGAATTCCCTGCTCACAGAGAGAACACCAACCTCCCATGCATTATTATTTTTCACATCTTTCAGGGCCACAGAGACAATGAAAACATCTTTGTATCTGCATCACTTGAGAGAGTGAAAGGAATAAATCCTTTCTCTTCCCTTTCCAAAAGCAGGCCAGAAGTCCTGCTGCATGACCAAGCGTCCAGTGTGAGCAGCCCTCATCTTCAGGTCTGAGCTCTGATCTGCTCTCTGAGGTGTTTATTGTCTTAGAGAGACAGAGAACCCAATTTTACCCCATTTCCTCTGTAAGTGAGCAAAACCCAGGTGCAGACAAGACGCTACCAATGGGTGTCACTGAGTCCTAGGCTGCTAAAATCACCTGAGAATCTCTTTGCTCTTTGCCAGGAGGGGCAAGTGACCTTCTGGCACGACTGAGGGATGTGTGTGCAGTCAGATCTGGTCACAGGTGTGCAGTCCCAGCAGGTCCTGGCCTGGGACACCCTCTGTGCCCTGGTATCTGCCCACACCTCACAGCAGCAGTGTGTCCTTCACACAGGGACCTCTGCCCTCCCTCCCCAGCCCCTGCCTGGAGCCTGGAGCTGACCTCAGCTCATCCTCCATGCAGCTATTTTTAGCAGAGCTTATGGTGTTTGGGGAAACGGCTGGAGAGGAGCAGCTTGTGCCAGCAGGAACCAAACCAGGCTTGTTCTGGGACCCTGCATGAGGGCGTCCCAACTTCAGACACTCCTGCCCAAGGACAGGTGGCTTTGCCACCCATCTGGCCAAGCCCTCCTGGCCCTCAGGTGGCTCTTGCAGAGCAGGGTGACATGGGGCTCACCAGGACATTGCAGTGTGGCAGGAGGGATCCAGTCCCTCCACATTCCATGGGCAGGGTCCTGCCTGACACCCACCCACGCCAAGGGCACCCAAAGAGGTGCTGCTGGGCCACCCCTGCCAGAGCCACTCGTGGCTCCCTCCCCTGCACTGGCACAGGGCTGCGGGGAGCCAGCCCAGGGCACTGCTCCAGGTTGAAAATAACTCCGTTTTTCCGGAACAGTCTGACACTGGCAGCCTTTGCCAGGCTGGATCTCAGTGCAAAGCTTCAATGCCAGTGCTGGCACGAGGCAAGAGGCACCATTATTTTTGGCAAGGGCATCTGCTTTAAGTGTTTGCATGCAACCCTCAGAAAGTTGCCAGCCCCTGTAAGTTACAGCCTCAGCAGGGATGTGAGCAGCCATGAAATTATGGGATTTCATCTCCAGCACGGCTGCAAAGGAGCACTCTGGGGATAAGGTTGGGAAAAGACTCCCCCAGTAATGCCAAACCTTTATGTTTGACCTCACTGTGTGTCCAGGCAGATCCCAGCATCCACAGCCATCATGCCTTGCTTGTCCTCCAGCAAGGAGAAGACACAAGAGGCCCTGGAGATGGGATGTGGCTTTGGGACAGAGCCTGGAGCAGGCAGGGACAGTGGAACAAATCTCATTCTTGCAGTGCTTAGATTGAACCAAAGGTGTCTGTGTCCAGGGAAAAAGTGTCCAGGAGCCAACAGAGCCACTTCCAAGCCTGTAAGAAGTTAGAGGGGAATTCTGCAGTCTGGGTCATTCTTGGCTCTTTGGAGAGAGGATACATATATATATGAATTTTTTTTAAGTACTGGAGGAAAAGGGGTATTTTCAAGTAATTTGGATGATTCACAGGAATGTTGTTAGTGCACAGCTGAAGCTCCACCAGTGACCTTGTTCCCTGGAAGACTTTCCTGCAGAGTGTGTGGAGCTGAGGCCCAAACTTTCCAGTGATGTCAGGGTTGAAATTGCTCTGAGTGCATAAGAGGATGCTCTGGGAGGTAAGGGAAGAGAGTCTGAAAAAGCCACAGGCCCAAAAAGATGTAAACGGCAGCACAGCTGATTCACTGCATGTCAAGTGCTGTGGAGAAGCCTTCAGCAGCAGCTTCTCTGGTGCCTTTGAATTAATTACCCTGCTGGTGTGCAGAGTTCTGGTATTTGGCAGCCAGGGCACATTTCCTCTGTGGCTGCTTAAATCAGTCAGGTTCAAATCACTGAGGTGAGTCTGCTCTAACACAAAATAATTCAGCTGCTGGATGACAGCTGATTCACCTGGGAGTAAATCATCCTCCTAAGTGCAATTTCTTGAACCATGTTTTAGGGAACATGGGTTTTATACATGTCTTGTGCCGTGGTTTAGGATGCCAGGGAGGATAAGAGGAACAAAAGCAGCCGGTGCAGGGTCTGAGCTGGTCCCAGTGCAAGGCTCTGGCTGTGCTTGCTGGACATTGTCACTCTCCAGTGGCAGGAGCCAGCTGAACACAGCTTGTCCCTGTGGCCCCATCACCCTCTTTTTGGGGTGCTCTGCATCTCTTTTCACACTGGAGGAGAAATCACACGGAGCTGGAGCAGAGGCTGTGTTCCTCTGTCAGGACATCACAGTCCCCTCCGTTTCTTCTAAAGCAAATTCCTTCCTGCCTGAACATCATCCCTGCTCAATGGATGAGCTTTTCGGGTCATTCAAAAGCTGATGCTTGCCGAGATTAAAAAAAGCCCAACAATGGGCTGAGAGATGCTGTTTGATTACGCCTGTATTTTTTTTTTCCCCTCCCCTCCTCCAAAGATCATCACGAGCTCCGCTTCATTTGCGTTTGGGAAGAGCACAGGGTGGAAAGTGCCAGATAAGGGGAAAGGCTCATCACGTGTCATTGTCAGCACAGCACTGGAAATATCACTAATGAATCAATCAGCCCCTGCCCCATGGCCTCTCTGACCCCATCCAGCACTTGTGGGTGCCACTTCAGAGCTGGAGGGGCAGAACAAGCAGAGGAAGAGGGAACGGGCTGTCCTGCTTGCATAGGAGCTGAGAACGAGCTGCTTTTGTCAAGGGCTCCCTCACCGATGGCCCCTCAGCGAATTTCAGCAGGGATGATCAGCAGCTCAGCACAGAGCAGGGCCGTGCTTTGCAGTCCTGTCCCTGTTGGACACTCCAGCCTGTATTTAGGCACCCCAGGAGTGGCTCTGGGGGGTCTCGTGGGCACCAGATGGGGACACCCAATTTCAGCCCCAGAGCTGGGTGGCTCTGAGAGCCTGTGGGGACAGCTGGGCTGGGGCTCTGTGACACGAGGCAGCCTGTGGGCTGACCTGCTGCTGAGAGGAACAGCCCTGGGATGCAGCTGGGTGCCTTGAAGAGCAGGGTGCTCCAGGGACACCTGGAATGCAAATCTGGGAGCAGCTCCAGCTAAGGATGAGGCTCCCTTCTGCTCTGCACCAACTGCAGCTCCAGCACACACAGCACGGGCTCCCTCTGCATCATCCTCTGCTGAGGAGGTGCAGGTCCTGGCAGGGACTGGTCCCTGCTGCAGAGCTGGAGGGACCAGATTTGGCTGCAGTTGGCACTGAGACTGGCTGAAAATACAGAATTATTTGTCACTGTGCGAGCTCTCATAGCCACACTCCTCCCTGAGCAGCTCCTGAGGGGCTGTGAGGTGGTGGCTGATGCCCGGCACAGAAATGTCACCCAGCAAGGACACCTCACCCCATTATGGTGCTGCTGACCCACTCCAAACCTTATTAGAACCTGTGGAGCAGATCAGAATCTCGTGTGACTCAGGTCCAAGACTCACCACCTCTCTCCTGAGCGAGGCAGTCCCCGTGCTGTCCCGAGGGACACACAGTGTGTGGTGACTGAGCAATGTCTCCCCACAGCAAGCCCATGTTCCCTGGGCTGGTGGAGCCACACTCCTGGCTCTGGGATCCCACCTGCCATCACTTGAGGAGGTTTTTCACTTTGAAACCTCTCGAGAAAATTCAGGCACGTGGGACCTGCCTGCCTCTCTGCAGAGAGACAAAAAAGGTCTCAGTGCAGGAGAGAAGGAAGGGATGCTCAGTGTTCACACAAGGTGACAGCATTCCTTGGGTGAGGAAGTGGTGTGCCATGATCCCAGGGAACTCCTGACCTCTGCTTCCATCTCAGGACAACACGTGAGAGCTGTGTGACAGCTCACCCATACTCTGGCTCACAGCAGATGTTTGCAGCGTTCTTGTCCCAGGAATATCCCCTGAGCTCCCCAAAGACCTCCAGCCTTAAGCAAGAGCTGCTGGTTCTTTGTCTGTAATAACCCCAAGGATTTTTCTTCCATGAATTCATCCAGTTCCTGTTGAAATGCTTTGCATCTGTCACATCCTGTGGCGAGGAGCTCCATGGATTAACTATCCACTGCACCAAGAACCACTTCCTTTTCCTTGGCCCAAACTTCCCTGCAGGTAGTTTCCTTTGGAGCCTGTTCTCCTGCAGTGGCAGAGCTGGTGAGTAATCACCCTCCCTGCCCTCACACGCCTCCCAAGGCAGGGCAGATCTGCATCACAGCCCCCTCCCTCATCCCTCCTCCTGCCCACGGTGCCATTCCTCACCCAGAGGCTGCTGCAGAGCTTGGGGCATTCCTGCTTCCCTTCTCTGAGCCTCTTCCCCATCCCTCTGGAGACAGGGAAATGGGGAGAGCCGCAGGCAGCATCCTCAGCGTGGGCACATCCACAGTGCCGGTGCTTCCCTTCTCATCCTCTGCTTCTTCCCTGCTCCTTTACAACATTCCATTTTCTGCTTTCTCTGCTCCAGGCATTTTGGAGGCATCGTTTAGCACGACCCCCAACACTCCCTTCCTGGGAGGAGATGGACCAGTCAGAGTCTGTCACTGGGCTACCAGTGTTAGGACTGGTTTTTATGTTTTTCCTGAGATCCTTTGGCTGCCTTGCTCCTTGCTCAGGGACATGGACACAGCAGCTCCAGAGAGCTCGGTGCTGCTGCCAAACGTGGTCACTTTGCTGGCCCTGCCCTTTCCCAGATAATTTGTGGACACACTCAGTGATTCCCCACATTAGCTGTGAAAACAAACCCTTTATTTCAGCCCTTCCTGTAACAACTGCTCTGCCTGGCAGGTTTTTCCTCTCTCCCTGCCGTGTCCCTGAGGGGCTCTGGTGGGAGGCACGGCCATGCATCTCACAAGCCAGGTTTCCTTCCCCAATCCTTGCAGGATGGCACCGTGGTGCCCCTTGGCCAAGGGGAGCCAGGCTTGGCAGAGGGTGTCAAGGCTGGTGGCTCTCAGCAGCAGGGCTGGAGCTGGGGTGTGGGCTGGTGAGTCAGGGCGGCTGCAGGAGCTGGAATCTCATTAATAATGGAGATACATTAATAATGGAGCCGTCCCTCCGACACTGCAGCCGTCCTGTGGCTGGAGGGAAGGGATGAAGCGATGGCTGCTGACGCACAGGGGAGCTCTGATTCCAGTGGGCAGGCACAGTAACCCTGGACAGGCACTGCCACGCTGCCAGAGCTGGGATAACCCCACAGGTATGGGGGATTCTGAGCTGGACCTGGCACTCAGGCTGAGCTGCCAGACCTCAGTGCCACCAGAACTGGGATTCCTGGCCATCATTTTATATTCCATGGCATGAGCTGCTGGGGTTTTTCCACAACAAACTCCTCCTCAGTAAAACATCCTCCCTGCTCTGCTGTGACGTGGTGGGGAGAGGAGGACGTGTGGGCAACACCATGAGCTGGCCCTGCAGCCCCTCTGCTGCTGCTGAGGCTCCAGGCACCTCTGGAGCTCTCTTTCCACCTCCACCTCTTTTCATCCCTTCTTTCTTCAGCCACATCTCCCTGTTTTCTCAGCCTTGGGATCTGACAGCCTCACCATTCCCAGCTCTCTGAAGCCTCTGGTGATTATTTCTCCCAAAATGAAGGGGGACCCAGGCATCAGGCTGCTCTCATAAAAAAAGCTTTGACCATGAACTTCCCCAGCCTGCAGCACAAAGCTCAGGGCTGCCCAGCCCTGCCCTCCCTCCCAGCAGAGCCTGGAGCCAGTGACTGCCAGCTCTTTGCTTTAGGTGTCCTCCCCGTGCTGTGAGACCCAGCTGAGCCCCCTGGGCTGGGTTTCTGCCTCCAGTAGTGGAACAAGCACCCAGTGGCTCTCTCAAGGGGTGCCTGTTGCACTTACCTGTGGCAGAGACACATCCCTGTCATGGCACAGGCATTCCTGGGTGTGTCAGTGGAAAAAAAGGGATGGGGAGATTGCACAGGGACTGGCTTGGCAGCTTGAAGGGGCTCTCGCCTCCCTGCCACCCCTCATTTCTCTGTGAAGCAAGAGAAGTCAGCTCCTGCAGCTCCTCCTGCGCAGGCAGCAGCTACTGCTGCAACTCCAGAACAGCCAGTGCTGCAGGGATCTGCCTGGAGGAGCCGGTGGGACCCCAGAGGTGTCTGATCCCAAAGGGGAAGGTGAATCTTGAGAGGATGTGCCTCCCCTTGGCTTCTCCTACCCTCACCCTGCTCAGGAGAGCGGCAGCACCCAGGGGTGCCCGGGGGCAGGGGGTGCCCGGGGTGCCCACAGGGAGGAGGAGGAGGAGCTCACGTGGAGTTCCAGCTCCACGGGTGGGTGGTGGTGATGACGCGGCAGGAGCAGAAATCCCACAAAGTCAGGCAGGGAGGGGATCGGTACTGGGTCGGTGGAAATGAGTAAGCAGCAGAAAGCACCAGAATTTTCTGAACTCTTCTTACTTTTCTCATGTCTCATCACCTCCTTGCTGCAGGCAGGAGGTGCTCAGTGGGGTCCCCCTTTGGGCAAGGAGTGTTGTCACTGGCACTGTCCTGTGACAGGGTGTGGGTGGCCCTCTCTGGGGCTGGGGACATCTGTCCTTCCTCCCAGAGCTGCAGGATGCTGCAGACACCTCTATCTGCACCCCAGCTCAGGTGCCCATGGACTGTGCACATCCCTTCATTCTCCATGCCAGTCCTGAGAGAGCAGGATCCTGTGTCAGGGCAGGAATATGAATATCTCAGAATTCAGTGCCCTCACTGCAGCCCCTGGCTTTCTCCTTGAGCTGTTGCCATCACCAGCTGGCCCAGCTGGCTTACTGGGGTTTGTGACAAACGGGTGAAAGGCCCGGAGTCAGCAGCCCTGGGAGAGAAATGGAGATCTTGGGGTAGGAAAAGCAAGGCAGGGCAGCAGAGGGGAGAGGTAAGGACCACAGGGGCTGGTGGATGTGAAAATTCAACCACAAAAACATGGATCCAGGAGGTTTGCACTGCTGCAGCCTCAGAGAGGCCAAGAGGGGCTGAAGCCTCCCCCATGAAGGAAGCCTCTGCAAGACCCATAAATAACCCTCTTGCAAATAAAGAGCTGACTCTTCATTTATTCTGCCTAGATCAAATCCTATCTGCTTATTTTTAGGCTGTGCACTGCCTCGTGGTGCAGGCATGTGGCTGGAGCCTGTAGCTCCATTTCCACCTGCCTGGGAGCCCTGGCTGAGTACCTGCATGGGATTATCCTGAGCAGGCAAGCACAGCCCTCCTTCCCTCTTAAGCACATTCGCTGGGAAGGGAAGAAGGAAGAGGAAGGAGTGACACCCCTCTGTTTTCTCAGGAGCTGCTCATGCTGGTGGCAAGCTCAGCAGAATGAAAACCTTTAACTTCACAGGCTTTTTCCTCCTTTGCAGTGGCTGGAGCTGCACAGCACGCACAGGCAGTGGGGCTGCAGGCAAAGTCCGCTTCCAAGCCCTGCCGTGTGGGAGGAAGTTTGGTGATAAGGACGCACCTGGGAGCGCATTCTTGAGCTGCTGTTTTTCTCCCCGTGTTTTCCTTTCCATCCTGTGGCCACCGGGTCCTTTCCAGATGGGAAAGAAATCCAAAGAACAGTAAGAATGGAGGAGATTAAATAGAGGAAATGTAACTTTCCTGTACAAACTTGCTGCTGGGAGATGAACCCCCCCCCCTCCTGCTGTTATTAGGCAGAGCCTGGACTGTGGTGCTTTGCATGGCTGGAAGCTGTGTTTATTTTCTGAGCAAGCCCTGTTTAATTCAAAGAGTGTCTGGAGCGTTCCCAGAGAGCCCCCTGATGGCTTTAGCTTTCATCCCAGTATCCTGAGCGTTAATGTTTGGAGTGGCTGGGAAAAGGCAAAACAGCGAAAGGCTTTGCAGGAGCCAGCGAGTTCAGGGTGAGATGTAGGGTGGAAATAACCCTTTTCCAGGGTGAGCTGATGCCTTCTGCCTGCAATGTTCCTGCCTCTCGTCCACCTCCCTCTTCCTGAGGCTTTCACCATGATTGGATTTGAGCCAGAACACAGAACCATCATCAGGTGCTGCTCCAGCTCCTGGACTGAGGCTGTGCTCATCACACGAGCGGTGTCCCAGGGGATCGAGCCTCACCAGCCTCACGGGGTTGAGTTTTTTCTTAAATAGTGCCAGAGAAGGGCTGACAGAGCCCTTCTGCTGTGGCAGGGGGTATGGAGAGGCCTGAGCAGGGCCGTGCAGGTGGCTCAGTCTTGCTCTGTGAAGAGCAGTTTTGCAATGCGGTTGCACAAAGCTGGCTCTGCTGCAGGAGAAGCCAGTCCTGCCTCCCTGCACAGTCCCACGGGAGATCCCACTCCTTGCCACAGCCAGCCAGGTTTGTGTTGGCAGGGTGGGAGCACACCCAGCTGGGTGCCAGGGCACAGCCCACCCTGCTTGGCATCAGCCCAGCACAACCCCGGGACACAAACACTCGTGCTGGACCGGCCGGCGCCTGTTTGTTCTCCTCGTGTAAGGAGAGCCGGGCCAGGGCATCCAGCCCACTGTCACACCTCCTGGGGAGCCCTGGAGCGGGGACAGCGCTGTCACACTGCTCCAGGAGCTCCTTGAGCCACCCAGGTGAGGCGAATGGAGCCGCAGCCCCAGTCCAGGGCGCGGTGCCAGAGGCAGGGCAGGAAGGAAACAGCTTGTGCTGAGGGAAGGAGCTGTCAGGAAGGAGGACAAGCCCATCCTGCAAGGAACTCGCTGGAGCCAGGCAATCCAGCCTTTGAAAAACAGGATTGGAATGGGAAATGTGCCTGAGGGAACACCCGTGCTGTGAGCTGGCCGGGGAGGAGCTGGGGCTGGGGATGTTGGTCCTGTCTGGTGGGATGAGGATGCTGAGGGAGAAGGGAGCTCTGCCCTGCCGGGATTCCCTCGTGGTTCCTGTCCTGCATCACCCACAATGTGCTGATGGGAGCAGAGCAGCTGTGATGTGTCCCGATGCTTCGTTGGACACGACAGTAAGAGCTCCTGCCCAGGGATGGAGCTGAGAACTCCTGGCACCAGAGCAATGCCAGCCCAAAGGAACTCTCACTGCTTCAAAAAGCACCTGGACAAGGACTGTGGCCACCTGCAGGGGAGGAAGGACACCTGTGTGCCCAAGGTCACGCCATGCCCTCGCTGCCCAGCCATGTGTGGGTCCCTCCTGTGGTTGTCACTGCCTAAGCCCAAACGGCACAGACCAGCCTGGGAACGACCCTCCCTGGGGGGCTGTACCCCACCCACCCAGCCAGTGTCATGGTCTTCACTTGGGGCCCCAAAATCTGCACCCAACCTCTCTGTGGGCAGGGTGGCCTTTGTGGCACCAGCACTGGCTGGGAGCCAGTGGAGCAGGTGCCTGTGGGTCCCTGTGTTTCCCATACCAGACAAGGTCCCACAAAAGGACCCAGAGGGAAGGGCTGGAAGTGCCAAAGAGCTTGTCCTGGCCCGTGAGGAGTTTTGGATCCAGTCACAGACACTGCCTTGTCCTGCATGAGTCACTGAAAAACCCAGAGTCCTTTTCACAGTGACACTTTCTGCACACTGTGGGTCAGCCTGGAAAAACCCTGCTGCTGCCATCCCCTCCCTGTGGTCAGGACAAGGGAACAGCCTCTCAGCCTCTCTCTTCTCAATAGCTTGTTTATAAGGACACA
>VZSR01000479.1:12644489-12656838 GCA_013398615.1 Brachypodius melanocephalos
AGGCTGGGCTGGCTGAGGAGAGGGGGTGACACTGCTGGGGCGCGGTGGGAGCTGCGGGCCCGGAGCTGGTGACCCCTGTGCGCGGGTGGCTGGGAGGGCCGGGCCGGTTCTGCGCTACGGACAGGGATGACCGGAGCCCCCTTGGGGACAGGGATGTCCGGAGCCCCCTGTGAGGACAGGGATAACTGGAGCTCCTCTTGGGGACAGGGATGCCCGGAGTCCCCCTTGGGGACAGGGATGTCCGGAGCCCCCCCTTGGGGACAGGGATGCTGGCAGACGCCGAGGCAGCGGTGACAGCTCAAATGCGGGAAGCTGCCTGGCAGGAGGGGGCTGGGAAAACGAAACCTGCTCCTGCGCTGTCAGCCTCCTCCAAGGCTGCCCAGACATGCTGCGATTTAGTTTTGCACTGTTCCCTTTTCCCACTGAGGTCTCAGGCCGGGGGGAGGGTGGGCGCAACGATGTTTCCGCAGCCTGGGGAAACCCCCCAGAGCAGCTCTGTCCCTGGGGGCTGCTGCTGCAGGGACAGGGACACCCCAATACCGGCATGTCCTGAGCTGCAAGGCACCCCTCCAGGACTCAGGGGGGTGTCTCAGGGGCTTTCCACCTGCCTCCACTGAATTGGGATTTTGCTGCCACCCCAGGACTGGGTTTGCCCAACAGCCCTTGATGGGAATCCTTCTGCCTGGACATTTTGGAAGCACCAGAGGGGTGCAGAAAAGTCTCCTCCTCCCCGTGTCCCATCGCAGTCAATGCCATGCACAGGCAGGGGCAGCAGCCAAATCCCAGGGGCAGGGATGACAGCTGGCAGGGTGACACACCCCTGTCGGGCAGCTGGAGGTCCGATGCCATCTCACTCTGCTGGCTGTGCCAAGCCCAGCTCTCCTCCAGTGGTGGGCGTGTGCCAGGAGGGGACTCTGGCCCTGCCCACGGCTGGCAGCTGCATCAGCCACTTGTTACCTGGAGCCGGTGGGGACAGGGAGAGGGGCTGCAGCCTCTGAGGGGGGCACCTGGCATGCTGCAATCTGGCTGTGGATGTTGGCACCGGCTGGGCAGGTAGGGCAGGGCAAAGTCTGTGCTGCTGCTTGTGCCATCTGTTTTTTATTCTGTCAGGCCACCTCTGCCTTGCCTTTGCTCCTCTCCTTCTCCACAGTCAGACAGGAGGCCTGGCAGCATTCCTGTCCCAGCCGGGGTCTGGATCCAGCCCAGCTGTGCTGGTGTGGGCTGTGCCACACCTGTCTCTCTCAAGGCCTTCCTGCCAGGAGCCAAGCACTGTTTGTGATACTGCTCATCCTCCCTGGTATCAGTTAGAGCAGACTTTCCTGATAAGAAAACATCAAGAATCAGCTGGGATTTTCCACAGCAGAGAGGAGAAGGGAGCGTGCTGTGCCACGCAGGGCCCTGGCACTGCATACCAGGGACAGCCAGTGCATTTGGCAGAGGCAGCAGCAGCTCTGCCCACTTCTCCCCTCGTCCCAGTGGCTTTTAAAGCAGCTCTTGGTGTCACAGAAACATCTCTTGTTCCAGCACTGCAGAGCCACTCTTTGTACTTTGAACAGGACCCTTGAATGCCAGGCAAGGCGCCAGGCACCGACAGCCAAGGCAGGGAGGGAACAACTGGCCCTGGCAGCAAGTGGAGGTGGCAAACCCTGCTCTGCCCATGGGGACGGGTCTCTGCACAGTCCCAGTGCTGGGTGACAGCTGCCAAGCCCCTGCTGGCACCTGGGGGCCCCCTTGCCTGCACCCCAGCCCCACACGTGGTCACCGGAATGTGGGCACGTGCGTGTGGCAAGTCCCTGCCTGCCACACGTGGGTGTCTGCAGCCAGCCTGCTCCTGCTTCGCAGCACTTCATGGCTTTGGAGCGTGCCTGTAAATGCAGAGGGGTTGAGTGTCCCTGGGGATGTGCTGCGGGGTGCCCCAGGCACAGGGGAGGCAGCACGGGCACTGAGCTGCGTTGGGCACCAGAGCAGCAGTGCCAGGGCTGCCTTTGCCCCCCCCTGCAGTGCCCTGCTGAGATGGCGAGCGCAGAGCCCGACTCTGAGGATGCAGCTGAGGCTGAAGAGGCCGTCTATGAGGTGGTGCCCTGTGACAGGATGGAGCTGAGCCAGCGCCTGGCCGTGGAGGAGCTCATCACCACCGAGGCCAGCTACGTCCACAACATCCAGCTGTGCGTGTCCGACATCCGGGCACACCTCCGGCAGAAGCAGGTGACACGGGGCACCTCCCCCTGCCCCGGGGCTGGGGACTGCAGGGTGAATCTGTCCCCAGCTGTGAGATGCACAAATCAGTGCAGGTGCTCCTGCCGCCTTCCTGTGCTCCCCCTCACCAGCCACGGTCTGGGGTTGGATGCACCTTGGGTCTGACCCAGCACAGCCGCTTTAACTGACCTTAACCCTGTCCTACCTGGGAGCCCAGACAGGTCTCAGCATTCCCAAAGCCTCCTGAAGCAGAGCATCCCTCCAGCTCCTGGGGTGTCCCGTGGGGCAGACAGAAGGTCAGCAGGAGTGCCTCTAAAACACCTCTGATCTATTTGGCTTGGCCTGGGGCATCTTTGTTCCCTTCAGCTGCCCGAGCTGGACCTGGAAGGACTCTTCTCTAACACCGATGACATCCTGCATGTCTCCAGGCGCTTTCTGAAGGCTCTGGAGGCCACGAATGGCCAGGGGGAGGAGCAGCTGCTCTGCATCAGTAAGTGGTGGAGTGCCAATGCTGCCCTGTGCCCGCCCATGTGGGGGTGTGCCAGCCCAGCCCCCTGCCCTGACACCTCCTGCAGACAGTGATGGGGACAGCACCAGGCCCAGCTTTTAGCAGGGTGCCCAGAGGGCAGAGCCCTGCCCTGGCACATTTGGCCACTGGCTTTGCCCTTCCAGCAGGCTGGGGACAAACCCCTGCCTTCTCTGAGCCCATGGGAAAGGACCCTCCTCTCCAGGCCCACTCTGCTTCCCCAGGCACCCTGTTCCAGGAGTTCAAGGAGGAGATGGAGACTGTCTACAAGATCTACTGTGCCAGCTATGACCACGCCCTGCAGCTGGTGGAGAGCTACCGCAGGGACCCCCGGCTGCAGGGGGAGATCCTGGACACCCTCAATGCCACCGTGTAGGTCCCTGCTGCTGAGCCACTGCCCCCGTGTCCCTGTTTCACATCCTGCCTTTGCCCTTCTCCTCTCTGTTCAAACTGCCTGCATGGATCTGTGTCACCAGGCTGGGTGTCACATCATGGCCACCACCTCTGTGGCATTTCCTGGTGTAATCCCTGGCAGCCTGTCCTGGACCCTTGGTTCATAACCTTTTATGATGGATCCCAAAATAAGGGATGGGTGACATCCACAGCTGCTGCCTCCCCAGTCCCCACATTGACCAGAGAGACACAGGCTGGCCCTGGGGGACACCAACTCTCAGGGTGGTCACAAACACTGTCAGAGCCAGGAGAAGCAGGAGTGGCAGTGCAGGAGCTCCTGGGATTTGCTGCTTAGGGTGCAGGCGATGTGATTCCCTAAAGAGAGATGCCCACCCAGGGCTGGCACTGCCCTCAGGGCCGGCAGGGACAGAGTCCCCCTGCAGCTAGAGGGGAGCAGGGGTTCACAGCCAGAAATGCCCCACAACATCCGGGTTGCTCTGTCCCAAAAACACTCCCAGAGAAGCTGTGGAGGGCAGCAGGGCAGGAAGGCAGCCCTGCACAGCAATTCCCCTCTCCATCAGGCCTCACACAGGCGCCTCAGACCTCAGCTTCTTCCTGGTGATGCCCGTGCAGAGGGTCACCAAATACCCCCTGCTGCTGGGGAAGATCCTGGAGAACACCCCGAGCAGTGCCAGTGCGCACTCAGCCCTGCAGGCAGCGGTTCGTGCCATGGCCCAGGTCAATGCCAACATCAACGAGTACAAACGGCGCCGGGAAGTGGGTGAGTGGCCAGGGGCTCGGTGCAGGGGCAGGGCACAGCACCCAGCCCGACCCCAGTGGGCTCCTGGGCCCTAATTCCCACTTAAAGCACTTCAAAGCTCTCCTGCCCTCCGCTCAATCCTGCCTGGTGGAGCTGCAGGCTCTGCAGGCGGCTCCTGGAACTGCTCTGGTCCTGGGAATGCCACTCTGGGCAAGACTCAAAGGCTGCAGGAGCAGGGTGGCATGGAGGGGCTGAGGACAAAACCAGTCTGACCACATTCCTGGGGCTGGGCAACAGGGAATAACAGTCCTGCCCTTGGGATAGGAGAAATCAGGCTCCCCACAGATGGGAGCTCACCTTCTTTTTGCTTTTCCTTATCCTTTCCTTCTTTGATGTGCCTTATCCTGTTGACCAGCCCCTTGTGCTGATCACCTTCTCAGCCACAAAGTCTCCTCTTCTGATCCTTTTTTTTCCCCCTGTTTTGTGTCCTGCCACCCCGAGGCAGCCACCAAATACACCAAGGCCGAGCACCTGACGCTGCGGGAGCGCCTGGCGCGCCTCAACACGCACTCCATCGCCAAGAAAACCACGCGCCTCAGCCGCCTCCTCATGCACGAGGCTGGCATCGTGGCCAAGGTGGGCACCCTCACCCCCTGCCCTCACCCCGGGACCTGCTGCCCCTCCTTGGGTCGTTTCTGGGGCATTTTGCTGCTCCTGAAGTGCAGAATGGGCAGCACAGGGCCAGTGTGGGGTGGGTGGCTGATGCTGCCTCCATCATCCCAAGGAGCACTGGGATAGCAAGGATGCAAGGACACGCCTCACTCCCCACCCCAGAGCATTGCAGGGCAGCACTTTGGCCCCCAAAGGACCTACAGGATCCTTGGGACACCCCCCCAGCAAAAGGAAAGACACCCCAGTGTTCCCCAGCACCACAACCACACCAAGAGCCTTGTTGGTGCCTGCACCTTTCCAGGTTCATGGAGCCTCCCAGGGTCTGCCCTGCCTGTCCCAGCCCTGTGAGCTCCAGGCAGGTGCCTGGCTGCTGTTTCAGCCCCCAGTGATGGGCATCAGCCCTGCCCATGCTGGTGACAAGCTGCCTCTTCCCTTACAGACTGAGGACAAGGAATACGATGACCTGGAAGAGAAGTTCCAGTGTGTGGCATCCAGTGTGGCCACGCTGAAGGAGAATGTGGCATCCTACCTGGGCCATTTAGAGGTAAAACCTTGACCACTGGCCAAGGGTTGGCCCCATCCCCTCAGGAGCTGTTCCTCAGGATTGTGGAATACTTTCAAACCACGAGCTGTTGGGGATGTTCAGGGATTTGCAGCTGAGCTGTTGTGTCAGGGACTTGCACAACATCCAAGGTTTGCTCAGGTCCAGGGGAGTTTAAAGCAAAGCTGAGGCTTTGACAAGGCTGTCTGAGCTGGTGTCATCTGAGAATAATCTGTCCTTAAACTTATCATTATTTCAAGGTCTTAAATGATTGATTGAAAAGGCCAGGTGTTGTTCAGCCTGGGAATTCTTGCTTTAATAATGTGTATGAGGCAGAAATGTCCCCAGATCAGTCCCGACAACAAATTGCCCTTCTGAAATCACCTGGGTCAGCAGCTGCTATGATTTTCTCATGGAAATCCCTTGGGGCATCTGAGGAAAATGAAAGCCTGAGCGCTGGCAAAACACGCAATCCCCAGACACGGCATTATCAGGGAAACCTCGGGAAGCGGCCGAAGGTTCAGCAGCAGTTCCTGGGCTGGAAAGACCTTGCAGGAAAAGATTGACGAGGGCTGCCCACCCAGGATTATTGGGAAGGAGGAAAGGAGTGTGGTGCTTCCTCCCTTGCAGGCGTTCCTGCTGCCCACCCCACACCAGTGTGACCTGCAGATGGACCAGGGACCTGCCCAGCAGCAGCGCCGCCTCTCACAGCTCCTCCAGGGCACCGTTTTCCCGGAGTTTGTGAGTGATCCTTCATCTCCTTCAGCCCTCCCACCCTCTGCCAGGGCACAGCCAGGAGCTGAGGGCATCCCAGTGTCCTCACAGTCCCCCAGAGCCCAGCTCGGCAGCACAGAGCCAGGAGTGAGTAACAAAATCCTCCTGCATGAAGTGAGGGAGGGCAGGGACAGAGACACAAGAGCAGCACAGCTCCAGAGCCCATCCAGGGCTGGGATGAGCTGCAGTGTCTGTCTGATGGGCATCCAGGGAGATGGGGAGGACACCAGAACACCCCAGGGCAGGGTAGAGGGTCCTTAAATGGGCTCTGGGCAGAGATGTGGGGAGAGACTCAGCTGAGACTGCTCCGAGCCATGAAAGGGTCCTGCCCAGCTGTTTCCATGGAGCACAAGTTTGGAATTGTGCCAGGAATGACTGCTCCCTCCCGAGGGGTTGAGTTGGTTGGCATCCTCTGTGTGTCCCAGGTGCTCCCCACTCCACAGCAGCCCCTCCCCAGACCCCCGAGCCTCTTGCCCCCTGTCCTGTGCTGGCAGCTGCTCCTGCCTGGGGGCTCACGTGGCAATTGGGGCTCTCTCACCTGGCAGAAGCAGCGTGTGGACAGGCTGGTGTGGCAGCCCCTCTGCAGCCTCTCAGACATGCTGGAGGGGCCCCAGCAGCTGGTGAAGAAGCGCCTGGACAAGCTGCTGGACTACGAGGAGATCCAGGAGAGGAGGAGCGAGGTGGGCAGCGTGAGCTACGATGAGGAGGCAGCCATGAACACCTACCTGGCCATCAATGACCTGCTGGTGGCTGAGCTCCCCCGGTTCAACCAGGTGGCCCTGCAGCTCCTGGGGCAGATCCTGCGCTCCTTCAGCGCCCTGCAGTTGGACCTGGCTGCCCAGGCCCTGCACTATGCAGAAAAGGAGCTGGAGCAGGTGAGTGGGACCCCTCAGGGACATGAGCTGAGCTTCTCCAGGTTTGGGAGATCTCTCAGACATCAGGGCGCTGGAGGTTTGCCGTGGCCCAGCTGCCCTTGCAGACACACATTTGTAAGGATCTGTAAGGATCTCACTTCCTTCCTGCCTGGGGAAAGCCAACTTTTCTCTTCTGCACTGTCAGAAACTGTCCTGCTTTCTGTTTGTGGACACTGCTGGTAATTTATTGATGTGCTGCTGTCTGAGAGAGTGAGAACTCACAGCTCCTGAGAGTCCCGTGCCAGGAAGGCAGGGAGGAGAAAGGCAGCTCCTTCCTTGGCCTGGGGAACAGCCTCCTCCAGCCCCATCCCCTGGGAGATGCTCCCAGAACTCCTCAATGCTCGGGACTCTGAGCCTGATGTTTGTAAATACTGGGAATGAGGGCTGTCAAAAGCCCTGGGGTGGAGCACAGCCCTGACCTGACCCAGGACCAGGAGGACAACAAGGTGCAGCTCAAAGCCAGAGAGGAGAACCTTTGATCCCCTGTGCAAGGTGAATTTAGTGGTCAGGTTTGGTCTCTTGCTTTCTCACCTCTTTTCTTCCTCCTGCTTCCTATCTGCCCCTAGCCAGAGCTCTTCCCCTCTCAGAGCCCTCCCTGACCCCAGTCTGTCTCCACAGCTGCCCCATGGCCACATGCCCCTGCCCAGCTTCTGGAAGGCGGTGGAGGACACGCTGCAGCAGTCAGGGGCTCAGCTCCATGCCTTCTGCCAGGCCTTTGAGACCGTCACACCCAGCCCTGGCACACAGGTAGGGGGCACAGGGCACGTCCCAGGCCAGCTGGATCAAGAGAGAGATGGGACTGTGGCTTCCCAATGTACAGAATGCCCAGCCAAGGGATTCTGGCTCAGAACTTGGCCCAGGGGTTGCCACAGTGTTTCCCCCAAGCCCCTGAGAGCAGCTGGCTGGGGATGAGCAGGGGTGAAACAGCTCAGCTCTGCTGGGTCTGGACACTCATCTCCAAACCTGGGGTGTGCAGCAGGGAGTGTGGAGGAGTTTCTCCTCTTAACCTGTCCCTGGGATGTGATCCTGCAGAAAGGAGAGCAGGTGTACCTGGAGGGCCTCAGTACCCCGTGTGCCTCATGGAATGTTCCCGTGTCTTGTGCTCCCCACCAGCCTCTGACCCCTGCTGAGGAGAGGAAAGTCCTTTCCCTTGTGAGCAAGCACGGCCCAGACAAGCTTTACCAGGTGACCAGCAACATCAGTGGCAGCAGGGACTTGGACCTGACCTTGCTGAGGGGACAGATCGTGGCTCTGCTGCAGAGCGCCGACACCAAGGGCAACACCAGCAGGTGGCTGGTGGATGCTGGAGGTACTGTGAGCACTGGGGGCAGCCTCTCCTCACCCTGGCACCAGGGCCAGACTCACCTGAATAGTTTCCTTATCCTGGATGAAACAGCAGGCTGTGGTCTCCTGGGTGCTCAGCCCAAGGGCTCCTCAGCTCTGCCATCAGCTGTGAGGTTCAGTTGTCCTGGCTGATTCCCCAGGGGAGCACTCCTGAGGTGTCCTGGCTGGGAAAGGAGAATCCATGCACACAGAAACGTATGGGTTTCCTTTCTTGGAGGGAATTTCTCCTGGATATTCCCTAGTGATGGACTGGTTGGATCAGGGCTGCCCACGACCTGTGTGTGTCCCTGTCCTGCAGGTCCCCGAGGGTTTGTTCCTGCTGCAAAGCTCCGGCCCTACAGCCCAGCACAAGTCCAGCAGCCTGGGATGGACCTGCTGACCCCGGACATCGGCACAGACAGAAGGAGACATTCCTATCAGTTCCCTGAAGCTCCTAGGCCACAGGTGGCCACCTTCACCCCAGCGTTCCAGGTGAGAGTGGGGGACATCCCTGGGGCCATTTCTAGCAGCTCCACCAGCTCCCTGCTCGTCCTCGTGTGGGTGGGAAGGTGGAGCTGCTTTTCCAGGTGTCCTCCTTGCTGGCACCAGGGTGCACAGGGCAAGAGAACTGTCCTTGGTGTGTCCCCAGTCCCTCCCTCCGTGGCACTGCTGCACTGCCCTCTCAGAATTGCCTGTCCTGCCACATCCTTCCCCCTTTAACTCCCAGCTCCAGCAAGGGTTTCCTCCCTCCCTCCCTCCTTCCCTGCCTTCCACAGGTGGTGGCTGGCTTCTCCTTCGCAGCCAGGAGCCCGCAGGAGGTGACCCTGCAGGCAGGGCAGCCCGTGCTGGTGCTGGAGCCCCACGACAAGAAGGGCAGCACGGAGTGGAGCCTGGTGGAGGTGAACGGCCAGAGGGGCTATGTCCCCTCCAGCTACCTGGTGACGGTCCCCGTGCAGGACCCCGCGGGCTGGAGCCTCCCCGTGTGAGCGTGGCCACCATCACCGAGGGCACAGGATGGGAGCAGCCAGCTTGGCACTCGAGGGAACCTCATAGGAAATGCTGGAGAGAGGAAGCCCCCGGCTGGGAAGGTGGTGGGAGGCACCTAGAGGACACGGCCCAGGGACATGGGCACCAGGATGGCACTGTGGAGGCGCCTTTTGACAGGAGGTGTGAGGGTGCCGGGTCTCGTGTGAGCGTTGGCACAAAGCAAAGCAGCACCAGGGAGTGAGGGCAGGTGGCTGCAGATTTCCAGGGGTTGGCTGAAATCCCTGCAAGTGGCAAATGTGTCCTGGGGGTGATGAGGCAGCGTCGGCCCTGGTTAGAGCAGGATTGAGCAGCAAAGGTGCAGCACTGCAGAGGGATGATCAGCCAGGCAGGGGGCACTTGGACACCTGGGCACTGAGCACCTGGGCACTTGGGCACTGGGCACCTGAGAACCTGAGAATTTGGCTACCCGAGCACCTGAGAAACTGGGTACCTGGGAAGCTGAGAATTTGGTTACCTGGGCACCTGGGCACCTGAGAATTTGGCTGCCTGGGCACCTGAGAATTTGGCTACCTGGACACCCGAGTACCTGAGCAATTGCGCACCTGTGGCACCGCTGGGCTGCGGCCGCCAGAGGGCGCCCCGCACCAGCTCCCAGTGCCCGCCGGGCCCGTACTGGGAGCGCTGGTGCGGGAGCGCGGGGCCACAGCCCTGGGGGTCCGCACCGCTCAGGGGGACGGAGATCGCCACTCCCGGGACTCCCGGGCCCCGCCCCGTCCCCCTGCGACCCGCACAGATCCCCGGCGGGTTGACACAGGTCTCGTGGAAGAGATTTTTGGGATAATCAATCGTGCTGGTCCTGACCCTCAGGCTCTGTTTGAGAATGGAGACAGCCTCCCTCCCACAATTCCCGAGGGATCCCAGCTCCATGCCTCAGTTTCCCCGTGGTTGCACTGTTAGGGGATGCTGATGGGGCTGAGGTGGGCAGCCCTGCCATGGTGCCAAGAGGGGATTTGGGGAGCCCCCCGGAACTGTCACCACACGCTGCCCATCCATCACCCCCCGCGGGCAGTGGGGCACCCGGCTGGCGTCTGCCCGGCTGCCCTGGGCTGCCCACATCAAAGGTGCCCGTGCGGGCTGGCGAGCGCTGGCATGCCGGGCACTGCCCTACCCTGCCCTGCCCACGCCCGGCCACCCACGGGCTCCCCGCGGGCCCCAGGGTGGCTGTGGCTGCAGGCTGGGCAGCGGGGCAGGGCTGGCACATCCTCACCCAGCCCTGAGCAGGTGCCAGGCGGGTGGGGACAGCCCCCAGGCACTGCCCTGTGCGTCCCACGGCTGGGGCCGGGCTCTGGTTTGGGGCAGAATGGGGCTCACCCTCCTTTGTACCTGTGGGGTGGCTGTGGGGCAGCCAGCTCTGCCCAGGTGCCATTGAAAGCCCCAAGGAAATGCTCAGCTACACAAAACCTGAGAGGGGACAGCAGTGCCAGAGCTGGGGACGTGTCCTGGGGATGCTCCCAGCATGGGGAAAGGCTGAGGGGTTCCTCAGAAAGGGAGAATGAGTGTGCTGGAGGACGAGGGTCATTGAGCAGGGGCTGTGTCTGTGCTTGCTCACCCAGCCCAGCTCGCTGGGCTGCAGCCCACAGAGCTCGCCCCTCCAGCTCCTCTGGATTTTTCCATCCCTAACCAAACCACATCAGGTCGCGTTTCCCTCCTGAGTCACCTTCCCCAGCTCAGTGGGGTGCACAAGCAATCAGCCCTGTGCCAGGCCATGGCAGCAGTGGGGCAGGTCCTGCTCCACAGCCCTCGGTGCCTCACACCCTCCAGAGGGTTAAAAGTGACAGTGGCACAAGGAGTGCTCAGACTGCTGCTGCCTTGGCCCCAACCTTCCCTCTGGAAAGAGATCTGGGGTGCTCAGGACTTGAGTGGACATCCAGCAGTGGGTGGTTCCTGCCAGGAAGAGAGAAATGAGTTCATGTGGTTTCTCCAGTCTTTGGATCCCACGGGCTGAGCTGGGCTCCCCCCAGTCCTGCTGCCAGCCTCGATGGCCAGGGGACCTTTTCCAGGGGTCTGTCCCCAGGACGGGGCCTGGCACTTGACTGCAAGGGTGGCTGCCTGCATCCATTCCTTCTCCCATGAATTCACCCAAACTCATGGCCCTGCTGCTGCCCTGAGCCTGGAAGTCACAGGAGGGCACAGGGCTCTTCCAGCCTAAACATGAAGGGGGATAAAGGGCACGAGTGTGCTTTTAAATAGCCCGTCAAGGACAAGCTCTCCCGGCAGGAATGCTCTGGCTGGCCCGGTGGAACATGCCTGTGCCTGGGGGCACGGGGGGACAGCCGGGCAGGGCCGGCTGCTGGCAGGGAGGGCAGGTCAAGGTTAGGCACGGCCCTGGCCCGCTGCCACCGTGCCATGGCTTGGCACCGGGAAAACAGAGCCGTGCGAGCAGGGAAATGAATGCCAGCCCAGGGGTTTGCCGTGCCCGGGGCTGATCTGGAGGTGACAGCGGAGCCAGGCAGGCGCTGCTGCCGGTGACCCACCCGCCAGCCCGCTCAGAATTTGGCACCGGCGCTGCCCGGCTGCCGGAGCAGCCTCCGGGGCAGCTCCCCTTGTCCCGGAGCGGCTGCTGCGCTCCTGCCCGGGCTGATTCACATCCTGGACATGCAGGAATTTGGATATTGTCCACCCGCGGGGTGTGACAGCGCACGGCCGTGTCCCCAAGGTGCGGGTGCCAGCCCGGGACGGGGCAGCTCCGGCTCTGCTCTGCGTGGCTGCCGCTCCCTGGGGACGCGGCGGGGCCACAAAACACATCCCAGGTGAGAGCCCAGGATGGCAGGAGGATGGCTGAGTGCCCAGGTGTCCGTGTGCCCATCGCCTGTGTTGGGGTCAGGGAGGTGTGAGAAAAAGCAGCTGCCACGAAAGCCCCAAGCCCAGGCTCCCAATCTCAGACCCATCCCCTCACCACGGGGTGCAGAAAGGGAGGGGGGAAAAAGGAAGGAGCGAGCCAGGAGGAGCAGGGTGGCTGCCCTGGGCTGAAGGGCACGGCCAGCCCGAGTGGCTTTGGGCACAGAGCTCGAGTTCCCCACGCTGCCAGGCTGAGCTGGCCCCGAGCAGAGCCAGCCCGTGCTGCAATGTTCCCTGACACCTGCCCATGGGCAAGGTGGCCCACGGGGAGCAGCCCGAGCCCCCGGCCACCCTCGTG
Organism: Brachypodius melanocephalos; assembly: GCA_013398615.1. NCBI lineage: Eukaryota > Metazoa > Chordata > Aves > Passeriformes > Pycnonotidae > Brachypodius > Brachypodius melanocephalos. Next base: position 12,656,772 of record VZSR01000479.1, read on the forward strand.
TGCCAGGCGGGAGCAGCGTGGACCAAGGAAGGGCTGAGCCCCCGGGAGAGCCAGCCTGGGGCTGCGG
>VZSR01000479.1:12656938-12699623 GCA_013398615.1 Brachypodius melanocephalos
TGGGGATCCCTGCTGTGGGATGGGGCTGGATCCCTGCTGTGGGATGGGGCTGGATCCCCGCTGTGGGATGAGGCTGGATCCCTGCTGTGGGGTGGGCTGGATCCCTGCTGTGGGGTGGGATGGATCCCTGCTGTGGGGTGGGATGGATCCTTGCTGCGGGGCTAGATCCCTGTCATGGAGAAGGATCCCTGCCATTAGGATGGATCCCTGCTATGGGGCTGGGAATGGGTCCCTGCCATGGGGCTGCGATGGATCCCTGCCGTGGGGCTGGGTGCTGCCCTCCCGCCCCTTTATCCCACGGGCTGCCCTGGGGCTGCAGGGATCAGCTCAGGTCGGAGCCCTGCCCTGCTCTGCGGGTTCCGCTGCCAAAGCCCTGCCCTTGCCCATCGATACGGCTCCATCCCGCCCTGCCCGCAGCCGCCTCGGACCCTCCTGAGGCTGCAGAGAGCTCCCACCTCGGCAGGGACACAGGGACAGCCTGGCCTCCCTGGCCGGTGGGTGACGAATTGCTCCTGAAGCACCTGGCTGTGCACAGAAACTGTTCTCCACCTCTAATAACAATAATCAATCATCCTGCTCTGGGCAGGGGATGTGCAAGGTTTTCCAGGGCTGGGGAGCTGGTGGGGCTGGCAGGGGGATTTTGGGGGGGTTCCCTTGAGGGGACACAGAAGGCTCTGCTCTGGTGGTGGCTTCCTCCTGCACTGCCCACCAGGAGGGCAATCCATGACCACGTACACACCCTGCCAAGGGAAGGGCCAGCTCCTGGGGGCTGTGGAAATCGGGATTTTGGAGGGAAAAGCAGCAGGGAGCCCAGGTCTGGCGTGGGGCACAGGGTGCTCCCTGCTCCAGAGGGTCCCATGGGTCCCCATGGCAAAGGAGCTGCTGAGTGAGGCCCAGGAAAAGGGATTTCTGCAAGGCTCAAGATACTTTGCCCCAGGGAAGTGGTGCCACGTTTTTCCAGCCACTGATAAAGTTAAACCCTTGATCTGGTTAAAGATTTAGCCCACAAGGCAAGCCCGGGTCGGACAGCAATGCTGTTAGTGCCACTGGCTCAGTGACACTTCCATTTTTTCCTCGTATCTAACCCAGCCCTACTGTCTGTCAGTGTGAAACCATTCCCCTTGTCCTGTCCCTACTGGGGAAAGGGAGCAGCCAGAGGGGAGTGCACCCTAACCCAGCAGCATTCCCGAGCCCTCCTCCATTGGCATTCCTCCTCCATTCCTCCTCTCCCAGCCTGCACAGCCTGTTCCCAACGCCCCGAGTGTTAATTGAATTACTTCCCCCAGACCTGCCAATGCTTTAGGGACTGGAGCATCTGCACACACCACGGGCAGCCTGCTCTGTCCCTGCTCTGTCCCTGCTCTGTCCCTGCTCCTGCCCAGCCCTTCCCGTGGGATGCACCAGCTGCAGGGAAGGAAAACGGAGCCAGCAATGACAGGGCCAGGTTGGTGTGGAGGTACAAACGCCCCCCATGGCAAAGACTCACGAAATGAAGGGGATGAGTCCAGCCAGGAGCCCCAGGAGCTGTGGGAACCCCTTGGTGAGGGCTACAAGCGCCCAGAGGGGCTGGAAAACATCCTGCTCCCCTCGAGGCCTCGCTGTGCCGGGCACTCCCCGCAGCCCATCGGGGCTGTTCCTTCATCCCTGCCCAAAGGAGGAGATCTGTGGGTCTAAAATCCGCCTCTTTCAGGCTGCTGCCGACAGGAGCTACAAGCTGCAGACACGAACCCTTTTGTGAGCCCGACCGACCGCATCCCCGGCTGGGATTTACCTAAAACAGCCCCAGGGAGGAACGGCTGGGCGGGGATGTGGGGGGAGAGGGAGGGAGGGAGGGAGGCTGCCCGGTGTTTGTTTTTACTAATGAAGCCCCATAATCAAATCATTTCAATTTTAATTGTAAAGCCAGCAGGCAGATTTCTGTCTCCAGATGGGACGTGATAGGAATAGTTGAAGGCTGGGCACGTTCTGCCACTCACCTTAATGCTCAGAATGAGGCAGATGGAGCAGCTTGGGAACAACCTGGGCCTCCAGGGATGAGGATTTGACCCAAAACCTCTCCTGCTTTGTTGACCCGAGGAAACCAACCCTTGGCAAGATGTGCTGCACCATTCCCAGGTCTGAGCAGGGGAGGCAGGAGCTGTTTTCTCTGCTTTCATCTCCCAGCTCTGCCAGGATACATGAAATCTATTTGTGGCTTCCACTTACCATCTCATTTCTTTGGGTGTTTGGACTTTGGGAAAAGAGGAAAATAAAGAAACTGGGTCATTTTCTATTTATTTGGAAGAGCTGAGATGTTAACCCTGCAGCTGCACAGAGCTCTGCTCACGTCTCTGTGGGACTGGCAAACTTGGAATAAGCGATGGGGGAGAAGAGAAACCTCCTCCTCAGCCAAGAAAATGTGTCTTTTCCCCAGCCTGTTGTTCAGGCTGAGGGGAACTGGGTGCTTTGGGGTTGGGATTGTTCTCCCAATCTAAAGCAGTTCCCTTAGGCAAAACAAATGGAGCTGGGTTGCTCTGGGAGTGATGAAATCCTCCAAGGAGGGGCATTCCCTGCTGCCTACCAGGCCCCAGCAGTCACCCAGGGGTGTGGGGTGGGCATAGAGGGATGTCAGGGAGAGGGAATGACTCCTCTCCTCCCCACCAGAGAGGTTTGTTTCTCCCAAAGAGGATGAGGCCAGAGGTACATTGTGATCCAGGCAGGTCAGGCCAAGTATGGAATACCTTGTGCTCCTCTTTGTGCCTTCCCCACAGCCATAACGGGGCAGAGCCCAGCTCTTATCAGGGCTGGCTGCTGCTGCTTTCATCTCCTGGAGCTGCTGCCCTCCCCATGCCCACAGTCCAGCTCCCAGAGCTGACAGCATTTCTGGAATCCCCTGGAAAGGATCCAGGTGGGGAATGCCAGGCACAGAGCAGCCACCAGCATCCCTCTGGCCAGGCCTCCTCACTCTTATCAGCTCTCCCTTTTCATGCCTGAGTCATCGGGGACAAGAGCATCAAATCAGAAATAAAGTCATTACCTCGCTAAGCAAATACAGATGAAAACCTCACTTTATTTTTTGAAATCAGAGCCCTGGCTCCTGAGGGCTTGGAGTGGCACCTTCTCTCTGCCAGCCTTCCCTAGGCTGGGTCTGCTGCAGCCCCAGGGACACCCAGGGTGAGGAGAGGGGGGACACAGGGGCACTGTCCTGGCAGTCCATGGATTTCCTGGCGTGGGGGAGCCCCGTGCTTGGTGCCCCCTCACGCTGCTGGCTCCAGCTACATGAAATGGGCACATCCAGTGGGAGTGACACCCCTTCTGCTGTCCCTGTGCCACCCATCCCTGCTGCCAGCACAGCCCCTTTTCCCCAGGGCTCATCCCCAGGCACTTGGTGCCTGCCACGTGTCTGTGGCTCACCATCCCCATCTCAGCACCGATCTGGGATTCTGCTTTTCTCTCTCCTTTTATATATATATTTTTTTTCCCACCATGTCCAAATGGGAATTAAATTGAGGCCACTAAACGGATCTGTGCTCGCAGCCGTGCCGGGGCTGCAGGCAGCTCTTGTTTCAGCCCCGGCTCCCCAGAGCCTGCCGGGTTCGGGCTGGGAGCTGCCGTGTGCTGGCTCCTGCCGCCCTGCCCGGCGTGCCCCTGCCTGCCCCACGGCAAGGCAGGGCTGGGCTTGAAGCCCAACCACACCAAAACGTGTGCCCGAGCAATTTTATCCTCATGTGAGCCGTGCTTGGGGCAGCGTCAGCTCCTGCTGCGGCTGCTGTGGCTGCGCCTGACCCACGGCCCCATCCCTGAGGGTTCTCCCGGTGTCCCGGGGGTTCTCCCACGGCAGCCCGGTGGGGAGGGGATGGAGACAGGCTGGGCAGCCTCCCCCACAGCCTGGCTCGGCCTTAGGGGCTCAGGCAGCATCACGAGAAAAAGGGGATGAGATGGAGCCAGGGAGGCGGCTGTGGGACACACGGGGCAGGGGCTGGGGATGCCGGTGACCCTGGGGTGTCCTGCCAGGGAGGAGCATCCAGCTGGCCCTCAGTGACCACTGAACCAGGCAGTGCCACCCCACCGGGGCTTATTTTTACCAGGCAGGAGCAGGAGGAGAAGGGATGTTGGCCGTGGGTGAACTTGTTCCCCTACCACGCAGGAAAATGTCTCTGGAAGTGCCCGAGGACAGCAAAGGAGGGCAGACCTGAGTGTGCTGGGAGGGAACAGCTGCTGGGAATTTAAATGACCGCCCGTCAATGCTGGTTTTGTTTTGTCCCAGCCATGGCTGTGCTCTGCCTGGGCCAGGCAGCATTCAAACCCCGCTGCTCACGGGGCTCTGCACATGGAGCTCCTTTGGAAAAGCCAGGGAGAAATCTGAGCTTGAGAGGAGCCCTGGTGCAGCATCCTGAGCCTGCTCTGCAGAGAAACCCGTGCAGGCAGAGCCACAGCAGCAGGGATGGGCAGGAGCCGGGGTGGGCTCTTCCCAGCGCCTCCAGCCAAGCTTGTTCCCGTCTGCCAGAAGAAAAAGTGATGGAAAGACAAGAGATGGTCAGGAAATGAGGGAGGTGTGCTTCCTGCATCCTCCCTGCATCCTTCCTGCATCCTTCCTGCACAATTCCTGCACAATTCCCTCTCCCCCTGCCCGATGGACACTGTCGTGGGGCTGGGCAGTGCAGGCAGAAATTTCCAGGGACAGCCTCGGGATGAAGCTCTCAGCTGGCTCTGGAGCCTGGAGCCTGGGACAAGGAATGCTGCCCCTGGAGCCTGGGACAAGGAATGCTGCCCCTGGAGCCTGGGACATGGAATGCTGCTGCCCCGTGACTCTCCACGGCTCCCTGGGGAAATGGAGATGCTGCCAGGCACTGTGGTTTACAACCTCAGCCCTGGTGCAGGCTGCCAGATCCATGCCCTGAAAATCTACTTTCGTAGGGATAAACAGGATTTCTTATTCCTGCTGCTAATGTGATATCAGCACGCTGCAGCACAGATGTTTTAATAACACATAGTTCTTTTAATGAAGGGACTTAAGTTAATTTACTTCCCCGCATTTGTATATGTCCTATTTGCTCATTTATTCATGCAGTAAATGAAATTAAAGTTGCTAAACACTTAGAAAATTACAAATACACTGGAGAAGTGCACCTGTGTATTAGAATAAGGAGCAGGAGCTTCTTTCCTGGCACAGAGGCTGCCCAAGGCATGGGCTGCTGGCTGATCCTCCCTTCCTGTGCAGCCACTCAGGCTGGAGGGGAAGGCAGCTGGGCACTGCCAGACCCCATTGCCAGGGAATGATGCTGACAGTTGTGACAACCACTGCATTTTTATTTTTATCATCCTGCCAACGCCGCTCTTTAGATCAGCTTTTATTAAAAATAAATAATGCTTTTAAAGCTGCTGCTGGGGCACCAAACTGTGACAAAGGCCAGGGAGGCGGCGCTGAGGATGATTAATGTGATTTTTCCAGTGAAATACTGTAGCAGTTCTCCCGTGATGAGGGGTCTGCTGATGGGTGTGGGAAGGATGAAGGTGCTGGGTGCTGTTCTCAGCCTGGCACCTGGAGCAGGTGGGCACAGGTGTGGCTGTGGCCTCACCCTCTCCCAGGCCAGGCTTTGGTGGCACAGGTCAGGAAAAAGCCAAAGGGATGTTGAGGCACAGAGCCCTCCCAGCCACTTGGATGTGTCCATCTCTTCTTTTTCCATTATCCCTCACAGCTGTCCCCAGCAGGCCCAGCCATCTCAGCCCAGCTGGGAGGTGAACACAGCTCAGTGTGAGAATGAGCAGTGAGAATGGACAGGGAATGTTCCCTGACACAGAGCCCACACCCTGGGGCTGCGGGGATGTCACCCATCCATCGTGTCACCATCTGGGGGAGGGCCATGCCAGGCACATCTGTATCACATGTGGAGGCTTCTCCCCACATTGCAGCCTCCAGATGAGGGTGAGCAAACCTCGGGAAAACCCCCAAAGGCTGTGCAAGGCTGGGCTTGCTCCCCCTGGGCAGACTCACCCAGCACACCCTTCCCAGGAAGGGACACCAATCCTTCCCAGTCTGAGCATTGGTGTGATGGCACAGCTGCCTCTGCTGATGGCCATGGGGACTGGGCTGCAGCTCCTGCCCTGCTGGGACAGCCCCAGCTGTAAAACCCCTGCCATGATCGAGGCTTGTGGCTGCATCCTTGCTCAGAGCTTGTCCCAACACCTGAGCTTTGCTCGCTTCCAGCTCACGGCAACCAGCGGGAAAAGCAGCCAGCAAAATCTTAGGCAAACATTTTGGGCATCCAAAAATCTCCCTCTCTGAGTGCAGTTGGGCTCAACAGCTCGGTGGGGAATGGCAGGCACTCGGTGTATAGATGGGGAGGCAGACAGAGCCGCTGCCCCGTTTTGCTCCCGGTGATCTGCTCCGCCAGGGAAAAGCACTGCCGGTCTCTGCTGCACACCCGTTATCCCGCTCCCTCCTCTCCCCTGCCTTTCCAGGCCAGAGCGTTTCTCAAACTGTGATTTATCCCATCCCTGCTGCTCTTTTTCCAACCCCACCAGCACCGCTAATAATAACAGCCCTAAAAAATCCCTCCTGGTCCCAGAGCTCCGAGCCCCCGGCCGCTCCCAGCCCGAGCCTGCGCCCTCACCAGCACGGAACGCGTGGGCCATCAATGGCACAGCGCTCTCTCCTCCCCCAGTTGTGCAATTCGGGCTGTTGGGATGCCATCTCCAACCCCCTCTTCCCCGGGCTCGCCGCTCCTGGGAAACTCGTGCCCATCCCTGTGGCAGGCGGAGGAGCGAGGCGGCTGTGTTCTTACCTCTCTCCGGAGCCGGGGAGCGCGGGGAGAGCTGGAAATAGCCCTGGCTGACACAGATACCTGTGCGGAACAGCAGGGGCCTGCACTTGCCGTGGTAATTGCATACTGCATGGCGATGAGTCAGCCGGAGCCCCGCTCGGGCAGCACGAGGCTGCCCTGCCTCCCGCACCGTGCGGGCAGCGCCCGCCGAGCCCAACCCGGGCCCCGTTGCCGGGGAAATTGATGCTCCCCCCGTCCTCTGGAAGGGGGGCCCGAAGCGCAAGAGCAGGGAGAGGATGGCAATGAGAGCATCTTGCAGCTTTTTAAGCTCTCGAGATGCTTTCAAGTGCCAGGGAGGCTGTGCGAGCTGTGATTTGCTGCATTATTTCTGTTGCTATCCCTGCACGGGGAGCTCCTGTGTGCAGAAGAGCTGCTTGCAGCAAGTCAGCATCCAAACACTGCCTGTTCTGAGGGGGGCTGAGCCCCACAGCTGCCATCAGCCACAAGGGACCAGGGGCCACCCTGGGACCAGCCCTCAGCACTTCTCAGGGTCTCTGGGATGGGTCCCCTTTATCTCAGCCATGGGAAAACAAAGCAGCCGGACACCAAAGTGGTGCCAGCTCACCCCGAGCTCCTCGGCAAGAAAGCCCCAGCAGCAGAGCTCTCCATCCTCCTCCTCATCCTCCTCCTGGGGCTCAGGGGCTGCCTGGCTGCCAGCGATTGCACTGTCAGGGCATTAATAAATGATCAGCCAGCAAACTTCCACCAGAGAGCTTCGCTTCCTCTCCTCCAGTGGTGTTCAGAGAGAGAGAACCAGGGACCAGCAGCTATTCCCAGGAAGAGGGGCTGGAGGGGGTGGCATTTCCCTAGCCGGGCTGGCAGCTCCCCAAGCTCCTCCACAGCTGACTTCACCTTCCAAAGAGATTCGGGTGGAGCAGGAGGAATAGGTAAAATCAATGAGAACCTATTTGGCAGGATAAAAGAATGTGGTTTTATTTATAGCACTGGCTGGAGCTGAAGTGTCTCCTGCTCAGGGAGACAGTGCTGAGGAGCAGCAGAGCAGTGTCGGCATAGGGCTGGGAGTGTACCAATGCCTGCTGCCCCCTCCCCACCATCCAGCCCAAATGAGCCCCCAACTCCCCAAAGTGCTGAGGGTGGCTTTGGTCACCAGCCTGGCAAGGGGGGACACCTGTGGAGGAGTTTCTGCTCTAATAGCTGTGTCTGTGCTCAGAGAGTGCTGAACACCAGCCCCTTCCACGACTCATGCCCCACCAGGGCTGCAGGAGCTGGGGACAGTGGTGGCCTGTCACTGTGGGGGATGCTCAGAGGACAGCTGGTGACAAGGGAGGAAGGGATGCTGTGAGATGGAGGCCCAGGGACAGACAGAGGCAGCCTGGCAGGCTGGGAGTCACGAGCCAGGAGATGCCCATGGATATCCCTGCCAGCAACAGCTGCTTGGGGAACAGCAAGTCCTCGCTCAGCAGTGCTGCAGATCCAAAGCGTCTCCCTTCACTGCTCACTGCCTTGGCCAGCTCTGCTGGTGCAGGAGGATCAGGTCCCGCTCTGGTGATCATAGCATGTCTCAGGGATGAGGCAGTTAAAACAGAGAAAGGAAGAGATGCACCCAGACTCTGAGAAGCCTCCAGGGACAGGCAGGAGGAGCTGCCCTGCTTCGAGCCATCAGCAGAGGAGGGTGAGGCCAGCCTGGGTCTCAGCCAGCCACCACAGTGCTGCTCACTCCTCCTGGGAGCAGCTGGAAGCAGGATGGTGGGGATACAGGAGATAGCCCAGCTCCTGGTGCTGTCCTGCCAGACAGGGACAGGCAGTGAGAGGAGCCCAGGCAGCACCACCAGCACCAGAGGCAGCTCAACAGGCAGGAATGAGGTAGGGAGAGGCCAGTGGGGTGGCATGGATGGGGTGTGACAGACCCTGGCAGCACAGTGTGAGAACTGCCAGAGCTGTGGGAAAGCTGAGCTCAGCTGGAGTGGAAGGGACACAGGGGACACGGAGTGGATGGTGCAGCTCCCATGGCTGGTTGGTGCCCTGTGCCAGGCTGGTCTGGGGCAGCACGGGGGGACACCGAGCCTGCAACAGCAAGAGGCAGGTTTGGGCTGCAGGTTGGCATGTCAGGCAGTGCAGAAAGAGCAGTGCAAGGTCTCTGGCAGCGTGTTCCTTCCCCTAAATGAAGTGAGGCACAGGATGAGCTGAGTGCCCTGGGCTGCTGCCAGCCTCTCATCCCCAGGCAGAAGGGGCCGGCTGGCCCTGCTGTGCCAGAGCAGCCTGGGGAGGAGGACAGGCTGCTTCAGCTGCGGTGGGTGTGCTGCTTCCTTGGACAAATGAGTCACTGAAAGTGCCATAAGGAGTCAATGGGCATCCTGGTCCCCTGCTCATCCCACACAGCTGGTGGGCAGTGTGAGCCATCATGCAGGAGCCTTCCCTACCCTCCGCTGCCTGGGCTCTGCCTCTTGTTGCAGGAAATTCCCATGTGTTTCAACGATGCATTCACAAAACCCCCTTTTTGCTCCTTTGCCACCACATTTGTCTCCTCATAGGTTATTCTCTGCAGTAACTCTGTGGATTTACCTCCACAGCACGCTGCAGGCTGCAGTTTGGGAGAGAAGCAGGCTGCAGGATGGGGCAGGCTGGAGCCCTGTACAACATCGCCCTGCATGGGTGCATCCCTCCAACCCTCAGTGCTGACCCCAGGCTCCTCTGAGGGAGCTGCAGCAGTCTCTGCTCCAGGGAAAGAGCTGCAGAGAGCCTGGCAGGTGACACAGGCTGGGGAGGGACCCCTCCAAGAGAGGGGTTGGGGGGGCTCTGCCACAGCACAGAATGTCCATGGTGTCCAGGTGTGACTGCATGAGGGCTTTGTTAGCACAGTGGGACATCACTGTCATATCGCTCCACAACGATGCCGAGGGAATCTGGAGCAGGAATGGAAACTCTGAACCACCAGCGGCTCAGCCCTGCTCCCTGGACAAGCTGGATCTCAGAGCCAGGAGCCCACCCAGCACCCACTTGCCCTCAAAATCCACTTTTGTTTCCTAGATCCCCTCCAGCCCCAGGGGCCAGTCCCTCAGCCCTACGGCAGAGAGGACATTAAGCTTTCACTCCCTGCTGACCATGAAGCATAACGGAGCCTCCTGTCACCGACTGAGGAGGAGGCAGGAGCTCCCAGGTGCACACAGCTAATGAGGCACAGAAAGCGCGGAGGGAAAGCAACACTCTGTCCCTGTGCTCGTGACTTCGGGTGAAGGATGAGGCTGAGCCGAGCGCCGAGCAGGGCTGCGGGGAAGGGAAAGCAGAGCTCGTGGAAAGAAGCCAGGCAGAGAAACTCAGCGAAAGCCCAGGGCACGGCACTGCCAGCCGCGGTGCCCCGCGGGGAGCGCGGCCCCAGCGAGCAGCCTGCAGGAATGGGGAGCGCTTCGGGGGAGGGAGCGCTCTGCGGGAGCCTGGGGACACCTTCCCCTTCAGCTGCCCCCAGCTCACCCCGCCAGCGGCTCACAGAGCTCCTGCCAGCACACAAAGCCTTTCCCCGGTCCCCAGCGAGAGCGGCCACCACGCCAGTCCCCCCTGGGGCTGCATTTCACGGCAGTGCCAAGCAGAGAGTGTCACTAGGCGGGGGGCTGGCGGGGACTCGCCGGCCGCCGGGGATGTTGTAACCCGGAGGAGCCCCATTTGCCGCTGCCTCTCACTGCCCGGTCCTTACAACATTTTGCCATCCACAAACAGAGGCAGCTGCAACGTGAGAGCGAGGGCGGGCGGTCGCGGGCCCGGGGTGGCTCCTGCCCAGCCGGCGCTCATTGGCTCCGGCCCCTGTCCCACGCCTGGCCTTTGGCAGGCTCAGGGTACCTTCAAACCCTGTCCCCTCCTGACCGCTGGCCCAATGACATTACTCACTCGCTGTTGTTTTGAAAGGACATTTGCAAGCTTTTCCTGTTATATTTTACCTCGGTAATGTTATCCCCGGCCCCTCCGGGCTGAGCATCGGGTTGCTGCTGTGGCAGCGGCGCGGTGCCACGGAGCAGCTCAGCCAGGACTGCCAGGCCAGGGTGGGCACAGGGGGCTTAACTCTGCTCCAGAGTGCCTGACGCCTCTTTGAGTCCATAAACACAGAAGTTGGAGCTCCGGCAGCTGCCATGCTGTCAAAGCTCAGGGTCTGGTTGAGGAGGAGAGCTGTGAGCACATGGCAGAACTGCCCAGCTCCTGTGCACAGGGCAGGGTGTGTGACACGGGCAATGTGCTGTCCCATTCACACCACGGCACTCCAGACACCATCTCTACCCACCGCAGGTGTTTCTGAGGCTGCCACATGACTGGCTTCTGAGAAGGTGGAGACAACACCACTTATAACATCTCGTCCTCCTTCGCCTCTCTCCTGGTGCTTCCGAAGCCCTTTTTATGAGTGTTATTCAACCAATTCCTCCAGAAGCTGCAGGGCACAGGGAAGTGGTGTGATCTCCATTTCATAGGTGAAAAGAACCAAAAGGCACAGAAAAAAAGCTTGGACTGTGCAAAAGTCCAGAGCAGTCAGGAGTCGAAGTTGGGCAGGTTAACAACAACTTGCAGCCACGTGAGCAACTGCACTTCATCCTGCAGGATCTCACTGAAACCCAGAAGCAGCAGAAAATCCACATGGCCAAGATGCCCCCATTGTGCTCTGCTGTCCTGTGTCCCCCTCCCACCACAAGGGCGGCCTGACCCCAATGGCACATGCAGTTTTGCTTGCAGGGGTGGAAGAAGCCCGAACCTCTGTTCAGAGAGAAATGAGGCAGTGCAGGCTGAGCTTTGCTTTCCTCATGCTCCTCCACGCCTAGGAGTGGCTGCTGCCAGGGTGGGTGTCCTGCAGGCTGTGACCACTGGAGGCTGGGAAGGGCTCATGTCCTCAGGTTAGAAAGCAAGGGAGGAGGAAATGTGCTTGCAGACGGACCAGAAGGAAAAAGGTATTTCCGAAAACCCCAGCTACGCACAGCTTGATTTTCGAATGACAATTCTCAAGTAATTCCCACAAATGTTACTTCCTACTTGAGTGCAGCTGGTGCAAAGGAAATCACGAGATACTCGAGTGCAAACCTCGCCTTTTGTGCAACAAATTCCTCCCAAAGGACTACTCTTGTGGTGAGGCCTTCCAGCCCTGCTTTTTGCCCTGATGGGCAAACATCCCTTCTGTCCTCAGCTCATCTTCATCACGCTGTAGCCTTCATCACTTGTATCTCCTGCAAAGAAAGGAATGCAGGTCAGATCACTGGTCACCTGGGAATTTGAGTATCAATCTTCAGGGAATTGCACATGCCCCAGAGCAAGGCAATTTCCTTCCTTGGCCCTGAGGACTCTGCTGTGCCCACTGTGAGCTACAGCTGTGAGTCCCGGCAGGGCATTCCGGGGCCCAGGCCTCCCACACACGGAAAGAGAAGTTTCACTGCTGGCAGGGCAGCCAGAAAACCACCTTGGGTAAGTGTTTTGGCACTTGATAACAGTAATTAATACTGGAGTGCACAGCAATGAGGAAGAGTTGCTTTGTCCCATCCCAGCAGCCAGGCCACCCTGGCCTCCAGCTCTCATCATTGTGACACAACAGACGCTGTCCCTGACATCTCCTTTTGGAGCAAGGCTTGGGGATCATCAGGGAAAATCCAGTGTTGCTACACTGCATGGTGTTCACAACATGTCCTGAATCAAAGGGAGGCCTGAGGGAATTAAAAGAGTGGTTGGAAACAGCTCTGCCTTTGAAACAACAGCAAAGAGAACATGGATGGGCAGTGGGCCTTTCCTGTCAGAGGAAGGAGCACTTTCTGCTCACCCCTCAGAGCCTGGCACAGAGCTCCTCTCCTCGAGAGCTCCACATCACTTCACTCCATCCACTCTTTACAGTGACCCTGCAGCCCTGTCTAGGCAGTCTGAGGGGATGCAAGGCTCTGGAGCCATTAGGCTGCAGGTGTTGCCACTTGGTTGGTTGTGTATCAGCTAATTCAGGCTGCAGTGCCAAGCCCTGCTCTTTCCCATGTAATTGCTACGGGTAAGTAAATAGAACATTCATGAGATTTTTGGTCCCATCATTAATTATTTCTGAAAGGGCTTTTAGGATACGCCTCAAAACCCCAGACAGAAAGATGACGTGTGTGACATCAAGATGCTCACAGCGGCAGCTGAAATGAAAACAAGGAAAATCAGAAGATCTTTGGTTCTTTTTTACTCTTTACTGCAGTTTCCTGGTCCCACTTCAATGCAGACCCACAGAGCCTGGAAGTGACCCCTGGCCCAACTGTGGCTCTCAGGGTTTATGTGTCTCCACACGGGGTGATCTGGGGAATGTTGAGAGGTGCCTGGTGCTGCTGGGTGCTCCCACTTTTAAACGCTGGCAATTTTAAGGTGTGCACAGTGGCGTTGCTCAAAGTGCGTGTCCCTGGGGAAAGCGCTCCGGCAGGAACTACGGCGCACTTCAAAAGCCTCAGAGAGAGCCTGGATGTTCCCCCTTGCTCCGACACGCTGCACTCGGAGCCACCCAGGGGGCCGCGCAGCGGCAGCGGGTGGCGCTGGGCACCCCCACTTCGACGGGGTGGCACTTGCAAGGGACGCACAAAGCGCTGTCCCACGCGTGTCTGCAAAGCCCTCGGGGCGCTCCCTCGCAGCGATCCCCTCACGGCGCCCGGCTCCCGCAGCCGCGGGCGGGGGCTGCGGGCGGGGGCTGCGGGCGGGGGCTGCGGGCGGGGGCTGCGGGCGGCTCCGCCCCGGCACTCCGCGCTCCCCGCCCCGCCGGCCGCCCGGCTCCCGCCGCCGCGCCTGCTGCATGCTCGGTGCTCAGCCCCAGCCGGAGGTGGAAGATGGCGGAGCCGGGGCCGGATTGCAGCTCTCTGCTCGACGAGGATCTCTCCTCCTTCGTCTTCAGTTACCTAGCTGACAGCCAGGTAGGGAGCGCGGGGAGGGGGGCTCTGCTGCGCGGGTCCGCGGCGCGCTGCAGCTGCAGGGGGGGGAACGGACGGACCCCCCCGCCTCGCTGCTTGCCGGGGCACCCCGGGGAAGAGCGGGGCTGCGGGGCCCGGCCGGCCCGCCGGGTGGCCCGGGGTGTGCGGCGGTGCGGTTCTCCCCGCCGCTGCGGAGCCGTGCCCGCCCGCGGGGCTGTGCGCGCCCCTCCCGGAGCTCCCTCCCGGGCGGCCGCAGCCCCGCAGCCCCGTCGGCGCTTTCAGCACCACTCGCACGTGGACTCCCGCGCCCCCCCACCCCGTTCCCCCATCGGCCGGGGGTTTGCGGGGGACAGGGGACAAGTTGATGGGTCGATGGGTTTCGGTGCAGAACCACCCCCCTCCCGGTTATTACGGCTCCCCCAAAGGTGGGGAGGGGGCGGCGCGGTTGCGGGCGGTGGTGGGGGGTGCTCCGCAGGGGGCTGCGCGGTGGGGGCTGCTAGAGCCAGGCTGTGGGATGAGTCATGCCCAGCGTCAATTCCACGCACACGGGCTGGGATCTTGGGGGATGGAGGGTTGGGGGTGGGGGTGTGCGACAGCGACAGGGGTCTCGGAGCTGCGAGTCGCCGGCTCCAAAATGTGGATGGGCTGTGTTTTGGACGGAGCTGGATATTCAAATCAGATTAAGGCTCCTTGGCAGCTCCGGCGGGATCACGAGAGCAAGCCGTGCTGGCTATAGGGCTCGCATGCTTTTCCATTTTGGGGGCTGCAAGAGAGGCGCTATACAATAAACCGGGCAGGAGCCGGAGCCGGGGCTGAGCCCGAGCACGGCCGCGCATTTCGCAGTCGGCTTGATGAGGCTGCTGCAAGTGGGAAGAGTTTTCTGTAGTTATGTATCATCCCCCCCGACCCTTCACTTTCATAACCACGCATTACAAAATAGCTGTGATTGTGGAGCGAGCACATTCATCCCAACCCAGTTCAGCCGCGCGATTGCAAACAGCAGGAGCGCGTGTGTTTGTGGGGGGAACAGCACCGGGGCTAATCCTGCCGCCGTTTGGGTTCAAAACAAACAAGGGCTCGAGACCTGGTAAATCAGATTTGCCCGCGGTGCGTGTGCCAGACGGAACCAGGCAGGGCTTGCCACCAGGCAGATTGATGTAGTCCCGGCACCTCTGCTCAGCATGCACCAGCGCCAGAGCGCTCCGGCTTGGCACGGGACCGGGGGCAGAGCAGGGGGGAGGCAGCCCGACTTCTTAACCAAGAGCTGCTGACAGGTTGATTACAGCAGGAGGGTCAGGAAAGGTGAGAAGCGGGCTGAGATTTTGTAAGCAAGTTCGTGGGTTTTTTCCACTTTATTATTGCTGATGGATTACCATCGGCTGGTTGTGTGGGACACTGTCCCTCAGAGTGGGCTGCTCGTGTGGGATGCCATCCCCTGGAAGCACGGCAAAAGAGAGCTGGTAAATCAGATTTGCCCAGCTCCCACCTGGCCCATTGCTCCCTGAGCAGGTGAAAGTTCCTAGCTCCACTTCCTTGTGATAACCCTCCTGTTCTCCATGTGTTAACCACGACATGAAAAAATCCCTTATGGCTGCAGCACGTGTTTGGAGCCTTGTTTCTCTTTTTCTTTGCTTTTTGGTCAGCATTCAATGTGCCAATTTAAGAATCGTCTTCCAAAAAGGGACTGCTAAGGGAGGGAAAAAAAATAATCCTAAGAATTGTCATCCTTCTCTGGTGCAAGCCCCACCATGTTGTGAACATTCCCTGGAAAATTTGGAACTGTGAAATGGCCTGTGCTGAAATGAGACCGTGTTGATGAAACGCAGTTGGCTATGTCCCCTGTTTTCCCTCCCTGTCCCCGGCGTGCTCTCTGCTGGAGGGAGCAGCACAGGTAGCGCTGGTCCGAAGTCTGCAGGTGTGGGAGGAGAGGAGCAGCGAGGGCACCGTTGCAGCTCGCTGCAGCTCCTGTGCAGCCCCTCCATGCTTTCCCGTCCGGCGCCTGCTTTCGATAATTCCATTTCCTCTTCTGTCCCCACACGTGCTGACGGGCTCAGGACTGGGATGGGAAGAAAAGAGAAGAAGGAAAAAGGAAGAAAAAAACCAGCCCCCCCCCAGCTATGATTTGCATGCGTTTGCTTAAGAACGGCCTGAAGTTGTAAGCATGTGTTGTGCCTGTACCTTAACCTCTGATGAAACTGGGGGAAGGCTCCAGCCCTGGCTCTGTCACATGCTGCCTTCTAACTGGGAGCGGGAGGCGGGCCGGGCTGGCGCTGACGTCTCTCCCCATTACTACTGTACGAGCCTCTGCTTACAACTGGGTTACTGACTGCTCCGTGGGGCCCCAAAGCTGCTGCCCCAAAGACCCCCAGTGCTCCAGTGCTCCCTGAGAGGCTGCAGTGTCAGGAGGCCACGGGGTGATGAATAGGAGCCGTTTCCTTCGTGGAAATTTTGAGGAACTGGGACTCTCCTGTTCTCTCACCCATGCTCCTCCCCAGTCCTCGCTTTTGCAGTCAGTTTTTGGGAAAAGCGCAGTTGGTGCAGGTGCCAGGTGATCCCTTCCTCTCCAGGGGAGGGATCCTGAGCAGGGCTCTTGGGGAGATGCACGGGGAAGGTTTGGCAGGGGTGTCTGCATCAGTCCCTTATTCATCAAGGTTTGTGCTCAGGGTGCCTGCTAACCTCTATTTACGTATCGAGGACAGCGATGATTCACATGGTACCTGCATTGCTACAGAAAGAAAATCAGGGTTTTTCACTTGATATCTGCCTTTCTCCTGCCAGCTCCTTTTTTCTTTTTTTTCCTTTTTTTTTTCCTTTAACAAAAAAAAAAGTGATTTTGTTCTGCTGAGCCTCAAAATGTGTCATTTCTGGGCCTGCTTAATCCATTTTGTGCAACTCTGCTGCTTAGAGGTATGAAGCTGGTTGTAGCTGGTTCATCTGCTGGCACCAGGCACTGGGAAGTGCCAGCCAGGCAGTTCTGCCCAGAGCAGCTCTCAGCATCCCTGCGAGAGGCTGGAGCACTGTGCCTCTTACGGCTTCAATTTGTTTAAAAACCCCAAAGAAAATACGGGGGGGGGGGGGGGGGGGGGGGGGGAGAAATAATTAAAAAAAACCACTGAAAAACCAGGCTGCTTCTGGGAGGGATGTTTAAAGATCGCATGAACTGAAATACAATATTCCCTCTTTAACTTCTCAGCCTCCTGCTAACAGCATAATCCATCGATAAGTGCAGGAGGCACAGTGCTGGGTTGGCATTTCTCATGATGAAGTGGGGATGCATCCCTAATTTCTGATAGTCCTCACTGAGCTGACAGATACCCTGCTTTTTCTGTGGCTTTTCTCTCGAAGATTTGGGGTGGGCTTGGACGGCAGACAGCCCGAGGGCCTGTGCAAAATGCATCCTCAGCTGCATTGCTGCAGCATGGGTCGAAGGGTTGCTGCAGTGGCAGGGCTGGAGAAGGCTGAAGTTTTCTGGGAAGCAGGGTGGCTGTGTCCTGGTGGCTGTAACCATGCTGGAGCAGGGGTTGGAGGGTGCTGGGGGTGCTGGTGGCTGTCCCCACCACAGCAGAGGCTGCGGAGGCTGGCAAGCACAGCAGAGTCTGAGCTGAGCCAGGAGAGGGAGAGCAGCCAGCAGCAGCTGGAGGGAGAGGAGGGCTGGGCTGGAAGCTGCCCCTCAGAGCCTCCCCACACACCTGCCTGCCTTCCCCCCGAATTCTGACCAGTGTTCCCCACCCTGGCAGTGCCCCAAGGGTGCCCCACGCCGGGGGTTTCCCTCTGCCTGCTTGCACATCCCTGCCCCGCTCTCATGCCGTAATGGAAAGGCACCTCTCCAACAGGTGAATAATTAAGGGCTCAACGAGGGCCTCCAGCAAAGGGAGCTTTGTGAGGGAGAGGGATCTCTCTCACATTAACCTTTCCAATGTCAAAAGCCTTTCTGTAGGGAGGAACTCCACTTACACGAGCTCTTTGGCACGGATGGCTGTCTAATTAAAAATGCTCTGGGAATGCCCCTTCCAACCCCAAACTCCTGGGTTTGGGGAATGGGTCCCGTGTCCCTGGTACAGGTCTGGGGACAGGGATGCCACAGGCTGACTCCTGGTAGATGGTTTGTTGTGATGCCAAGGGCAATAGCCCTCTAGGCTCTGAGCTCCCCTTTGGGGGGCTGAGGGGCTGTGGCAGAATATGGGAGCTGCAGTGCTGTAGTGACTGGAGAAGGAGAATGGATTCAAAGTGAAGAGTAGGGTTAGAGTAGATATTAGGAAAAAAATCTCTTCCCTGTGAGGGTGGGCAGGCCCTGGCACAGGGTGCTCAGAGCAGCTGTGGCTGACCCTGGATCCCTGGCAGTGCCCAAGGCCAGGCTGGACAGGGCTTGGAGCAACCTGGGACAGTCGAAGGTGTCCCTGCCATGGCAGGAGGATGGAATATATGAGCTTCAAAGTCTCTTCCAAGCCAAACAATTCTATGATCCCCTGAAGGACATCATTCCCCCTGGCCAGCATGTGCCAGCACCATGGAGGCTTGGGGACATCACTGGGCTGGGACAGAGGCACTGTGCAGGGCCAGCCCGGGCTGTTGCTGCCAGATGCCACCACCAAAGCCACCACTTGTGCATACCCACGGCCCTGGGGGAAGATGGTGCCATCAGGACGAGTGTCACCGTCCCTGTGCGGTTGTGCAGCACTGGCTGTGTCGGGGAAGGGAAGTGCTGTCCCCAGAGATGTGGCTCCACCGGCACCACGCGTGTGGCACTGGCGGCGGAGCCGGGGCCGTGAGGCGCTGGCAGGGCCTGGGCCGCAGACACGTTTGCCGGGGGAATCGGCTTCAGGCTCCCGCAGCTGAGCCCTGCTCCATGGCAACCCGGCGCGGGCTTATATTTCTCGTGACTGCTTGGCAGCCTGAAGTGATTTAGCAAGGGGGGATCTCTGTATGCGCCGGAGCCGCCGCCAGCGCGGCCGTGCCGGGGTGACCGCCACGCTCCCGGCCGTGAGGGGCTGCAGCCCCTTCCCACAGCGGCCTGCGAGGGCACGATCCCACCGCCTCCTGCTGCCTGCAGAGCCACCTTCTCACCAGTGCCTGCACAAGGATGTTCTGAGCTGCTCGTGCTCGTAGTAAGGAGCCAGGGACTAAAGGTTGAAGTTAATGGGGCGGGTGGTCAGGTGAGGTAGTGACCTACTTCCAGGGGCACCGGCACCGTAGGCATTGGGTGATGGTCCAGCCAATGTGTTTCCCTTCCCTTATCTCTCGGCCATTCTGCTTTTCAGCACTTTTCCTGAACTCTGGCTCACAAATTATTATTTATCTGTTTATGGTGGGGTGGTTTTTTTTACCCGTTTTCTTTCAATAACGGGAGCTTCCGAGAAACGCTGAAGGACTTTGCACAGATCCGGCTGCGCTCAGGCTCTTGTCAGCCCTGTCCTTATCCAGCCCCGTCTCCCTGCACTTCCCCACGTGGAGGCAACAGCCAAGGCCGAGCTGCTACGTTAAACCGGTTCACTTCTGAATTAACACAGGGAAAAAAGTAAAAGCTGGAAATCTCCTTTGGCCCTGGGAGATCTGGAAACCCCCCGGGGGAGGGGTTCTTAGTGTGGCAAGCGTGGTATCTGCTGGTGGGGGATGTGGAGAGGAGGTGGCAGCCCCTGGGGGGTGGCAGCCCTGGGGACACGGCCCCATCCAGTAGCCCGAGTAACCTTTGATCTCTGCCGGCTCCATGTGGGGCTTAGGGAAAATACTTCCCTTATCTCACATCCCACTGCAGCTTCCTTGCGGGGGAGAGCGTGATGATGCTGAAGGGTCCAAGGAGCTTTTTACATCTGTGTCCCCTCTGTCCCCATGCCCACCCAGCAGTTGGCAGAGGAGCCTGGCCATGGGGACAAAGACTGGAGAGACCATGGAGGGCTGATGTGACACTTCTCCCCTCCCCTGGGATGAGCAGCACATGCTTTATATGGATGTTTTTGTGCTGAGGTGGCGCCTCAAGCTCTTGCAGGGACTACAGTTGCAGGGCAGCAGCATATCTTTA
Source organism: Brachypodius melanocephalos (assembly GCA_013398615.1). NCBI lineage: Eukaryota > Metazoa > Chordata > Aves > Passeriformes > Pycnonotidae > Brachypodius > Brachypodius melanocephalos. Next base: position 12,676,600 of record VZSR01000479.1, read on the forward strand.
GTGAGATGCATTTTCTGAATTCTTCCTGTGCGCCCTGCGGCTGCAGCCCCTCTGCTGAGCCAGCGCATGGCCAGGCCTCTGGGTTCCTGTTTCAGTTCGCTGTGAGTTTGAGAGAGAGTCAGAGAGCAGAAGCTCAGCACTGCTGTCACTTCTGCTCCCCCCGTTTTGTCTGGGGAGGCTGCAGGACCCGGTTTGCCCCTGGCATACGGGGGGAGCGGTGTGGGAAGTGTCATCCTTTCTCCCCCGCTGCCACAAGCTGCCTTCCCCACCTATTCCCTGAGGAACCCTCATTTCCTAATTTTCATGGACGTCAAGAGCAAGGAAATCCTGTGGCGAGGGCCGAGCGTCCTGAGCCGGGGCTGGGGCAGGCGGCGGGGCCGGGGGATGGAAGGAAGCCCAGCTGCTTCTCCTCGTGTTTGTTCTCCTCCCTCCTGCGCCGAGCGAGGGGGGATGCGGCTTTCACAAGTGACAGCTGGGGACCTAGCTGTCCTGCCACGAGGTGACCCAGGGCTGGAGCAGCCCCAGCTGTCCCTGGGGGTGCAAGGGAGCTGCCGAGCAGCGTTTTTGCTCAGCCTTTCTTGCATTTTTTTAGCCATGCTCCTAGGTAGGAGGGAGTCACATTATTTTTTCATGAAGAAAGTGCAGCTGCAGCTGCAGGGTGTTCAGAAGACTGCCATGACCCCTTGCATGCACACAGGACTGGCAGGGCTGCCTGGGTTGGAGCTGAGACCAGCGCTGGTGGCACTTGGGCCATGGCTGTGCACGTGCTGGGGTGACAGTGAGGAGCTGGAGGTGACAAACATGGCACTCATGGCTCTCCTGGAAGGATGAAGCAGGGCCAGGCTCTGGCTCTCTTTCCCCTGCAAAGGCCAGACCCAGTGCCAGCATGGTGTGGTGGCACTGGTGGGCACAGAGCTGGTGGCCACAGTCCTTTGCTCCATGTGATGCCCAGGCAGAGCCCACCCACACTCCTGGGCTGGGAGCAGAGATCCCACTGCTGTGTGTAGCATCAGGGATTGCAGGCAGAGCTGGCCAGGGGCTGCACCTTGGTTCATGCCAGGTGAGCTGCCAGCACCACTCCTGCCTTCACAGAGTGCTCACCAGGCACCAGCACGGCAGGGCTGAACTTTGTCCAGCTTTAGTCCTCTGTCCTGATTTCTTGGCACTCTCCGTGCCTCGGTGCAAATGTTTGCAACTTCCACGGGCCTTGGCTTCCAGCTAATTAAACTGCATTCCTGTTGGCTCCCTGCAAACCAAGGCTGCTGAGCTGCTTCCCTTTGCCCCCGGGCTTGAGGACCTGCGGCTCTGCTCGTGCCGGGTGTGTGTGGCTCAGGGCCACCTTCCCACTTCTTAATGACAGGAGGATTTTCAAACCTCCCCTCCAGCAGCATCAACCCCAGAGCTCTGCAGAGCTGGAGATTTAAACCACCAGCATCGTTTCTCCTTTCGAGCAGGCTTGCACACAGTCACGACCAAACCGTGCCGATAATGAAAAGGGAAAAAAAATCGCAATTTTTTTTCTTAAAAAGGAAGTTTCTGTTTCTGTGTGGGCCCCACAGGGAGGCTGGCGCATGCGGGTTTCGAGTGCTAGAACCCATTTCCCAGGTAACAGAACTCAAGCCTGTGAGAACTGTGTGGTTTTCTCGGGCTGAAAGGTTGGATGGTATTTGAGCTGCTTTTTTTTTTCCCCTTGTTGCCGTGTCCTTTTAAGAAGAAATAAGTTGTCTATTTATATATATTTTGAAAATGAAAGCACGTGGCCCATGTCCCCAGAAACCCTCACGGTACATGTTGTCACCCAGCTCTGGGGGGGCACTGCTTTGCTGGTGACCACCCCCCAGCCCACCCCAGCAGCTGAACTGGGGAGCAGCCCCTGGAGCTTGGGGTGAGCCATGGGAGGTATGCAGGACATTCTCTTGGGAATTCTCCATGGGACCTCCAGAGGCTTTGGGATGTGGAAGTGGATGCAGCAGGAAGGAAGTTGGTAGCTGAGAGGAGAGCGATGTCATGGAGGGAATGTTGGGACAGCATGGATGGGAAGGGCTGGAGCTGCTGCCTTTATTTACTGCTGTTGATTCCTCCTGCCCATGCTGTGAGTGGTGCTGCCTGGCCTGCCTGCAGTGCTGGCTTCTCCATTGCTCTGCATCTGGGATGCAGAGTGGCTTCCCTGGGAAGAACTGAGAACTGCTTGCCCTGGCTGCCTCCTCTCAGTGTCCACCTCAGTGTCCACCAGTGCCCGCTGCCCATCTGCCCAGAGGAGCTGGGAACCCGTCTGCACATCCAGCTGAGTCGAAAATACATGAAAGGCAGATTATCAGGGGGAGACTGTCCTCATCTCTGCTGCTCGCTTATGGCAGTGCAAGGACCTGGAAATACAGCTTTCAAGTTTCTCTCTGTATTTATGTAACCCAAACGAACTCTTTTTTGGAAAGAGCCACTCTGTCTCATTTAGATACCTAAATATAGCAGCTGCTCCAGAGGGAGGATTAGCCTGCGAGTGCCCTGGCGGGTATGGGACCTTTGTGCACGGGTGTTATGGGGAGTTTAAACCTCATTCAGTGGGGCCTGGGGGGATTATTCCCCTTGCCATTATCAGCATGGGCTTGCAGTGTTCCGGGTCAGCAGGGAGCTCATGGCAGTGACCGGGCTGGGAAGCACAAACCTGTGGAGATGTAGGCTGCAGGGTTTTTTCCTTTTGAGGCCAGGGCCCGTCTCTGCCCAAACATACTATTTGTTGTTGTGCCATCACCTCCCCTTGGAGGAAGGATCTGTGCTCCAAAGCACTGAAGCAGGGCTGAGCTATAGGGTGAAACCTCCACATCCAGCCCTGCCAAAGGGCCCTGTGGGGCTGCAGCACCTCGGGGTGATCAGTCAGGGCTGTTGGAGAGGAATCCACCCCACAACGTGGTGCTGGGTGGAAAGGCAGGGAAGTGCAAGGGTCCTTATGCCTGTAGGTGCACCTCAGGCAGCAAAGCCCTTGAGCACCTTTAGGGAAAGGTGTGGGACCAAGCCTTTGAAATGCTGAGCTGAGGGACACCTCACAGGTGTCATTTCCCTTTGCCAGGGGTGTTCATGGGCATTCAGGGACACCCACCCTCCTGGGCACCAGGGCCTGTGCACTCCTCTGAGATGCAGGTTGTGGCAGAATCTGGGCACTGTGCACATCCTATGGACCCACTTCTGCTTCTCCACTCACACCAGAGCTCTTTGCCTTTGCAGTGAGCACAAGAGATGGGTCTGACCATGTGGTGTGGGGGGGCTCCCGTGCACCGCCTGGGATCAGCCAGGCTTGCACCTTGCACCGGGCACTGACGGAAACTGAGTTCCTCAAAAGTGCACAGGGCGACCTTTGCTTTTGTCTCGTAACATTTCCAACTGCCCTGCAGCGAGGGTGTCGTGTGTCCCTTCCAAGGGAGTGGGGAGCAGCTGTTTGTGTGTGCGTGCTGGTGTCCCAGGGCCTTGGGGACACATGCTGCAGGACTCTGCAGCTGCCTCATTTTAAGAGTGTGGAGAGAACACCTTTGTGTTTCCCTGTGCTCCTGCCTGCTCTGCAGTGCTGACACGAGCAGCTCCCCAGCCTGGTGCTGCTGCAGGGGCTCCTTGGGATTTGGAGACACACAGGAGCTGCCTTGTGTTTCCTGCAGGAAAGCAGAGGGTCCCTCAGCTGTTTGAGCACTGCCCCCGTGCTTTTGGTGTTGCTTCCTTTCCCCACAGCGGCTCTGCCTCCCTGCACACCTCGTCTCCCCGCTGCCCATCCCTGTGCCCAGCTCAGAGCTGTGCAGCCTGTGGTGTGCAGGCTCCTGTGCCACCCCTGCCATCCCCGGGGGCAGGAGCCACCTGGCTAAACCGTGGGACCCCAGGGATGTGTCAGTGAACACCTGCCTTCACACAGTGCCCTTGGACAACCTTGCAACCCCGGTGTGATGTCCCCTCAGCTCCCATCGCACCGCAGGGACCAGGCAGGTCCTGTCAGGGTGATGCCCTGCTCAGGTCTGTGTTGTTTGGCCCTAGCAGGGTGCAGGTGAAACGGAGAAGAGAGAGGCTGTGCAGTGGCAGGGGAGGTGACACAGAGGGGCTCCATGCTGGCAGTGTCCCCAGGATCCCCCAGCTCCCTGGCAGATGGCTGCAGCCCTCCCGCCTGCTCCGAGGAATACAAATGTGCGGTGGATATGGTTACCGGGCCCCGGCAGCGGTGTTGGCTTTCATCTAGATCGATATCCCTGCCGGCCTGTGTCTGCAGGAGCGCTCAGCTGGCAGCACCAGCCTGCCCGAGAGCAGACACCCGCCGAGGCTCTGCTGCCCCAGCCCGTCCGTGTGTCCGGCTGCCTGGGCGTGGAGGCAGCGCCGGTGCCGGCCGCTGCCGCGCTGTCCTGCTCCGTCATGCGTAAAATGTAATAAATAGGGCCATAAGCCTTTTACAAAGTCTATTTCCACTCTTGGATCCGGGATTTAATGCATGGCTGCTTAGAGAGGCTGAGGATTTCAGGGGTCAGCAAGGCTAATTGCACTGCTGGAATAAAAGGGCGCGCGGCGAGGATCCTGCGCGTGGGCAGGAGGGGCCGCCGGGGGTCCCAGCCCCCCCGCCCGCTGCCCCAGCCCCCTGTGCTCCCTGACAGCAGCCCAGGAATGCCACGGCCATGCCTGGCAGCTTGGCAAGGGCTGGGGTCCCCAGGGAGGGCTCTTTAGGGGCCGGGGAGGCTGAGCCAGCTGGGGAGTCACATGCTGCAGGTGTTCGGTTCCCCAGTGCTCCTCGGTGTCCCTGTATGTCTGAGCAGGCACGGCTGGCTGGAGCGCTTGATCTTAGATTACCTGTAAGCCAGGGAAAGCCTCTGTGGGGCCAAGGGCCAGTGAGGATCAGGGCTGTCCCGGTGCCAGCTCAGTCCCAGCCTGCAGCATCTCCTTCAGCTGCAGAGAGGAGCTGGGTACCACCCTGCAGGCTGTGCCAGTGGGCCTGGATGCCACAAACTGGGATGTGAAGGGATGTGTGTCCTGCTGCTGTTGAGACAGCCCCACTGGGCATGGAAATGCAGTGCTGGGGGAGAGCCTCAGTGCTGGGGCTCAGACCTGAATGGGTGGCCAGCACAGGGCCAGCACAAGGGGTCAGGACCTGGACAGAGCTTTCCTGGAGGTGCCAGGGACGGGCCGACAGGATGTGCAGGCTCTGCATCACCAGGACAACTGGCAGCCACCGTCAGGCGAGGGGGACCCAGATGCCCCGAGGCGGCCGGGTGCGCGCCCCGTGCCAGCCTCTCGCTCGTTCTCACGGGGCTGGCAGGGCTGTGCCGCCGGCCACGGCAGACGGAGGATGCCAGCTCCGCTCAGTGACTCCGCTGGCTGATCCCGTCAGCTCCAGCTCGCGCCAAGTGCTGAAGTCACCATGGAAACCGGCATGGCAGCAGCCTCGCCAGCATCCTCACTCCCAGCGCCCGGCCGGTGCCGTGCTGGTGGCGAGTGGCTGGTGGCAGGCTCGGCCACCGCTGCTGTCCCTGTTCCTCCAGGGTGTCAGTCCCACTGCTGGGCTCGGGGATGTACACGGGGCATCCCCAGAGCCAGGGCAGGGCCCGATCCATTAGAGCTCCTCCATCCCGCAGGGCCTCGCAGGAAGCACAGAGCAACAGCCCGAGAGTATTGCTATTAATAGGACCTGCTCACAAAGTTATCTTTAGCTGCACTGCTCCCACCTTCATTCATAAGAGCCATGGCACAGACCTGACTCTTCACCCTGCTGCTGGAGGGGCTTTGAGGTAACCCTGGCATCCCCAGGTGCCACACTCACCTGGGCTCCCACCACTCACCAGCCTTTCCTCTGCCTGTGGAAAAGGATGGGCTGCAAACCTTTCCCCATGGTGGGACATGGAGCTGGATTTTTTTTTTTTCCCAGGGTTCATTTTTCTGTGGTGACCGTAACTCTGAACTCTGCTTGCCTTTGCCTCTCCTCCCACATCGCTCCTGTGCAGCAGGGTTGTGCCTTCCCAAAGGCTTTCTCCCGGGAGCATCCCTGCTGGAAGTCTGTGCTGGTGTGGGATTTTGCTTGATCAGTGGAGGAGGCAGTGCATGAGGTTGACTATTGAGGGATGGAGTATTTTCTGCTTGTATTTCAGTGGGTGTTTTCATAGGTTTCAAGCTGTGGTCCACCCTTTCCAGCACCTTTCATCTCCAGAGCTCACACAGCTCCTGGGAGGGTGCAGGGCTTTGAAAGGGCTTTGAGGATTCAAGGGCTCATCCCACTGCTTTGAGGCAGCATCTCCCACCGTTGCCAGGGAAAAGCCTCTTTCTCCTATTCTTGAACTCGGCAGTCACCGAGTTCCTCAGGTTCCTGGGTTAATCTGTTCCTGCCTTTAATGAGCTGCCTCATTAAAGTGTTTTTCCCTAATAACCAACCCTCTGGGCTGGGTGATGTTCAGCTGCAGACAACTGGAGACCTGCAGGCTGCAAAGGGCTGTTCAGGCTGCGTGTGGGGTGCAAGATGAGCACCATCCCTCTTCTCCCACAGGGTGCCAAAAATGCTGTGAAGGGAGCAGCCCAAAGCACCCCAAACCCCTGCCTCTCCTGCGCCCCAGCACCAGATTTACTGCACCCACAGACTGCAGGGCAGACTGCACTGGGGCTGGCATCTGCCCTTGGGGTGCAGGAAGCTGGGGATACTGGGACTAACCCATCCTGCTGCAGAGTCTTCCTACAAAATGTTCTTACGTGTGGATGTGCAGCTCTGGGGCTGTTGGGTGTCACCCTAGGAGACAAACCTGTGGGTGCTCCCTTGCACCTCTCGGGCTGGGAGGCAACTGCCCAGCCCTAATGAGGGGGTTTGACCTGCTTGCCTTGGGGCCTGGGAGCTGATCCAGCCAGTTTGGATAAATAGAAGTGGAAATCTCCCTCCTGGGAGCCTGCTCTGTGTGGAGGAGTGCACACACAGCTTGCAGCCGTGTCCTCCTGGGAACATCCATCCTGCAGGCATCTGTTCCACCTGGTCCCCTTGTCCTGCAGGCTTCTGTCCCACCTGGTCCCCCACCTCCGTGGTGGCTGCCCTGGGTGAGCAGGGTGAGGGTGGGAGTCCTTGGAGCGATGGCTACGAAGGCTCCAGCAGAGCCTCTGGTGAGGCGGCAGCGCCTCGAGGCTGCTACAGCCCCTGTCCCCAGGCCGTGGTTTTTAGGGTGTCAGTGATGGAAGGCAGGAAGGTGCCTGGTTCTGGGGCTGCTCCGTTTATATTTAGCTGACCCAGTTGCTGAGCGGGGGCTGCTTGTCCCTCCTGGTGCTGCACTTGGGGTGCTGTGAGAGAATGCAGCAGCAGGGCTGCACTGCAGCCTGCATCCCTGCACCCTGCATTCCTGCATCCCTGCACCCTGCAGCCTGCTCTGGAAGGGCTGGACAGTGCTGGCACCCACTCTGCAGCCTGCCAGCCCCTCAGCACCCCTCACAGCTTCCCCCATCCACCAGCACCCCAGATCCCCCAGGGAAGGAGGAGCTGCTCATGCCCCGGCAGAGGTGGAGAGGCAGCAATTGCTGCTGGAGGGAACAGCCCAAGGTTGTGCACAGGCTGAGGCAGGATCAGGCAGTGCTCAAGCCCCATTCCTGCGGGCATCCCATGGGGTTATCCTGCCTCTCCAGCCTCAGCTCACCCCACCAGCATCCTGCTGCTGTCTGCGGTGGGTGCTGTCGGTGTGTGAGGGGCTTCAGAGAACTCCTGGAAAGCGTCGGGCTGCCAAAACACATCCTCTCAGTGCCAAGCACCTGCGAGGCAGCTGCCTCCCCAGGGCAGGAAGGAGATGAAAAGAAAATCTCTTTCTAAAGGCAGGGTGGCCTCCTCCCTAGGATCGGGGCGTGTGGCCAGGATGCTTTCCCGAAAAGAGCCGCTATCCCTGCGTAGCTGCCTTTGAGGGGCTGGAGGGAACATGGTGTTCCCATCCTGATGTCCCCGTGGCTGGGTGTTTGCAGGGCTGTTGTGGTTGGCACACCTGGAGAAAGGCGAGTCCCCAAGGCAGGTCAGAGCAAAGCACTTGCTGCGGAAAGGGAAATTAATTATGGGCACTTTGGTGCACTCCAAGTGACTGCAAAGGCTGATGTTTCTCCTGTTGGCCGATAAACTAATTGTAATGGCAAAACCTCAACAAAAGCCAGGCTCTTAAATGCTTTCTTAATTAATAATTCTCAATAATCACTTGACGTCAATGACCAATTAAAACTTTGGAGAAGGGAAGTTGTTGTTAAGTGCTCAGTACCTTTGCTCCTCCAGTCGCTGCAGCTCTGATGAATCCTGCAGAAAAGCACCAAGCCAAGCCCGATGTTTTTAAAGGAAAACATTAAGCAGGAAAAACGTGAATATTCACGTGAGTGTCCTCAGGGACAAGAGGAGGGAAGCTGAGCAGTCACTTGGCTCTGCTGCTCCCTGCTGAGCAGCCAGCAAGGGGTGCCAATGCAGGCACCCAGAGGGGTTTCACCCAGGGGTGCCCCTTTCCTGCCCCTCTGGTGTGCTGAGCGCCCAGGGGCAGCACAGATAGAAAAGCATCTTTTCAGGGAGTCCGTATTTAAGGGGTCTTTAAGGACCTGCCGAATGTCCTGTCCCATGGTGGGTCACCTCCTTTATTTGTCATGTGCCTCCTTCTCCTCTTTCTCCTCCTCCTTCCCACAGCCTGTCTGAGGTCAGCAGCTCCCTGCCAGGCCTGAAAGCATCATCAGCTGGATTTTGTTGGGTGGGAGCTGAGTGGTCCCCAATCCATCTGCTGTTAAGTGGAGCCTCTGGAAAGCTGCCATTCATCTCCCTGCAGTGCTCCTGGCTGCAGCGCAGTGCTGGGAGGGTTAATGTCCTCCTCCTCCTCCTTCTTCTCCTCCTTCTCCTCCTTCTTCTCTCAGCTTCACAGCCATCTTAAAGCTGCTGGAGCCAGAGCTGTGCACTCCGTGCTCCCATTCCTTTTACAGTATGGGCTGGCTGGCCAGGGCTCTTCCATCCATCCAGCTCTTTTCCTTCTTTGGATGTCCCCTGCTCTGGCTGCCCAGCACTGCCTCCCTGCCCTGCCACAGGACCCGTGCCCCTGGTGAGGGGATGGCCACGGCCAGGGGCTGCCCAGGGTGGGCTCAGCAGTGCCAGGGTGAGGGTTTTGCCCATGTTTCTCCAGGAAAGATGCCAAGGTGGATGCCAGGAGCTCCAGGCACTGATGGCATGGAGGGAGCACTTTATATCTGCAAATCTCTTGGTTAGGAAAATCAAGGTGGGAGAGGGTCACGGTTGGAAGCCAGAGGAGGATGAGGAGGGTGGCAGAGTCGGGAAGGAGCTTTGTGGCAGAGTATCCCATCGAAGATGGGCACAAGGCTCCTCCCAACAGGACAGCAGCGCTCCTGGAGTGGGGAAGAAGCAGTGGGAAGCCTTCCAGGGGAGGCAGAGAGGGCAGAGCCTCAGGCAGGCAGGCTCTGCTCCCCACTGAGCTCTTCCCCTGCCTGTCACCTCTCACAGCTGGGCTCGGGGCTCCCGGGGGTGTTGCTGGCGGCCGTGGGAGAGTTGCTGGAGCCTGTGCTGATGGCCAGGCACAGCCCCAGCCCTCTGTGTGTCAGGACAGCAGCAGCACGTGCTCCTGGCTCTGTAGCCCGGTGTGGCCTCTCACCCAAATACCAGCCACTGCCCAAGGGTTTATGCCCCTCCTGAAGCGGGGGAAAGCAGGGGAAAGGCCTCTGGGGCTGAGGGGGGAGGCAGAAACAGGGCGTCCCTGTGTCCCCTCTGTGCTGCTTCAGCAGATGTCAGCACAGGGAGGAGGACGTCACCCAAGGATCACATCAGGGGATTTTTTGGGTTGTTGAAAGTTTGTGCATAGGATGGTGCCTGGAAAGGGAATGAGGGGAGAAGGGGGAGCAGTGCCAAAAGGCACAGGGAGGTCTTTGCTGCTGCAGGTCCCCATGGGTCACTGGCAGGAACAGCCTCTCTGCAGCCCCCATGGCAGTGGGGACATTGGTGGGGGCCAAGGAGCCATCATTCCAGGTGGCTTTTTCATGAGCCCCATGCTTGGTCCTTCCTGTCCCTGTATGGGGACAACAGCCTGGGCTATGACATCGCTGGTGTCCCTTGCAGCCACCAGGCTCAGCGTCCAGCCAGGGGCTGGGATGCTCAAAGCAGGGACTGTCACCGCTGTCCCTGCTGGGGGGATGCTCAGGGGGCTGTGTCCCACCCTCCCAGTGTGAGGGTGGGTGTGCAGTAGGAGTGCCAGGCAGGTCCCAGTCCTCTCCCCAGGCACAGTGGGCACCAGGCTGCCTCTGCTGCTGCCACCCCTCCATCCCATTGTCCCCAAGGAGCGTTTGGTGGGGTGAGGCAGCCCCAGCAGACCCCACAGCTTGAGAGGTCCCATAGCAGTGCGTGGGGTGCAGGACTGGTGCTGCTGTGGGTCCAGCAGGGATGAAGAATGGCTTAACCCTCTCCTGGCACTATCCAGCCTCCCACTTGGCTGGTGGGGTGGCTGTGGGGGGAGCTGGGGGCTGCTTCCTTTGGCCAAGGCTGTGCTGGTGGGGCTGGCAGTGCTGGCAGCAGGGCCCTGGCCACCCAGGGAGCCTGGTGTCCCAATGTGACCCGGCTGGGAGCCCCGGGAGGCGGGATGGATGCCTGGAGTTCCGTCCCGCTTGGCCCTGTCTCAACGGGACTCGGTGCCAGGAGTTGGGGGGATGGCTGCTGCCAGTCCCAGCAGGGCCACAGCCCAGCCTGCCTGGCCTGGCCACGCAGGGCATCCCTCCTGTTCACCCCTTTTCTGCCAGCTGTGCTGATGGAGGCACCCAGGCCTCCTGCCAAAGGATGGGTGGCTTTCCTGTGGCTTCCAGGACACAGGGATGCCTCCTCACCCGAGGCAGCCACGGGTGCCAGTGCTCAGCCTGGCTGCATTTGCTGTCTCCTTGGCACTGCAGGCAGGGGATCATCTGCCAAGAACCGGGGTCACACCAGGATTTATCTCTGTTGCACAGTTGCACATCCCAGAGGGAAGGAGATGGAGGCCTGGCACTCGATGGCACCCATGGCTCCCTGCCCCTCCTGCCTCTGCTCCATCTCAGGCTGGGTTGGTTGAGGGAGATCCCTGGATTTTGGCAGCGGGGCAGCCATAGGAAAGCCTCCCATCCTTTGCCAGAAGCAGCCTGGGTACCACTGCTGCACTCACCCCCTTCCCACCCAGGCAGGAGCCGCTCTTGCCAGCACATCTAAACCCTTGTAGGATGCAGAGTGGGGGGTTTAGACTCAGTCTCATCTCTCAGGAGGCACCCAGAAAAAAGGTTCATGGATTATTTTATGCTTTGCACCCTGCTTGGGCCAGTGTGAGCCTGTGGATGTGTCCAGGCAGTCCCAGCCATGGGTGAGGGGAGCATCAGTGCAGCCCCTGGCTCCTCTCACACCAAAGCCAGCAGCTGCAGGATAATAAATGAGGAGTCTATATTTAGACACCGTGTCTGGAGCAGCGTCACGGCGTTGCCAGAGGGTTTTACCATTCACCACAGGCAGGTTTCCCTGCTCCTCCAGCTCCATGCCACCTCTGCAGAAAAGCTCATCAAAGACACGCAGCTAGAAAAGCATCCTGAACAGAAAAACTGATACCTGCCCAAAATCTCTGCCCCCGCCGAGGGATGACAGAGCAGAGCCTTCCAGGGAGCCTTGGAAGGAGCTGGCTTGGGGCCCGTTTCCTTTGGCAAAGGCTTTATTTTGTTGCACAGAATTTTGTAGTAAAGAAAACAGGGATGGAGCCATCCCTTGTGCCACCCCAGCCCAGTGTCAGCTCCTATCCCAGCGCTGCTGCTGCTGCAGCCAGGACAACTCTCATCCCATGGAGGGTCCCTAAACCACCCCCAGCAGCCTGGCTGTACCACTGCAGCTGCCAGGAGCAGCTGATGGTGGGGAGGGGACAGTCCCCTGATGGAGCTGGGGCTGCCGGGCCTCCTCTAACTCAGTCGGTGCCTGGTAAGCCGTGTTGAAATTCAAGGAGAGGCTGGAGTGTTGTGGAAAGGCTGCAGAGCCCCGTGCAGAGCCAGGCTCTGCCTTGGCTTTCCTGGCATCCCAGAGTGCAAGGTTGGGAATGAGGAGATTTGCATGAAGATTCCTGGTGCTCGGATCTGGGTTTTTTCCCGTATTTTGCAATGTCAGGGGATGTTGGGAACAGATGCTGTCCACTGCTGGCTCCTCCTGGCCTGGGGAGAGTTTCTCCAGGCAGAGCCAAACGCTGAGCCATTGCCACGAGGTGTGAGTGTGGCAGAGGCAGCTGGTGACAGGAACCAGCTCTGCCCAAGCCTTCCTTTGTGCCTCGCAGCACCAGGGCTTTTTTCCTGCATCCTTCCTTCCACAGGAAATCTTTTGCTTGGGTTTCTGCACCTCCCGGGGATGGGAAATGCCAACGTGAGCACACTGCTGGGCAAAACTCCCCAGCCATGGGGCAAACAGAGCCCCTTCCCACTGCTGCACCCCAGGGCTTGCACAACCCCAGATCTCTGCTCCCAGATGGGCACAATGGAAGCTGTGGCTGCCCCTGCATCCCTGGAAGTGTCCAAGGCCAGGTTGGACAGGGCTTGGAGCAACCTGGGGGCTGGAACAAGATCTTTAAGGTCCTCTCCCAATCCAAACCATTCCATGATTCTGTGAATCAGTGCATGCACAAGCTTCCCTGTGCCCGCCTGTGGTGCCAGCTTGTGCCTTGGCAGTGCAGGGACACTTGAGGACACCCCAAGGACACCTCAGGGTCAGTGAGTCCCCTGCCTGCCCCCCGCATTCCAGGGCACCCCAAGGAGGGACAGCCCCTCACCCAAAGCAGGCATGGTGTGTTCAGAGTGGGGACAGAGGCACCCCCAGAGCTTGGGCAGCTGCCCAGGGCACCGGCAGCCGTTTGGGAGGAGGAGGAGGAGGAGGAGGAAGGCACCTGACTGCCAGGCAGGAGTCCAACTGGTTGAAACAGCTCCCGTTGTGGTTTGCATAACCAAGCCTGGCTTGGCCAGCCCTGGGTACACATGGTGTCACCTGTCACCAGGCTGGCACTGGGGCTGGGGGGGACAGGCTGAGGGGATGCCTGCTCTAGTGCTGTGCCCACCGTGCCCTCTGTGTCCTCTGCCAGGCTGGGAGGTGCAGGGCTGGCTGCTCTCCTCCAGCTCCAGCCCCAGCTGCGGGGCTGTGACCCTGCAATGTCCCCCTGCAGTGCCACACGGAGCCCAGCAGGACCCCTCCAAGGTGACACTGAAGGCTGTGACAAGGACACCTGGCCACGTTCCCACATGGCAGCCCCTGACACGGAGGCAGCAAAGGCAGAGGGATGGATAACAGGGCTGCAGGCTGGAGCTGCTCACATGACTGGGGAGCTGCTGCCAGGCTCTGGGGCCATGCAGAGTGCATGGGGGTGGCACACCAAGGCAGGCTGAGCAGCCTGAACCCCCAGCAGCCCTGCATGGGGTTTCAGGCCACCTGGGATGTGGCACTGCCAGGGCAGAGGTGGCTTCCCCTGCACCAGGGGGGACCCCTGGCTCTGGTGCCCCCAACCCAGAGGTGGCTGCCGGGTCAGAGCAGCTCCTGTCGGGTCCAGAGCTCAGGGCTGCATTTCAGGCCAGCCTGCCCTGGGGTCTCTGGCTTTCTGTTGGTCCCTGGATTAGCTGGGGTCAAAAATAAGGGGGACAAGGCCTGGGGGCAGGCAGGCTCAGGGCAGGGTGGTGAAGGAGCCAGCACAGCACATGGAGGAGTTAAAGGATCTGATTTAGTGTAAGAACTCAGGCTCGTGGGCTTCATCTCAACTGGTCTGGGAGGAGCAGAAGGGCCCCCAACTGGTTTGGGAGGAGGAGAAGGGCCCCAGCCTTGAGCTGCTGGCACAGGGAGTGGCCAGACCCCTCCTCTCATGCCCTGTTGGGGCCTGCCTGGGGTTTTGGGGAGGGGAAAGGTGTGGTCCCTCACAGGAGAGAATTTGAAATAGAACAAAGCTTTGTGTATGTGGGTTTGCATGTGCTCCCGAAGGAGCTTCATACCCTCCTAGGGATTTTTCTATCTGGAGATCTTGGAGCAGTTTCTTTCCAGGGTGAGTCAGTTGTTTGCAGAGTAGGAAGCCCGAGGAAAGCAGGTTGGCAGCACCAGCTCCAGGCTGTGCCTCCCAGAAATGCTCCCTGCAGAGCCAAAAAGCAGGGACAGAGCCCAGCCCTGGGGCAGGTGGCTTGGCTGGGACAGCTGACAGTGCCCGGGTACAGACCCGGACACAGCAAAGCCTTGTGCAGCCCCAGGAAATCCCCAGAGCAAACAGCTTGTGCTGCTGGAAGCGCCTGCCCAGCCTGCCCAGAGGTGCTGCTCGGGGTTCTCCCCTCCACCATCCACCTGGGAGCGTGTCCCTGCACCCACAGACCTGCTGGGACCTGCTCTCCTCTCACCTTCCCCAGGCTGCTTTTCCCACAGAATTGCAGTGGTATCAATACTGATAATCACTTGATCTTATCACTCCCTGATGCCCACCTGGATAATCCCCAGCTGCCAGCATCCCCCTTCCCCAGCAGCTTTCTGGGCATTGTGGTGTGTGATGTGGGTGGTGACCGTCCCCTCTGGCCAGGACACCTCAGAAAATGGGCAATAATTTATTTGGGTGGAGCAGGATGGGGGAGGAGAGGGAGCCCCTGATTCAGGAGGAGAAGGGGGAGGGACCCAGCTCTTGCTGTCCCCAGGGGATGGGGACAGGGAGGTGCAGGGTGCCAGGTGTTGTGCGGGGCAGAAGCAGCAGGAGCTGGCATGGGCAGTGCTGGGGCTTCCACCTGCCCTGGCATGTGGGCATGGACACACCTGGACAGGCTGGGCAGCAGGGTAAGGACAGAGCTGAGTGGTTTTGCCCTTTGCATCCCCTGGGACCTCGTGCATCCAGCTGAAAACTTCGTTTTCACGTGGGAGCCGGGCCCAGTGGGGGCTCCCACAGGGAGAAGGACCAGCACAGCTCGTGTCCAGCAGGAGAAAGGCTCCTGGGGGCTCACAGGGAGGGTTTGGTGGTGGTGGCCTGACCCCCCAGCAGGCCAGGGCTGGGGCTGGACCAGCCACGAGGTCAGTCTAATGCAGGAAGATCCTCCTTGTGCCTTCTTAACCCCAGCTTGAACCTTCCCCGTCTCCTGCCTCGGCCTGATTAGCACTAAGAGGCTGCTGGTGGCATGAGCAGCTCTGGGCAGTGCCAGCCCGCGGTGTCTTGCATGGCAGGAGGGGTCTGATCCCCCCTATGAGCCTCAGACCACTCAGAGATGCTGCAGGAGGGGCAGCAGGAGTTGTGTTTCGCCCTGCCCTGCTGCCACCTCCCCGAAGGAGGGGCTGGGAGTGCTCCCAGCAGAGGGACAGGCGGTCCAGGCAGTCCCTGCAGGTGTCCTGGCAGTCCCTGCTCCTCAGCAGAGCATCAGCCACGTGTCAAAAGGCACCTGTGTGAAAAGGGCATTGTGCAGGTGATGGTGACAGAGCTGGCGGGGGGGTGACACTGGGCTGGCGTGGCTGGCAGGCAGCAGGTTCCCTCCAGCTGCCTGCCAGGTGTGAAGGGGCAGGATTTGGGCAGGATTTGGGCAGGGCTTGGGCCGGGTGTGACCTCAGCTCTGTGTCACACAGAGTGACACCGAATGCCAGAATGTGCTGGGAATTCCAGCCTTGCCGAGCTGGAGCAGTTCAGGAATTCCCAGGACTACAGGCTGTGGCTCCTGCAAAGCCAGGGGGAGCTTTTTGGAAGATCCCAAGGCTGTGCCTGTGGGTAGGGAGCACGGCTGTGGCTGGGCTTGGTGGCACAAGGGGGTGATGTCGCTGTGGGCAGTGGCTCTGAGTGCCACCACAGCTCTGACTCCATGCTGCAGGGACATTGCTGCTTCCAGGCAGGGATTTGCTCTTGGAGCTGCCTGAGAGGGGTGCAGAGCTGCCAGTGCCAGGGTGAGCAGTGCCCATGGAGCTCAGCTGGGGTTAGGTGTGACAGGCTGTGCCATGGGAGGATGTCTGCAGTGTCTTCTGGACAGAAAGGGCCTCATGGAGCCCTGCCAGCCTCTGAGCTGGCCACCAAACCTCCAAAGGGGCTGGTGGCCAGGGCAGGGCAGAGACAGGGCTGCTCGTCCTCGCTGGTGTCTCTGTGCCCACATCAGTCATGTGGCTGCTGGCTGCCTCGGAAGGGGAAGGTCTGAAAATAATCACCCCTTCATGTTTTCCTTACAAAAGGAGGGACTTGCCATTGTGGGGAATTCTTGTGACCAGTGGAGCTGGCTAACAGTCAGCTCCTCAGTGAGTCAGGACCTGTCCCCTGTCATGGCCCAGCCTGGTCCCCTGCTCTGCCAGCCTGGCTCCCAGGGCTCCCAGCCTCTCCTGCCACCTCCAGCCCTGTGTGAGTGAAAGCAATCCCAAGGATTTCAGTGTCTCAATGCTCCAGTCCCCACTGCTCCCAGTGCCACTGGGCATCCTCTCGGGGCTGCAGGGCTTGTGCCACCTCTTGCTCTGTCCTTGTCCCACCCAGGCTGCACAGACAGGCAGCAGGAAGGAGCTGAGGTGGTGCTGGGGGAGCCCTGCCTGCTCCTGCTCCTGCTCCTGCTCCTGCTCCCTCCCTGCCTGTCCCCATGGCCAGGGGGTCACATGGAGAGCTCGGAGCTGCTGGGACATTTCAGTGCCCCCTGGGCTTTGTTCCCAGCTCAGCACGTGCCAGCTGCTGTCTGTTGGTCCTGCCCTTGGTTTAGGGGAGATAAGAAGGAATTTCTTAGAAAACCCCACCAGTGCTCACCCTGGGGTCTGTGCCCTGCCTGGCTAATGCCATGGAGTGGTGACAGGGGGCTGGTGACAGGGACAGGGCTGGCAGCAGCCGGTGGCACGTGGGTGTTTGGGGGTCCAGCAGGTGGGGGATGGAGCTGGCCAGGCTGGCTGCTGGCAGGGTGGGCTGCCACGGGATGCTACTGTTTGTCCCCAGGGGTGCAGGATGAAGCTGTCACACTTGGGCAGGCACAGTTCTGAGCACGCTGTGGGTGCCTAGGTGTGCTGGCACTGCCTGGGCAGCCCTGGCAGCCCACAGGGACACAGCACAGCAGACAGGGCTGTTTCCATGAGGTGGTGTTGAGAGAGGAGGAGGCTCCTTGGGAACAGCCTGTTCCTGCTGTGTCTGCTCCTTGCACGGGGCACAGCCATCACCTTGTGCCCTTGCCTTGTGCCTGGCAGCACTGGGGACGTGCTTTGGGGTCTGTGGGGGCTGCAGGGGCTCCCTGGTGGGTGCTGCAGCCCTGGGCTACTCCTGGAGCTCAGGCAGGACCAAAGTGGACCCTGTAATTTGGAGCCTGGATAAATGAGCTGAGTGTAGTGTGAACATGCAGCTCTGTAACCTGTGATACACTTTGCTGCTGCCCTTCTTCCTAAACCCGACACACCTTTGTTTGAAGTGTTCCAGCAGAATGTTGTTTAGCCAGGGCATTATTACCAGTATCTCAGGCTCCTTTTCTCTATCCTGTGACTCAAGGACAGTTTAGTGCAATTTCTTCCATCTTTCCTCCATATCAAAGTTATCCTGGCAAGTTCACGTTTATTGTTTGCGGTTAATGTTTAATATTTCTCATTACTGGCATCTCATGGTTGATCTTAATTACACCCTTCTAATGTAAGACAAAAGTCAGCAAGCGAGACCATGCTCAGGCTGGGGCTGGGGCTCAGAGCCTGGCACTGGGCACCCCTTTGCCCACTCAGAACCCCCTTTTCCCACTCAGAACCCCTTTTTCCAACTCAGAACCCCCTTTCCCACTCAGCACATCTCAGGGAGGGCAGCTGCTCCACGTGTGCCACAGAATCACAGAATCGTTTAGGTTGGAAAAGACTTCCTGAGGTCATCAGGTGCAACCTTTGAGTCCAACCTGAGTCCAGGCTGCATTGGCACAACGTGCCCGCCGTGGGGCCCAGCAGCTCCCACGTGCTGCACCCAGAGGGACCAGCAGAAGTGGGTTTGGGAGTAGCTCAGGAGGAAGAAGGAGCTGCTGTTTGCTTAGTCCGGGCTTTAAATGAGGTTTTGCCTCTTGCTGGCTGGGCTGAATCGTTGAAACGGATTAGTCGAAAGTTTAGAAAAAGTAATTAAAAATTAACAGGGGGCAGAGGGCAGAACGCCTGGCAGGACAGAGAGGTGTCTCCTGCTCCGTGCAGCCTGCGAGGCTGCTGTGTGCCTGTCCCCCAAACCCAGGGAGGGCATGAGGGACCTGCCTGTCCCTGTGCTCACTGTGTGTGCAGGCAGGGTCCCTTCACCTCAGGGACCCCTCGCCCTTCACTGTGGGGCTCTCAGGCTATAAATATCGGGGGTGTCAAGGGGTGACAGGGCCGAGGCACAACCTGACACTGCCTCTCCCTCATTCACAGTGACATTTTGTCAAATGCCACCGGGGAGGGGGGTTGCTTATCTGCTGGCACACACTCTGGTGACCTTCACAGCTCTGGCCAGGTGCCTCCTTGCTGTATTTACACTTATTTATAGCTCTCTCCTCCATTCCCACCTCTGCCCTCCTCCCTGGTGCTGGAGCCAGGCTGCCCACCCCACACATCCCTCACCCCTCTGGGCTAGGATGGAGCTGGCACATCCTTGGGGATGATGAGGGGCTGGCAGCACCTGGCCCAGGTGGTGTCCCCTGGCTGTGGGGACAGCAGGGTTCAGCTCTGGGTTTGGTCCCAGTGTGGGTCATGCCCCCATAGCCTCCTCACTCTGCTTCTGGGGAAGCTCAGGAGGGTGCTGGGGGTCGGCAGGCACCCCAAAAGGAATGAGTGGCTCTGCCCAGGGCCACACCATCCAGTGCCACACCATCCAGTGCCACACTATCCAGTGCCACACCATCTACTGTCACACCATCTACTGTCACACCATCCAGTGCCACACCATCCAGTGCCACACTATCCAGTGCCACACCATCCAGTGCCACACTATCCAGGGCCACACTATCCAGGGCCACACCATCCAGTGCCACACTATCCAGGGCCACACCATCCAGTGCCACACCATCCAGGGCCACACCATCCAGTGTCACACCATCCAGTGCCCCCTGGCCGGTGAGAGCCCATCCTGGAGCAGCCCCACAGTCTCCCTGCAGGGCTGTAATCCCTGTTTGAAGCAGTCTGTGATTACGGATTTCCCTGATAAGCCCAGACAACTCTCTGCAAAACCCCTGCCCAAGGATTTTCTTTCCTTTTTCGAGTCAGGCCCGGGTGAGGGTGAGCAGGGAGAAGCTGCCCAAGGGAGGGCTGGTGGCAGCAGCGCTTGGTGTTCACGGCATTTCTCGCCTTCTGCTGCTTTGGGTGCCAGCCTGAACGCCACTGGCTAATTTGGGGCAGCGTCTGCAGCACGTGTGGGTGTATATTTATCCCTTAATGCCTCGGGTTGGCTCTTGGCTGTGCAGGGAGGAGCTGAGTCACCATTTGCTGCCCAGCGAGGAGCGGGGCTGCCTCTTCCCTTCCTCTTTTCCATGCAGCAGGGTGGCACGTGAGTGACAGGGCCATGGCAGAGCAGGAGGAGGCTCCTGGAAGATGCTGCCATGCTGGCACTTCAGAGGCTGCCCCTATGCAGCTGACTAAGCACAGCCCTGCTGCGTGTGCCATCACCCCTTGTGCCCACAGCCCACGCCAGAATTCTTGGCCATGACTTCAAGGGGTTGGACCCAGGGCTTCTGCAGATAAGGGTAATTTCTACCGGTGCTTTTGTTGGAGGGACACAGAGGAGAGCACCTGCAGGTCTCTGTGTCACGGTCACTGCGCTGTGCCCAGCTCCCTGAGCCAGCTGAGCAGAGCAGACAATGAGCTGAGCCCCTGCCCTGGTTCAGGTTGCTCTTCCCTGGCAGCAGGGCTGTTCCTGCCCTCCCTGAGCTCATGGATACAGCTGTCCCCAGGAGCCAGCAGCCTGACCCCAGCCAGCCTCTCCTGTCCTGCTGACTGCAGGGGTTTAGTTTGGGGAGCCCAAGCTGACACTGGAAAGGAGGAAAACATTTCCTGTCTCGTTAATCCAGTGTTTGAGTTAGAGTTGGGCTTGGGGAGGAGTCTCGTGTCTCTTCAGAGATAAGACCTCACATGCCAGAGTCCACACTGCTCCAAAGCAGAACTGAAAGGGACAGCAGTGTCCCACCTGCTGTCCCCAGGGTGTCAGCCAGCACTGAGCTGCGACATCCTCGGATGTGGCTCCAGCCAGTGGCTGCTGGTCCAGCCTAGGACATGTCCCCAGAACTCCTGGGGACACCAGAGACAGTGGTGACACTGAACGCCCTCACAATGGGGCAGGGAGATGGATCTGACCCCTGTGCCAGCTCCTCATGCTGCCTCCCCTTGCCACTGCCCAGGGAAGGACAGACTGGGGGCATTGCAAAGGGACAGGGAGTGGGAGCACTGCTTGCAGCCCCAGAGCAGCCAGGAGCTCTTCCATTGCCTGGAGACAAAGGGATGCTGAGCAAGGAGACAGCAGGAGCTCTCCTGCCTGGAGCAGGGACTCAGCAGACACTGCCAGCAGCTCTCTGGTCACAGCCTTGCTGCAGCACACCCGGGCCAGGTGTCTGGGCTGGAGAATGCCTCCGAATTTCTGAGCATGTCTCCATGGGTGTTTGCTGGCTGCACACCAAGAACCCATGGCTGATCTTCCTACAAAGTCCCGAGTAAAATTAGAACAAAAGTTCACTCCTCTCCCAAGGCAGCAGGAAGTGCAGAGGGTGGGAAAAAGGGAGAGTCAGAGCAGAGGAGGTCCCATGCCCACAGGCAGCCTCCCCATGGCTGCTGCCAGGCCCGAGCTGGGCAGGGGGCTGGGCCCTTCCCCACCCCATGGCCAGCCCAGAGGGGCTCTCAGGGCTGCTCAGGGCCTTGGGTTCTGGGCTGGGAGTGATGGGGTCCCTCTGGAGCCTTGGTGGCTGGGCTGGGTAAGTGACACTGCCTAGCAGAGGGGACTGTGGTGCCCATGCAGGTGGCAATATGGGTGACCCCACCAAGCAAAGGCTCTCGTGTTTTTCCAGGAGGAGGAGGCTCGGCACAAACAGAGCTGAGTTTTGGGCATTCCTTGTGGAAGGCAGGAACCTGGGAGCATCCCCAGCCTGGCAGTGGTTGGGCAGTCATGCCCTGGAGTGCCCAGAGAGGGCAGCTCAGCAGCGTTAGATTGCAGGAGTTTATTTTTACCTAGCCCTGTTGCCAATGGGGACATGTCACATCTGTGGAGTTGATCAAAAGACATCCCGAGCACTGGTGTCAGCTGCTCCTTGTGATCTCAGCACCAGGATCTTTTCCCTTGTGGCATATCAAAAGGAGCAGGAGAATTTGGCTGCTCTGCTATTTTTAATTGCACACACACACACGCACACACAGACACACGTATATCTGTGTATGTATGGCTTGGCTAAAAATAAAAGCCTTTGCCTGTGTTCCCATGGGAAGCTTTGGGGAGAAGGGGAGACAAAGTTGTCACAAGACTTTTTCTGGAGCAGGAGCTAGAGCAGGGACAGGAAGGCAGGGATGAGCCACAGCAGGTAAGGGACACATCTGAAAGGCCAAAGGACATCTGATCCCAGAGCAGTCCCTGAGCAGAGGGGAGAGAACAAGGAGTCCCCCAGAGCTGGCAGTGGGGACTCCTGACCTGCTGCATGTTCTTGACACCTGGGAACAAAAGTTTACAGGGCAGTTTAGAAAATCCTCATCCCTGGGGGCCCAGTGAGGAGTATCAGCTCCCAGAGCCACCCAGGGGTGCCCGATACATTTTGTGGCACCACACTTTTGGGATTTACCTGATACACATCCCTCCAGCAAAAAGGTGGAAGGAGGGAGAGCATCTCCCAGAGTGGGGGCAGCTCCCAGAGCTTTGTCTGGGGCAGCACCAGCAGCTCCCTCCATCCCCCAGCCCCACTGCAGACCCTGGGCATGGCTGGGGCATGGCCCTGGCTCACCATCAGGCCATAAAACCACTCCCCCCTGCCCTTGCTGCGCCCTCCAAGGTGCTCTCCCTGCTTTCCACCTCCCCTGGGACTGGGCAGGGTGGGAAGCAGGTGAGAGATGGAAAATGAGGGTGAGTGGGGAGTGTCCTTTGGAGTGTCCTGAATGCGGTGGGGAGCGTGGCAGACAGGCTCATCAGCCTGAGGCGACACAGTCAGTAATCCCAGATTATCCCAATTTGAAAAACAAAAAATGAGAAGAGAAAGAGAGAAAAAGCTGTCTTTGCCATTCCTGCAGCCGGGTTTGAAATCCCTTTTTCCTTCCCGTTGAGTGACAGAGGAGACCCTTGCAGGGTGCTTCAGGAGGAGGGGCCCCCACGCTCCCCTGCAGCCTCTCTCACATGCTCAGATGTCTGCCTGCTCCAAAATCCATTTGCTCTGTAAATAAACTTGCCTCCCTCCCTGCCAGAAACCTCCCCTTGGGCAGCCAATGCTGGGAGGAGTCGCAGCAGACCTTTCCCCTCCGTGTTTTAACCTGGACACCGAGGCACAACCACCAGGCACGTTCCAAATGCCAGGGCAGGCAGCGGGTGCTGGTGCCAGCCCGGCTCCCTCGGGTGCTGGGTGCAGCCCTGGGATTTTGTGGCTGGAATCCAGGCCCAAGCGGGGCAGGTGCCAGCTCCTTTCTGTGGTTAAATGGAGATTTTTAGCTCCGTTCCTGCAGCTCACATCACCCCCTGTGCCCTCAGACATCCATTCATTTCCATGCTGCTCTTCTCATCCTGCAGGGAGCAGGGTCTGGGGTGCCTTGGCTGCTTTGGGATGTGCTGAGGGATGTCCTGAGCGGTTCAGGGCCGTGTGCTGGGGACAAGGTGGGCACCAGGTGTGAGGCTGGCCCTGTGTGCTGCTGTTCCAGGTCTCTTGTGCTGATCCCCAAGCCACCTGGATGTCACTTTTAGGGCACCAAGGGCAGGAATTGCCCCTAAGAGCCCTGGGGTGTCTGTGCTGTGCCCTGACCATCTCTGTGGGAGAGACCAGGCTCTTCCCATGCAGCTCCTGCTGCTCCAACCTCTGCCACAGCTGGGACACCAGAGGGGGTTTGGTGGCAGCTGTGGGGCTGCAAACAGTGACCAGTGCCAGGCTGTGCAGATCAATTGGGTGAAAAGGTGCCCACCACACCCTGCCAGGGCCGTGTCACTGCTCCTGGAGAA
>VZSR01000479.1:12704668-12756881 GCA_013398615.1 Brachypodius melanocephalos
CCGAAGTGGAGGTGGGGGGCACAGCCCCATCGGCAGAGCCCCAGCCCCTCTGCCTGGGCTCCCTGGGGGATAGCGAAGTGGGCACTGAGAGCCGGCGCTGTGCCCTCCTGGAGCAAACAGGTGAGGGGCCTGGGGGGCTGTCACTCTGCTCACCCTTCCCAGTGTGTCTGTGTGCCAGCCCTGCCGTGGGCGAGTGATGCTGGCTGGGTGCTGGGCACTCAGCTGGCAGGACAGCTGTGAGCAGCTGCCTGGCTGTGGGGTGCCATGCATGGGGAACTGGGATGCTTTTGGGGGTGCTTTTTCAATGCATGAGCATCTTCTGCCTCAGTTTCCCCATTTTATAATGAGGTGAAGGAGTAGGTGTGGCCATAACCCAGCAGGGACCAGGCTGCCCCATCCCTCCAGGTTCTTCCCCAAGGGTTCACCCTGGGTCTGGACTCTGGGGTTCAGCTGCAGTGGTGCCCCAAAACCCCAGCAAGCTGCAAGTGCAGGAATGGCTCAGCCCTGGCAGCATGAGCCATCCCTCTCAGGTGGGCCAAGCCCTCAGCAGGCACTGCAGGGGTACAGCTCCACGGGTAACCCGCTTCTCTCCTGCCTTTCAGAAACACCCAGGTGTCTCACGCTGTCCTTGGCACAAACGTAAGTGCAGATGGGGCTGAGTGACCCAGTCTGGGGCTGGAAACTGCCTGGGGATGTGTGGCTGGGCAGGGCCTCTGCAGCCAGCACTGGGAGCTGTGTTTGCAGAGCTCAGTGAGCTGCACTGCTGGGCACGGGGCTGTGGGGAGCCACAGGGTGCAAGGAGTTGGGAGAGTCCCATGCCCAGGGCAGGGCATTTTGTGTGCGCCTTGGAGCTGCTCATCCCACTGCCCTTGGGGGGTTACTCAGTCAGGCACCAGCCAAAGTGGGAGGGTTCACTTGTGGGCATTGTTTTCTCAGCTTTCTTTCGGGGTTTGGAGCTGTAGTTCACCTAAACACTTTCTCTCTCCTCATTTTCTGCTCTTCTCCAGTGACCCAACCTTTGGGAAGAGAAACTTTGAGCCAACGCTGACTGTGGAGCTGTGTGGGACAGCAGGTAGGACAGGCTTTGAATTCTTCAGTTTTGCCAAAATCTCCTCTAGGTGGGGGCTCATTTACCCTAAATTCAGCCTGGAGGCATCGGTTCCAGCTTACCCAGCCAAGGGGGCACCTTCATCCCCTTCACTCTGCAGGCACAGGAGACTCCGCATGCCCTGCCGCATCCATGCACCATGAGCAGCTCAGGGGAATGCGTTTGGGGTGGGAGGAGCTGTTCAGGGGGGCCCTGCATGAGCCAGGAGGGAAGGGAGAGTCCTCTGGTCCCTGCTGGGATCAAGGCATCCTTCTTGTTCCCTCAAGTGGCGCTGGATGTGGCTGTGGAAGCTGCAGGTGCAGCCCGGGTGGGGCAAGGCAGGACGGAGGGGACAGAGCTGACTCCTGCCCTTTGTTTGGGGGGTTTTGGGGTTCAGGTCTCACACCGCCCACCACTCCGCCATACAAACCCGCCGAGGAGGACCTGTACAAGCCAGACATCCCCCAGGAGCCAGGGAAGGAAGAGGGGATGGCCCCCAGCCCGGGGGGTGCCGGGGACATGGCAGCCTCTAGAAAAGCCCCCAGGAAGCACCCGGAGAGGACGGAGCTGTTCGCACACCTGAGCCGGGCGGGCGGGCGCGCGCTCCCCGAGCAGCAGGGGCTGCTCAAGCGGCCCTTCTCCCGCTCCTTCGGGGACCACGACTACTGCCAGGTGCTGAAACCCGAGCCCAGCCTGCAGAGGAAGGTGCTCAAGTCGTGGGAGCCCCCGAGCCAGGTGGAGACGGAGCACAAGAGGAGGGTCCCGGCCGCCCACTACCAGGGACTGGAGCTCGGCAAGGACACGGGCACTGAGATGCTGTGGAAGGACGGCGTCAAGCAGCTGAGAGACCAGGAGATCAGAGCCAGCTTAACAAAGCACTTTGGCTTTCTGGACAGTGCCCTCGACGATGAGGACATGGTGTTCTGCAAGACCCCCGAGTATGACACCGTCTTTGAGGACAGCTGCAGCGAGAGCGGCTCCCTCGTGGAGGAGGATGAGGAGGAAGAGGAGGAGGAGGAGGAAGAGGAGGAGGAGGAGCATGGCAACACCAAGCTGTGCCTGAGGAGAAACCCCCTTTCCAGGACCAGTTTGCATTACTGCTCCCGGAGCAGGTCTAGCTCGGGCTCCTCGTGCTGCAGGTCACGGTCACCTGCCAGCAGACGCACCTTCAGGTACGGGGGGCACGGGGACATCGGGACTGGTTCTGCCCTCTGAATTTTCAGCATGGTGCAGGGCAGCCCCAGTGCTCTCTGCTCTGCTGGCCCAAGCAGTAAAGATGCAAATTAATGAAAGAAAAACTATGGAAATAATTGGTACTGCATCAGCTACTGCTGCAAGCATCAGCCATGGCCTGAGGTAGCAGCCAGGGGGTTCCATGGGTGACAGAGAATGGGCAGGCACCCAAGCTAGGCGGGGGAAGGGGCAAGTGCTGGCTGGGGACAGCCTGGCATCTATGAGAAAAACCTTCCCAGTGTCCTTTCCAATGTTTCCAGACCCCAGTCTCTCCTCGGCTCCCAGTGCCCCCAAGTGCCTACCCACTCCTGTGGGCGTCTCAGCTTCTCAGTGATGTTTGAAGCTTTCCCAGCAGCTCCCCCAGCCCCGGGCTGACCTCCTGTCCCTCCCTTGCAGGTGTGAGAACGGCGAGCAGTGTCAGGGTGGGAGCGGGCACCGGGGCCAGCTGAAGAAGAGACGGGAAAAGGCCATCGTAAGTGAGCAGGGACAAAGCAAGCCCAGCCCTCAACTCATCTCCTGCTCCAAAAGCAGCAGTGGAGCCCTGGCTCCAGCATCCCTTGGTGCCAGGCCAGTGTTAAACAAGGACATGGGGATGGAGGGGGGAGAGGAAAATCCAATGTGCAGCGGAAGCCGCCAGCGATTGGCAACACACGGAGTCCTTGGCACAGGGATGCCCAGAGCATCCCACGCTGGTGCCTCAGTGCTCTTGGCAGTTTGTGGGGTGAACTGGGGAATCCCTGAAGCTGCTCAGCTGTCACAGATGTGCCCCGCTGCATCCTTGTGCATCAGGAACCTGTGGGCACATGCTGGGAGTTGTGAGAGGGGTGGGCGTGTGGCAGAGTAAATTGGTGCTCCCTACTGTTGTGCACACGCACTCACACACACACTCACACATGCTGCTTTGGCACTTATTCCTGCAATGCAATTGGATTTTGCCCCTGGCAGTTCTTGGGAATATATCCCACGTTTGCCAGGAGAAGCTGAAAGAGCTGCAAGAATGTAGGAGAATTTTAAAAGAGAAGAAGGAGGCAGTGGCTGCTCCAGCCTGATTATGGCTGTACTGCGGGTGACACTATGACCTGGCTGGAGCAGAGGCAGCCGGATCCTGGAGAAATCGGTGTCTCCATGGCAATGATTCCCAGTGCTAGCTTGCAGGGGCTCCTCTACAGCCCATCAGCAGCACAGAGGTGCAGGGTCCAAGCCTGAAAGATTTTATTTGCTTTGGCAGGGAGAAGGCCGGGTGGTGTATATCAGAAACCTCTCCAGCAGCATGAGCTCCAGCGAGCTGAAGAAACGCTTCGAGGTGTTTGGTGAAATTGTGGAGTGTCAGGTCCTGTCCAGGACTAACAGGTGGGTGGGCAGTGAGCTGTGGTCCAGGGCTCCAGCAGCTGCAGGCAGCTCCTCTCCCCAAACCCCACAGCACTGCCAGTGCCACATCAATGCCCTGGGTCAGCCCAGCCCTCAGTCTTGGTGCTTTGGTCAAGGACATTCAGTGTGTCCAGAGATCCAAGGGCATCTGTGGCATGGAGCAGTGGAAGAATGATGGGCCAGGGGTGTAGTGCTGTATCACAAGGGCTGTGGGGCTGATCACATCTTGAATTCTTTCTCTGGTTGCTCAGGGGAGAGAAGTACGGCTTCATCACGTACCGGTATTCCGAGCATGCCGCCTTATCGCTGAAGAACGGCCCCTCGCTCAGGAAGAGGAACGAGCCCTCCTTCCAGCTCAGCTCTGGTGGCCTGGGGCACTTCTTCTGGACCAGATTCGCTGACCTGGGTGAGGAAGCAGCAGCTGCTTTGTCTCTTTTATCAGCACAGAGCTGTTACAGCACACTGCACCGCTGAGCCCTGGTCACGCAGGGAGCCCAAACACCTTCAGAGCCTGCAGGAAAAGCCCTCTGGCTTTCCTGTGCCTCATGGAACTGCTCATGGCTCAGACAGGTGGATTGGCAAACTGGGGAGAAGAAAAAAAAAATGATGTGAGGCCTCAGGGTGTGTTGGCTGCAAAATGTAGCATCACAGCCCGGAGCTGCTGGGTCTCAGCTGAGTGCAGCCCATCCTGTGTCTGCTGAGTTTCTGCACAGTGCTGGAGGCTTTCCAGCAGAAAAGTCCCTTCCCAGGCATTAGAGAAGGCAGTCAGCAGCATTTCATTAGCCCAAGAGATGATGTGGGTGGTTTGCTGCTCTGCAGGACAGATTCACCACGCTGCACATGCACTCTGGAGCCAAAGTGACAGCACTGAAATGTGCTGTGATGGCATTAATCCTTCCAGTGCTTCAGCAAGGTCTCAGTGACTGTGTCACCAGGGCTGCAGCCTGAGATGAGGGCCAGGAGCCAAACCCTGTGCTAATCCTGCAAGAGAAATGTGTCCCAGGCTTTGCCCAGCCCTCCTTGCTTCAGGTGTTTCACCAACACTGCATGTTTATTTCTGTACTCTCTGCAGGGGCTGAAGGGTTCTGGATCTCACTTGATGAGTGAAAAACTGAGGTCCGGAAAATCAAGCCCCAAGTCTTGACTTACCTCCAGATGCCCCATCTGATACAAGTACTCCCTGTTTTTTTTATCACATTGCAGTATCTGCTCTGCTTAGAGCAGATTTTTTCACCGCTGGCAGTGAATGTCAGTGGTGTGTGCCCTGCCCAGCTGGGCCTGGCTGCAGCCCCTCTGCCCCAGCTTTTTCACCATCACCGCTGTGTCCAGCCTGGCTGTGCAGTTGCAGGGCAGTGAGCAGTGCCCTGCTGTGCCTCAGTTTCCCTCCCTATGAGGCAGAGAGGACGCTGATCCCCCCCTCCTCCCTGACCTGGCTGCTTTCTGTCCCTGCCATCCCCAGATTGCGGCACGGACGAGTCCTCCCCAGCTCCGGTGAAAAGCAAGTACGAGACCATGGATTTCGACAGCTTGCTGCAGGAGGCCCAGCTCAGCCTGCATCGGTAACAGCCTTAACCTTGGAGGAATACCTCAATACCTCAGTCAAGGCACTTCCAATATGTTTACGTTTTCAAAGAAATTATTCAGTCTATGGCAAGCGAGAGAGCGAGAGAGAGCGAGAGCACGCCCGCGAGAGAGAGACTGCTGTTCCCTGATCGATGTTTACATTGAACAAAGCTGCTTCTGTCTGTGAGTCCCCATGGTGTTGATGTCTCACTGCCACACGTTAGTCCCCCCTCTGCTTCTGACTGGTTGTTTTAGGGTGAGCCTAGGAGCCCCCCTGGCCCTCGTCCCCCTCCTGGCCCTCCCCATGCTCCCGCCGTGGAGTTGCAGCTGTGTTCACCATAACATTTTTTTGTCCGTAGTGTGTGATGATGAAATTGTTCATTGTGAATAGAATCAGGATTATAAACTAATTTTTAATAGAAGAAGAGAAGAAAAAAAAAAAAGTATATACTTAAAAAAAATGTATTTATGGCTCAGATGTACTGTAATTCAGATTTATTGTACCGCTTCCTTGATTTTTAACTATGCACTGTAATGAGGCACTTGCCACTCAGCAAATGGGGGGTCAGAGCAGTCACAGAGCTGACATTCCCCTGCCTCCCCTGCTGGCAAACCGGGGTGCTCAGTGCTTGTCCTGGAGTCACCCACTTTGCTGTCAAAGCCATTCTTCGTGCTGGCGTGGCCTGAGCCCCCCAGCATCACCCCTGTGCTGAGGTGGGTCCTGGTGGGTGATGGAGCCAGGGCCAGGCAGCTTTGCAGGCTGCAGAGGGTGGAGAGGGATGCACTGCCTGCAGCCAGCGCTGCTCCAGCCTCTGCTGGAGCCAGGAGGGAGGGGCTGGGCCAGCCAGGCCTGATCCGGAGGGTCCTGCTGGCACAGCCTGGGGGATGGATGAATGTCTCCGGTCCACGTGGAGGAGCTGGCTCCTCTCCAGCTCTGTGGATGGCTGGGAGACTGGCCAGGCCCTGGGACTTGATCCACGCTCGCCTCCACACCCTGCAAAGCAAGCGGGGCGAGAAGACCTGTCCATGCTTCCCGCTGGGCAGCCAGCCCCAAATCCAGCCCAAAATCCAGCCCCAAATGCAGAGAGGCGGGGGGGCACAGCACCCACACTGAACACCCACCCAGCACCCTGCCCCGTAGCCGATAAGCCATACACATCCCAGCACCCACCCGGATCCGTCCCACGCCTGCCAGCGCCCCACGGCACAGCTCTGCCTCTGGCCAAGGGCCCTCGGGGCTGGATTCAATGTAAAATTTCCTTGTGGACTTGCCTGGAGGGCAAGTGTGGGTGCGGTGGGGTAGGGACACAGCCCTCCACCAGCCAGAGCAAAGCCCACCACCAGCTAGCCAGAGGCACTGTTTGCCCAAGGCAGCGGGACTCTTGCTGCTCCTCAAGCCATCGCCAGCTTCTCCTTTTATTTTTGAGCCCCAGAGACCACTAGGGATTCAGCCATCCTCTGTAGATAGAATATTATAGCCTTAACTCTGCCAATAGATAGATTAGAGTCTCCTGGGGTCTCCCCTCCCCATGACTTGGGGGTTTTAGCCCCGGTTCCCTGGGTGTGTTCCGTCCTGCAGGGAGAGTGACCAAAGCCTCGCAAATGGCACGAGATGTGACACCGAGAGCCGGAGCCCTGCCAGGGTTGGCCCCTGGCTCGGGGGCCGGGGTGCAGCCGGGCTCTGGCAGGAGCAGGAATGCCGGCAGCGCCGACACCAGCACAGTTCCCTGGCTGTTCCCCTCGGGAGAGCCGTGGTTCTGACAACACCCACCCAGCCCGGCAGCGCCGGGGCCCGGAGGCCACCGTGGGGTCCCCAACCCGGCGCCGGTGACGATCACTGCCAGGGAACAGCCCTTGTGCCATTTCAGCCTCAGCAGCGAAACCTGGCGTCTCTCCCAGCCCCAAAATCCCCCTGTTCTCATCCCACTTCAGCAACCACGAGCAGCTCTGGCTGAGACTGAGCATCTGCTATTGGCAATTGCCTCATTGTAGCTTTGCCTTTTTCTGTCCTAGTATTTCCTCACGATGATGATGTTTACATGTGATTGCTATAGAGCTTATGTAGAATGTATATAGCGACACATTTAGGGTGGGTAGTACTGTCCTGTGCTGTGCTGATGTTTTTCAGAAAACGATCAATCCAAAAAAAAAACCAAACCAACAAAACCAACAAAAAAAAAAGAAAAAGAAAAAAAAAAAAAAAAAACAACAACAAAAAAGAAAAGCAAATAAGTGGAATTCTTCCATCTCCCACTCAGCTGGAGGCACCCATGGCCGGGCCCCGCTGGGGATGCATCAAGGGTGGTGGAGGGGAAGGGTTAGTGCAGAGCTGGAGGGGCTCCAGCCCACTCCAGGGGATCACTCAGTCACTTCCCAAGCACTGGTTTTGGCATACCCAGATCCAGAATTTCCTGGGGTTTCCCTGGGGCTGGGTGCCCTGGGTCAGCCCCGAGCCAGTGCTGGGGAAGGGGAGGGCTGATCCTGCACAGAGCTCATCAGTACTGCAGCCCTAGGGTAGGAACAGATGCAATAAGTGGTCTTCGTGGTGCCTGAAGCCTATAAAGTGGGGTTGGGTTTTCTCTTTTTTTTTTGGTTTGGGTTTTTACCTTTTTTTTTCCATTCACTTGGGATGGTTTGTTTTCCCTCCTCCCCAAAAAAGTCTTTCTTTTCCAGGACTTGTGCACTATGCTTAGAGCCCCTTGGTCTGTGTGCTGCCTGCCCTGTGGCTTTCCCCCACCTTTTAGGACTGGGTGAAAAATAAATTTCCACTTGATTTTTTCTTTTCTTTTTTTTTTTTTTTTAAATTTTTGTGGGTTTTTTTAACTCTAAAGGTGTCTTTAGCTCACAGTGCTGGAGTCTGCAGGAAGGTGGGTCAGGCACAGGGGCAGGGGAGAGCTCCCTGCTGAGCTGCCTGAGGTTTGGATGCTGACAGGGAAATGGGGCAGGAGCAAAGCAATGCCCAGGCACTGCTGCCAGGGAAGCCAGAGGTGCCCAGAGTTATGCAGGAGCTACCAGGGACTGGGCATCCCCCCTTTTCCAAGGATTGCCTTTACATCCCACCCAGCCTGTGGCATCGCCGTGGGTGCCCCTCAAAAAGAGACCCCTCACAGCCCAGCCCCCTGAGAGGGCTGTGGGATGGGCAGGAGAAACTGGGAGCAAAAGGGTTGATTCTGGTAGGCAATAAGTCAGGAGGAGATTTATTTTTTTAAAACTCTGTAAGTATAGAACATCCCCCAGCCGTTTCCTGCAGCTGCTGTGGGGTAATGCTGAATGTGTGAAGAGTTGCTGATAAAATGCCCCTTTGCTTGTTTTGCACAGGTTTGCCCCAGAAAAACTCGTTGTTCAGGGAGGGCAGCAGGTTTCTGGCTGGAATCCAGCGTGTCCCTGAGGCTCCGCAGGGAGGAGCAAACATTTCTGAGTGTGTGGGCTGAATGCAGAGGACAATCCCAGGTTTTAGGTTGGATGCTGCCCCAAAGCAAAGGTTTCTCTCGATTCCTCAGTGCAGCTGCCTGGGCTGCTCATCTTTCAGGAAGCAGCAGCTCAGTCACCACGTTACAGCCCTGAGTCTGATCTCAGCTCCGGGCCATGCAAATGAGTTTTGTAATTGCAGATCAACACGGTTTTCTCCTGTTTGGGGGTTTATTATTTTTTTTTTCTTTCTGGAGGTCTGCTGAGTCCTGAGATACACCAGTGTTGGAGCTGAACCCGACACCCGTTCTGTTCCAAGTGCATCCCTGACAATCTCAAGCAATACAGAGCCAAATGCAGCCTTGGGGTTTCATTTTGGGGTTTCATTTTGGGGTTTCATTCCTCTTCCCTCGCCCTCCCCGGGGCCAGGGGCAGCAGCAGGAGTTGGGGAGGGAGTGTGTGAGTGCATGTGAGAAAGAGAGAGAACGGTTCAATTGATGCATTTCTTGAGAAAGGTGTAAGAATTTCACCTAAAAAGGGGCACATCTGCTTTCTTATTTATAAAAAAAAGCTAAATTCTGTCTTTTTCTTCTTTTTTTTTTAAGTAAAAGGACACTGCTCATGATTATTAGGGGCCAATTCTGCCTCCCTTGCTCACGCTGAGTAAGTACTACTTAACTCTGTAATTTTCTGCTTGCAGAGTAAGTAAAAGCAGCAGAATTGATCCCTCTATGATTAAGAATCAAGTTTTTAGTACTTTTTTTTAAAAATTGGTAGCGGTTTTTTTTTATATTTCACTTAATTTTTCCCCCAGTTCCATTCTGTTGTGTCCTTATTTATGTAATATACTTTAACCTTAAGAGATGGCATGGATTCTTATGCCTTTCCTTTATTATTATTGTTGTTATTTTTAAAAAAACAAAAGAGATTTATTTCTAGTGTGATTTAACTGTGTACCTTCTAAAATGAGAGAACGTTTCTTGTATTTTTACATTGTCAGATTCTATAGTTTCATAGATAATTTAACCAAATCGCTCAATGTATTCTCTATATCTATCCAGTGGGTATAAAAGTTCTATTTTAAATTGTGTAAATACTTCAGAACTGGCTTCTTTTTCCAGACTCCCCTGCCGTGGAGTTTCTTGTTTACATCAAAAAGACTGTAGAATCTCTACGCTCATGTACTGTAAATAGTGAAGTGATCTGCCTATAAATAAACGATAACATATATACTATAAAGTGGAAAGAACAAAAAAAAAGGAAGAAGTTTGTGCTGCTATACTTTAGTTTGTAATGCAAGTCTGCTCGGGGTGAGGTGTTTTGCTCTGCCTGGCTGGCAGTGGGGCTGTGCCAGTGCCAGGGGGGTGGCAGAGCCTCCCAGCTGCCAGGGATGCAGCTCCTGCCTGGGAATGTCCCCTTGTGTTGCTGTTTGAAGTGTGGCTTCTCCCAGTTTAACTCACACAGGAAAAACTTGAGCTCTGCACTCTGGACTTTCGAGTGGTGCCACTGCCACAGGACCCCTGGCTGAAGAAACTCTCCAGATGGAGTGGGTGAAGAATGAAGATTTTCTGCAGTGGTGAAAAAGAGAGCAGGAAAAAATGTGGAAAAGACTCCAGGTGGTGATGCAGCAGCTGTGCAGCTCAGGATGGCAGCTGGAGAGCCCCTGGAACCAGGAGAGCAGGCCCTGGGAGCCCAACTGGGGCATGGCCGTGGTGTCCTGGCTCAGGATGGCACCTGGAGAGCCCCTGGAACCAGGAGTGCAGACCCTGGGAGCCAAACTGCTCTCCCAGGGGCGCAGCCAAGTCCTGGCGTCCTGGTGTCCTGGCGTCCTGGTCCCTATGGCTGTGGAAGGGATGTTGGGAAGGGCTGGGCAGGCCCAGCATGGGCACAGCTGCCCCAGGCACACATGGCCTGTGAGGGCTCACCAGGCTGAGCTGATTTTATCCAGACCATGGATCAGTGATGCTGCTGGGCTGGAGGATCCCAGCAGCCCGAAAGGAGCAGCTCTGCAAGGTGCTGAGCTGTGCCAGCTGCTGGTTTTGGCTGATTTGCACCGATTCAGGCAGCAGCTCCATACCTGCCTGTCTCCAGCACATCTGTGGGAGCCCAGTGTGGGTCCCCCAGCTGGAACCAGCCTCCCACCCCAAACCCAGCCCCTCATCCCTGCCACTGCTGCACCCAGAGTGGAGAGGAGAGCTGATGGGAAGCCCATTCCCTGCTGCTTTCCAAAACCAGCAGGCTTCAAGGCCACCAGAGAGGAATGTTTTTCTGAGATACATCAGGCACTGTGATGCCAACAGTGCCCAGACAGATGAAAACATGAATTTGGAGGGGGGAAATGTGGGAATGCAGCTGGGATAGCCAGTGATGAGGTGCCCAGGGTGGGCACGTGTGGAACAGAGACACAGGAGTGGGTTCCCAGGAGGGAGAGGGACACACAAAGGAAGGGTCTGCAGGGAGGGACAGACCCAGAGCTGATGTTTGTCCTCCCAGCCCAACCTGTGCCTCCAACACTGCATTCCCAGGCAGCCTCCTGGAAAACAAAGCACTGATCCTGTTTATTGAATACAATTGTTTATTGAGGATAATTCCTGCAAGCAGACCTAGAGTCTGAAGGGAGATGTTGGTGAATGTTGACATCAGTCCAACAGTTCCGTTGGTCCCAGCAATTACTTCCAACCATTTGGGAAAAATCTCAGCAAGACTGTTTTTATTTGAGCATAACTTTGTAATAAAACAACTTTTCACACAGACAGGCGCTGTTTTGGAGTAGCTCATGTGGCTGCTGGAGGGGAGGGAGGCAGTGTTATTTATGTCCTGGCACAGTGCACCTCGTCGGAGGGGAAAATCAGTCACTCAGGAGCTTTTGTGAACAGGGACAGCTTTGGGCACTGCCCTGGGCTGGCTGGCACCTGGCAGTGTGGGCAGCACACTCCAGGCTGCTGCTCCTGACCAGAGTGGAATGCCCACTGTGTGGACTTCATTTCACTGCCTGCTGAGCTGTCCTGGGCTGCTTTTTGGAGTTTCAGCTCTCACCTGTGCCCTGAGCAGTGGCACCTGACACCAAATCCTGCCCTTGGCTCTGCTGGCACGGGAGCTCCCTGACAGGGACCTCAGCTTAGTGCCACCCATGGTCTGCCCAGGGGCTCTGGAGGCTGCAAGTAACCCCATGCATTTGCCCACTCAGGATTTATCGGTCCCAGGTTGTTGTCCAGTTCCATCCAGAGGGGAACAGGTTTGGTTCCTTTGCTCTCTGGCTGGTCCAGCTGTCCCAGCCTCCCTGCTCATGAGGATTCTTCCCAGCTTTCCTTCCTGCCTCATTTCCTGACCCATCAAAGCAGGGCTGGACCTTCTGCCACGTTCCCCTTGAAGCATCCAAGGTCTCAGCCTCAAGCTGCTGCGTGGAGTTTGTCCTGTTGTCACTGAAAATTGGGAATTAAACTCTCTAACACAGTAATTTCAATATTAGAAAGTGGCATTACTTTATGTCAGCCCCAGGCATGTGGGGCATAACTCCCTATTATACACACCACACTTTGCTAACAGACCAGTTTAAATCTATATAACTTTTATATATTCAATCCATTTCCCCAAAACTCATACCAATATGCTAAACACTCTCTGAATTTTCTGCTTATTTAAGTTACTTCTGAGAGTTTATTTTCATTGGAATAGAGTTCTTTTGAGGGTCTGGGTGGTCGTTTGGGGGACATCCCATTCCTCCAATTATTCTTTTTTTGGTCACAGTCCAAAAACGCTTCTTCTCTTTGAATGCATCCCATTGCTATGGTCTGGCCAGGATAGTCCTTCTTATCAGCATCGCTCAGGCTCACATCTTTACAGCTGAGATAACACACAGGACAAAGCCCTGTCGGGTAAACCGAAAGGAATTCCCAAGACTTCATTACGCGTGACTTGTCACAATTTTTTTTTTCTCAACACCGAGACCACCACGGCCCTTGCCCACGTGGCAGGGAGAGGCGGGAAACGGGAGAGAGAGAGGCGGGAAACTGGAGAGAGGGGCGGGAAACTGGAGAGAGAGAGGCGGGAAACTGGAGAGAGGGGCGGGAAACTGGAGAGAGAGAGGCGGGAAACTGGAGAGAGGGGCGGGAAACTGGAGAGAGGGGCGGGAAACTGGAGAGAGGGGCGGATGACCCTCCCTTGAGAGGGGGAGGAGGCAGCAGCAGCTTTTAGCTGACGGGGTGAAGTTTGTTCCTCTTCCGTTGCTCATTTTGTTTCGTTTCCCGGCAGAGCCGCCCCTCAGGGCTGGGCTGCTGTGCCATGGCCGAGGCAGAGCCTATGGCCGGGCTGAGGGAAGAGCTGACCTGTCCCATCTGCCTGGACATTTACAAGGACCCCGTGGCCCTGAACTGCAGGCACAGCTTCTGCAGGGTCTGTGTCAAGGAGGCGCTCAGGTGCCAGCAGAGCTCGGCCCGCTGCCCGCTCTGCCAGTCGCTCGTCGGGGAGCTGCAGCCCAACTTCCTCCTCCAGAACATCGTGCAGAAGTTCATGGATGCTCCTGCGCACCAAGAGGAGCAAAAGGAGGAAGGGCAGGAGAAGGGGGAAAGCTCGGGCCAGCCGGAGAAGGTTGTCGTGTGTGATTTCTGCCTCGAGGAGCCGCAGCCCGCGGTGAAGACGTGCCTGAGCTGCGAAGCCTCGCTGTGCCAAGCCCACCTGAGCAAGCACAACAGCAAGAACGCCCAGAGCCACGTGCTGGTGGAGCCCTGCACTGCCCAGGTTCTGGCTGAGAGGAGGTGCCCCAAGCACGGCAAACTGCTGGAGTGCTTCTGTGAGAACGACTGGGACTGCGTCTGCATCCTGTGCTCCATCGTCTCCCACAAGAACCACAAGATCATCAGTGTGGAGGAGGCTTTCAAGGAAGCCCAGGTAAGAGGCTGCTGGGACAGTGGGACGGGCAGGGATGGCACCAGGAAAGCCCCAGAGAGCTGCCCATGGCACTGGGGCAACTCCTGAGTTCCAGAACTCAGGATGGGGCTAAATTGCAATCCTGGGCTTTTATTTTTTTTTGTCCCAGAGTCTCTCTGGGTTTGTCCCTTGAGATATAAAAGATGCTATAAATGTTTTTTTCCCCTCCTGAGAGAAGAGTTTGGCCAAACTGGTGGGACTGAGTGCTCCTGCAAGGTTTTAGCCCTTGGTGCACCTCCAAGCCGAAGATGAGCTGCACTTAAGCAAAGATAATTAACGAGAGAGTAACAGAACGAAAGGTGCCAACAGGGGAAATAGCTTTATATGTGGCTAGTGCACATGAACAGTTTTCAGCTTCAAATTGTCTTTTTTGTGCTGGTAATCGTGGCATTTGTTCAGGGATAAAACATTCCAGTAAACATTTATCTACTGATTTGTCCTCGGAGCATGTAATGAGCAAACATACTGCAAGTCCAGCTTAACCCCTGTTGATAAAACACTGATCTCGTGCATTATGCCAGTCCTATCCTGATATCTCCTTCCGGTTATATTTGTAGATATCTTATCCTGGAACTCTGGAAACACTGAAAAACCACGAAGCTGCACTGGATCAAGGCATACTAAACCTGCGGAAACAATTGGAGGACCTAAAGGTTTGTTTCAAGGTCCCGTATGACCTTGGAGTGGTTGCTTGCTGGTAAATGATGAGATAAAGTTTTCTTTTGCCCTTCCCCAGATCATGGATTTTGAAGCTTTTTTAGTTCCTGGGTGGTTTCTCATGTATTTTTGAGGTTTCTCCTTTGAGGAAGAATGATGCATAAATTTCTTACCAGTCTGGGAGGTACATTCTTAGTTAAGCTTGAACGTCTGTACCTCTTGATGAGTGGCTGGTGTGTGGCTTTTTTATTTTTCCAACCTTCAAGTTGGAAAGAAGTTTAGTTACTTCTCTTATCCCAGAAAAAAAGGTTTTTTTCTGAGTGAGAGCTCATGTGGAAAATGTCCCTTACCATTGTGAAATTGTTTTCTTGATAGAGTGAGGACAGCCAGCGGAGGGCACGGCTGGAGAGCCTGTTTAAGGACATGGAAAAGAGGCTAGAGGACAAAAAAAGAGAGGTCCTGAAAGTTTTCAATGACTACGAGGAGCAACAAATTAATCGGATTCAGACAGAGATTAATAATCAGAAGAGGGAGAAGGATTCAGCCAGCCATGATGTTCAGGAGCTGGAGGCTCTGAGAAACCAGAAGGACACACTTCTTTACACCAAGGTATCTATCAGCATCTCCCTTCCCAGAGACACCCAGCTCCAGGCCTGGCCTGTGCCTGCACTGTGCTAATTCTGCCTTTAAAATGTCTTTACAGGCTTTTGCAGCAATTAAAGCCAGGTAAGCTCCTCCTGAGGTTTAATATCTTTGTTGACAATTGTCGCTCGTTGACAACACAACACAAACTTCATTAGAAGGCTAAAACATCTGACTCCAGTTTATTTCAGGGGAGTCCCCCTTTTATCCTATTTTACACAGACCAATTGATTGGTGAAACAGAGGCCAACCCTTTCAATCACATTGGTCAAACCAGAGGGACATCAAGAGAGTTCCTTCCTGGGGAAAATATGTACCGTAGGTGTAAACATCTGTCCTATTTACAGAAATTCCCTAGGGAAGGAATTTCAAGGTCCAAAGCATACAGACCAGGGCTACAGACGATCTGGACGAGGGGATGGAGTGCACTCTCAGTAAGTCCACAGACAGCACTAAGGCAGGAGTGTGGATGTGCTGGAGGGCAGGAAGCTCTGCAGAGGGATCAGGACAGGCTGGATTCATGCGCCAAGGCCAGCACTGTGAGCTTCATTGAGGCAGAGGGCCTGCACTGTGGTCACAACAATCTCATGCAATTCCAGGCTGGGGGAACAGTGGAAAGCTGCCTGGCAGGAAAGAAACTGAGAATGTTGTTCAGTGTTGGCTGAACATGAGCCCAAGTGGGCAAGAAGGCCAATGGCACCTGGCCTGTCTCAGCAGGAGCAGGGCAGTGACTGTCCCCTGTGCTGGCACTGCTGAGGTCACACCTCCAGTGCTGTGAACAGTTCTGGGACCCTCAGAGGAAGAGAGACATGGAGGGGCTGCAGCGTGCCCAGGGAAGGGAATGGAGCTGGGAAAGGGGCTGGAGCAGCAGGAGTGTCTGAGGGAGCTGGGAAAAGGGCTCAGCCTGGAGAAAAGGAGACTCAGGGGGGACCTTGTGGCTCTGCACAAGTCCCTGACAGGAGGGGACAGCTGGGGGGGTCGGGCTCTGCTCCCAGGGAACAGGGACAGGATGAGAGGGAACGGCCTCAGGCTGGGCCAGGGGAGGCTCAGCTTGGACAGCAGCAGGAATTTCCCCATGGAAAGGGTGCTCAGGGATTGGAAGTGCCCAGGGAGGTTTGGAGTGCCCATCCCTGGAGGAGCCCAAGGAAGGGCTGGAGGTGGCACTCGGTGCTCTGGGCTGGGGACAAGGTGGGGATTGAGCACAGCTTGGATTCGATGGCCTTGGAGGTCTTTTTCCACCTAAGTGATTCTGTGGTTCTGTGATTCCTTCTGCATGTTTTAGGCAACGCCAGCCACCTAGAATGGATGGTGTGACGGTGCCAAAACCCCCCATTACTTTGGATAAATCAACAACGGATGCTATTCAGCGTCTTTTCCAGCAATTCCTCTCAAACATGGAGTGCTCCTTTAAGCCACCAGCACCTGGTAAGCACCATCTCCTAAGTGCTCATTTCACTATGTCAAAAACAAGATGGAGAGGTCAAGAAAACATCTTTAAGACAGGACTGTAGTAAGACACCGAGTACCTCTAGAAGTGCTAATTCCTTACACTATATGTTTATTTACACGTCTGTGCAGCAAAGGGAGCTGGTCCTGGGATTCAGGGCTTTGGGGCATGCCTTGTATATGCCTTACTATTTGATTTGATTTGATAATCCAGGAAGCCCCTCATTAGGGGATTTTTTCCTTACAAAGTCCTGTACCAGGGTTTAAAAGATAAGTGGTACTTGCAGCTTTGGTCTTCGAAGATGTTTATTAAATTTCTTATCTCAAGATTCACACGCTGCCAACACCTGGCTTAATGCACTGGAAAACCCTGCCAAGAGCCCCCAGACAATGGGCGCTCAAGGTCTTTTAAAGGTTCCTAGCCCAATTAACTCTTAAAATGTACTGTATTTACAGTTTTGTGCCAATAATCACTATCAATTCTAGACACTCAATGTCTACATCTACCAATGTCTTTGGGCCACCGTCACAGAAGAAGCAGTGCAGCGAGAAGAAGAACCCAAGGCACCGCCCGAAATTCTCTATCTTGCTCTCATCCATCTCTATTCTAAAAACCTCAAACTACAAATTATCACCCTGTGACAAACTAAACTACTATCTATTTTACCTTTTTGTTGTTGTCAATTAATCTATGAGTGTTGGAAGTTTTTCCTATGGACTAAGGTCAAAGGCAATGCTTTTCTGGGGTCCCAGCCAGGGTCTCAGACTCCCAGGGCAGCAGGAAGGGTTTTCCCCGTGCTGTGGACTCCCAACACCTTACTAAACTAAACTAAATGGATAAAGAGCCTTTTGAAAGTCCCAGGAGTTTTCTGGGAGAATTAAGAATACCTCTGTGCCATCCCTTTGATTCAAGGAGAAAGTTGAGAAAGAACTCATCACAGCAGCAGCAGCAGGGTGGAATTTGCTTAGGACATAAATAACCTGCTCTTCCTGTGTAAATACTTCTACTCCTCTGCAATGCTTTGTAAACTCGCACTACAGTCCCAGAGCTGTGCACAGTGCGACACTTGTCTGACTGAATGGATGAAATTCAGGTTCCCTGGGTACTGCTCTCTGGCTGGTGCTTCAGCCCTCACTGGCAGCAAGCCTTGGGTCAGCACAGAGGCAGACTCCAAATCTCCACAATTATCTGTTAATCATGATGTGTTTTTTCTGTTTAGGTCCCTCCATATTTGTTGGTGGTACAACATACCCTGGTACAACATACCATGATCCCATGTCTGGATTTTACAGTGGTTTTTCTTTCAAGTAGCTTAACAAAATACAAATTCAGTGGCAATCATAATGATAAGAATCATAGAAAGGAGGGAAGAGAGAGAGAGAAAACCCAGCCAAAACTAACAATGCACAGTTACCTCTGTGAGTTCCATTGGTCAAAGACATCAACAGCAGAAGAAACACTCTGTCTTTTCATGATGTGTCTGTCAAGGCTGGACATCTGCTAAGAACTTCAGGCTTATAGAGACAGGAACCATCCCTTTCATGTATCCCATCCATGCTGCCACCATGTTGAGGCTCCTGTAGTGATGTGAGGACAAGGTGTTATTTTGTGTTTCCAGCCTAGAAATTGTGAGCCTTGCTAAGGTGGCATATCAGAAATTGGATTGTAGGGTGCTGTGACAGAGGGTACATCACAGTACCCTGCCTCTTCCTACAGGAGCTGTTTTGTTTGCTCAGTTAATCATAATGGAAATACCATTAAGTTGCTCGGTTTTGCTCAGTTGTATCAAATACTGTGTTGGCTTCATGTTATTAAATTCATGTTATTAGCTTGCAAAACGTGACGGCAGTTTATTTTGTCTAAAAGTTGACAGCACAACATTAACTGCTACAGAACTAGGCAGCAGCAATGCTGATCTTTGATCCAAGGCAGCAGCTTTTGCCTCTGCCGTCTCTTCCCATCCTGCACATCCAGTACAGAAGCAAAGCTGCCCAGGGGAGGTGGGGAGAGACTGGGCAGCATTTTCTGCTGGAGACCGAGGGGAAACTTCCCAAAGTGGCTGCCACAGCTTAGGGAAGGGTGGAGCCGGCAGAGAGAACAATTCTCTGCTTGGCAAGGGGCGGAGGAAGGGGTGGATTCCTGCCTCTGGTTTTAGTTTGGGTTCTCTCCTGTGGCTGCAGCCATGGCAAAAGCTGGGGGGGCTCGTGGAGCGGCTGGCAGCCCGAAGGCCGAGCTCACCTGCCCCGTCTGCCTGGGCCTGTACCCGGAGCCGCTGTCGCTGAGCTGCGGCCACAGCTTCTGCCGGCAGTGCATTGAGAAGGTGCTGGGAACCCCACAGAATTCCCGGGGCCCCTCTACCTGCCACACGTGCAGGGCACACCTGGGGCCCACCGTGGAGCCGCAGAACAGCTTCAAGCTGAGCAACATCGTGGAGGCGTTTCAGGCCAGCACTTCTCAAGGACGACAGGCTGGGAGAGAAAGCTTCGAACAGGAGGAAGGCGCCGAGCAGGGGGAGGCTGGTGTGGTTCCCTGTGAGCACTGCCTGGATGGGCCCCAGCCGGCCCTGAAAACCTGCCTGGTTTGCGAGGCGTCCCTGTGCCAGGCCCACCTGAGCAAACACAACGCCAAGGGTTTCCATCAGGAGCACGTCCTGGTGGAGGTGGGAGCGGGCCAGGCCGAGGAGAGGAGGTGCGGGGATCACGGCAAGCTGCTGGAATGCCTGAGGGAGGAGAAGTGCATCTGCGTACTCTGCTCCATCGCCGGGACCCACAAGGGCCACGACGTCATCACCATGAAGGAGGGACACGACAAACAGCTGGTAAGGAGCTCTTCCCTCCCCGTGGCTCCTGCCCTGGCCGCGAAAAAGGGGCAAAGCCTCAGGAAGGGCGGTGGGGCTTTCACGGGGAATGGGGGTGGGCGTGAGGGCAGCTCCCGGGATTTCCTCTCCGCCCCAGCGAGGAATTGGCTGGAATTGTGCTGAAATTTGCTTTTCCTTCCCTCCTGCGTGTTGCCAGAGCAGTGTGGTCAGCTAAGCAGAGGGAGAAGAGCGGAGAAAGGTGTTTGGGGCTGGCCGGGACGAGCACGGGCCGTCCCAGGGTGTGGAGACATGGCAGAGCCGGCGAGAGGTTCGGCTGCCCCACAGCAGCGACCGGCCGCCCTCACCGCGGTGTTCCTGGCTGCGATTGTGAAATATTCCTGCAGGGATTTAGAAAATCCCTCCCTCCACAGAGCCCCGGCAATGCCATTGCTACTGAGCTTTGGACGGGGAAGGGAGTTTTCCTCTCCCAGCAGATGCAAGAGACATGGGGCCTCTGTGTTTCTGCCTCTGAGTCCAGCTGCTATCTTTGAAATGCTCCAGAATCAGCTGAGACTGAGGCGATGAAATGCATTTCCTATGCTCAGTCACTGCCTTGCATTTGAAATAGCTGAGCTCCGTTTAGAGTCCAAGCAAAAACCCTGCAGGAACCCAGTGCATGGGCAGGAAATGGCTCCCTCTGGACCTCAGGACAGGTCACAGCCTCCTCAGGAATTAGCAGAAACATCCTTTGCAGTTACATGAATTGCAAACGAACTTCTTCCCCCAAGTTACATATCAAAATTTCAGGGCTGCCAAGCAGAAGTGGGATGTGTGAGACAATGGCCATTTCACCAGCTCCACAAACTGCCATCTGGTTTGAAGCTCTTCCTGCTGGGAAGTTCAATCCTGTCTTTCCTTCTGCCAGGTTAAACTCTCCGACACCATGACAGAGCTGCAGGAATCTAAAAGCGATTTAGTTACTGCCCTAGAAGAGCTTCAGGAAAGTGAGAGTCAGATCAAGGTTGGTATCCAGATTATTGCTGATTCAGAGCATCTTTCCTTCACAGTTTCCCAGCAATAAGTGATGGTAACTCTATGGTTAGAAGCAGATGAATAGAAAGGGAAAAGACTGGTTTGAGAAACTGCCAGAAGCCAAGCTTTTTCACACCTTCCAGCTCCTGCACAGGAGGAACAGTTGGGGAATTCCACCCTGTATTGTGGTTGCACAGACCAGGTTGCAGGACTGGCAGCCCACAGACTGTACATAAGACCATGTATTTTTAAAGTTTTCTACCTGTTTAATAAAAGAAAAGCAGTTTATAGCTACAAGTGGGATTTTCAGTGTGTACCAGTAAGCTCTCACATTGGTAGCTGAAATTAATCTGACTTTATTACTATATCAGGATTAATTTTGGAAAACCTCTGTTGAATCAGATATTCTCAGCAAAAGTTTATTGTCTTCTTCCTTCCAAAGCCAGTGCAAGTGGCAGATACAATCCTAATTGATAAGCAGAGACACTAAACTGAAAGGTGGAATTTCTGAGCCAGTGCCCCTTTTTCTTATCTCTTCCTTTAGACCTATGTCAAAACACTGACTTCTGAGCTAAAAGAGCTGTTTAAAGATGTAGAGACACAGCTTCATGAGAAAAAGACAATGATCCTGAGTGACATTCTGTCTAATGAGGAAAAAGAACTGGCAGTTGTTGCCAACACGAGGAAGAAAATGGAACAGAAGAGAGACCAGGCTGAGCAGAACCTTCAGGCTTTGCAGAAGCTCAAAGAACAATCAGATGTTTTCCTCTTCTTCAAAGTAAGCAGTGGTATTGTGCTTTTCTCCGTGGATGTGCCTGTTTCTCAGCCAGGTGACCTTTCTGAAAATCACACTAATGATACTTCCCTTTTTTTTTTCTTTCTTTTTTTCTTTTTCTTTTTCTTTGCAATACTCTTGGTAGGATCTGAAACTGGTCACAGACAGGTATGTTCCACTTCATAACCCTTGTTTTCTTCTTTGAAAAAATGTGGTGTTGATAACTGGGATCAAACCTCACTGCCTGTGCTCCTCTGCCCCGCCACCCCGTGCTGCAAAGCTGCTCCCTTTTCCAGCTGAGCCAGAGGGCACCATATCCACACAATTAACAGGCATGGAGAGATCCCTGCCTGCTGTTACACTTGTCCTTTTAAATTTCAGTTTCCTGGCTGGATTCTGATGAAAACCACTGGCTTTTATTACCAGAAATCTCTTTTTCTCAGAGATGAAGCCCCTAGGGTTCAGTTTACAGTAACACTGTGTTGGATGCACATTGGTGACCCTCCCTCAGCTGAGT
This sequence comes from Brachypodius melanocephalos, assembly GCA_013398615.1. Taxonomy (NCBI): domain Eukaryota; kingdom Metazoa; phylum Chordata; class Aves; order Passeriformes; family Pycnonotidae; genus Brachypodius; species Brachypodius melanocephalos. Next base: position 12,726,121 of record VZSR01000479.1, read on the forward strand.
TCCCAGGGAACAGCCTTTGGCAGCAGAGGTAACCAGCTCATTTCCCACCAAGTTTTTGAGTTGTGGACAAGCTTGCTAGCTAGGAAGATTTATTGTCACTTCTTTTGCAAGTGATATCTTTAATTTATAACTTATCACTTCCTATGCAATGCCTGGGTGTCAGCTGTAATTCAGTGGTGCAGCACCACATCAACATTTTGAGATCCACAAGAGGCTTTGCAGCAGCACTGGAGGCCCAGCTGCACAAAGGGCTGGCTCAAACATCCACCTGGAATTTGAGATGTCACCTCTGTAACTTGCACAGATTAAAGCTGAGCTCAAACTTGGGTTGTAAGGAGAACTTGGGATCACTGTGTACCTCAGGGCTGCAGCTCAGTCTGTTACTCACAGCTGTGCCTCAGGTTACATCCTAAGCTGTGGGATCAAGGTAACTTTCCAGAAACCTGGACACAATTTAATAGGTTTGGCATCCTTGTTCTGTCACTGCTACAACAGTAAGAGCCTGCCTGCAGCAAGTCAAGGCCCTGTTCACACATGGGGATAATCAAAACACCTCCTCCTCTCTCATTATCAGCATTTGAAAGTTCCAGTGCAGGTCGGTAAGAGAAAGGCATTGCCAAATAAATAACAGAATGTAACAACTGGAATTCAACCTTTACAAAGGGCTGTTAACCCATGAATTCATGTTGCCAAAGCCCTCTCCTCTTTGCAGACTCTGTCCTAGTGAGGAATTCTGTTACCTTTGGATGCTGCATGGTTTTCCTTGGTGCAGTGACTCTTTGTGCCCTAGGATTGCGAGTCTGGATCTGGATGCTGAGTATGTGGATGTGGAGGAAGTGGAGCTGGATCAGAGAATGATTGCCCAGCACAAAGCCCAGGAAAAGAAATTCCTGTCACAGCTGGACTCTGTGCTGGAGGACGTGCGCGGTGAGCGGCCCCAGCCCCGGGGGAAGCAGGGACCCCAATCCTGGCTGGTGGCAGCTCCTTCCAGTGTGTGAGGGGCTGATGTGGGGTCCTGGGAGTGGTGGGGAGGGGGCAGGGGACAGGTTTCTGTGGATAACAAGGAAGAGGTCTGCTCCTAAGCAGTGCAAGGCCGGTTTCTCCTCTCTCTGATGTGGTTTCCTGCTCCCATCAACTTCCCAAGTTCTGGGTGCTCAGTCCTGCTGTCAAGAAATGGCCTCTGTGTTTGCCCAGCCCCATCCACTCCAGGTTTATCTCTGACATGAGATCCAGGGGGACAATACCCAGCTCTAAATTTGATTTCATTGCCAGCTTTGTTAACCATTCTAGTCTATTTTTTTTTTTAAGATAAATTCACCAACGTAAATGGAAAGGAGCAAGAGCAGGTAAATCCTTTTTTTTTTTTTTTTTTTTTACTTACAAAATGTTCCCTGCAAATTTCTCCAGTTGTTCATTTAAGGACTGTATGTCCTGCACTTTCCTGGTTCAGTTTCAAGGAGACCTAAGCAGAGTCTCAAAGGTCTAAGGCCTAAGGCAGTCCTTCACCTTAAAAGAAGGGAGTCAGATCTATTCACATCTCCTGTTCTGCTATTAACAAGATGTGATTTGTGTTTTACAAGGCTCTAACATTCAACACCATTTCTTTACAGTGAGGCTTCACCTACTGATACCTCTCCAGAATATAGGTGTTCAAAAATATCACTTGTTCCTCAGGACTCTGGCTTGAGGCTGTGAGTCTTGCAGAGAAAATCTCCCACCTAACAATGTGATCAGCATTTTGTTGCAGGTATCTCCTGTCCTTGCCAGAGCAGCCTCGGGGCACAGCTCTCGAAATCTGCACTGGGCAGAAATCTCTGGGAACTCACCAGGGAAATCATTTATCCTCAGCCTGAGGGAGACACTGGCTTTGCTTCAGCACTCAGGAAAACTCTGAGCCTCTTCCAAGGAAAGACCACAGAGGGGTTCCCACTAACTAGGCAGGAGCTGGAGCAAACCCAGTACCTGAAAATGTTCCCTAGACAAATCCAAATGCTGCAGGAGGTATGAAATGGGTGAACAGTATTTCTCTGCAGATAAATAATCCAGTCCTCAAATGCATACCTGCTGGGCACAGCAGGGCGTCTTTTCTACGAGCTTTTTAAAATAAATGTTCTTTAGAAGTTATACAAAAGATTTTTTAATAATTATTCTTTTAATTCCTGCAACTAAAGTTCAGTTTGAAAATTATTTTCCTCTTAATTCATAAATTCAAAAGAAAATCTTACTTTCTTCATCACTTTTTAACTCTTGGAGCAAATCTAGAGGTATATTCTTTAATCAGTGTATATGTCCATTTATTTGTCTTGTGAGCTCGGTCAGTGGCTGTGCTCTATGCAGAACCAGACAGTCACTAAAACAGGTCAGGGAAAAGAGGGGGTTTTTTTTCTGAGACAAGGCGACGCTCTACTTGGAAGCAACTTGTCAAATATGTTATAAAATATTACTTTATTTTACAGTAAGTGAAACTTTTTCATCTTGTTTCTTCTTACTGCAGAAAAGCATTGTCAGGGAGGAAGAAGATGAATACTGCTTGAGCAGCTTGTTCCAGGATTTTGATTCTGCCAGGCCCAGACATAAGAGAGAAGTGAAAAAGAGATACCGGAGATGAGATGGAAAGACAAAGTTAAGTATTATCCAAAATTGCCTCTAATAATGAGAACCTACCACGTGTTTTGATCTCCCCTCCTACCTTGCATTCAAATCAATTCTGTAACAAATGAAAAATGTTTGTAACTGTAAGAATTAACATCAACATAATAAAGTCTCCAACTGCTGCTGCCTTGCAAACTGTGGACTGTATCATCTCATGGGTCTAATTAGACTTTTTGTACAATGATTTGTGGTGACTCTGTTGTCACTATGTGGCTGAATAAGCAAATAAATTACTCTAGATATGCATAAGCAAGGCTGGAGGATTTCATACCATCACCAGGAATTAGCTGTTGAGAGCATTTTTTTTTGGGGTAGACTCCCAGGAAATCAAGGCTGAAGTTCTCTGCCTTTACAGCACTTGTGGCTACAACTCTGTTCTGTCACTTGTGATAATCAACACGTACCTGATTTCAGGGATTAAAAATGAGCACAGCAGTCCATCCCAGATTCAGAGTAACATCTCTCTTCCTCGTTTAAATGGACCCTCCAGGCTGTGCTGTGTGCTCAGCCCTGGCTCTGCTGCACCCATCAATTGTCAGCATAACAAAAGCACGTCGCCAAATTTTGGGAGCTCAGCAGTTGCTCAAGGTGACTTTGCAGATATTCCTTCCTGCTCAGAGCCAGCAAGGCACAAAGGGCAGCTGCTCTCAGCCACTCAGATGAGGCAAAAGAGATGAGCCTGTCCTTCAGCACTTTCCTGACCTGGGCTTCTCTCTGGCTGCCAGCTGAAGGAGCTGGGAGCAGCCAGTGCAGGTCAGTGCTGCTGCTGCAGAGTTCCTGCAGTGCTGCAAAGCCCTGCAGACAGCAACTCTCACTCAAACATGGGATTTGTAACCCTGCTGCAGGCTCACAAAGCTTTTGGCTGAAAATGAGTATCTAGGAAGGTGGAATTTCTGAGTTAGATGCTGAGTTGATTGTGCTGTTTAATTACCCCGTGCATTTGCTTGTTTGCAAAGAGACTCCTCGGAATTTGTGACTTGTTTTAATGTTCCATGCCTTAGCCTTGAGGAAGCAAAGAGCTGAAAGACTGGATGAAAGCAGGGTGAGAAAACACACTGAGTCCAGCAATTACTTAACTAAGCCTTCCAACACACATCAGCACTGAACATTTTATCACCTAATTTCTTCTTGACTCTAGGTGACAACATTGGACTGTGACACACACTGAGAGTGCATCAGTTCTGCACAGATGTTTGTGCAGAACACTCTTTCTTGATTGCAGTATAATTCTCCTGAGATATGGACAGAGATTATTTCTTTTTGATACCTTTATGGCTTAATTATTTTGATTACCTAAGAACTCTGATTCATTGCATCTTTCCTTTTGTATTACGCCCTCTCCACTCCAACCACTCAATTTTTACTTGGCATTTGTCTCATCCTTGATAGAAGCCTTTAAAAGCAGCTCATTTTAGCTCTTCTTTTTTGGTTTTGCCAAGCCGTGAATGATGTGACTGAATTAAATTAAATGCATTTCAAGCATTAGGATGGGCCTCTTTCTGTTACTTAGTCTGATGGCTTTTCTAAGTAATTCAGACCTGCCACACGTAGATCTCTGTGTGTGTGACATTAATTAGCCCAGCAGGTCAGGGTGGGGAGGAAGGTTTGTCCCAGCTCTGATAGAACTCACAGATGGGAACCAGGAAATTCCATCTTCTCCATCTCCAAACTTAATGCAACAATGTGCAAATTCAGGCCTGAAACTCGGTGCACTGCCAGCGGCAGAGGGAGGGAAGGGCAAAGAGAGAAAATAACTCCTTTTTAACCATTTTCAGCATAACCCAGCCATCCTCCCACAGAGCTGTACCAGCAGGGCCAGGGCACTGGGCAGGGAGGGGCCAGGAGGACAGGGCTGAAGGCAGGAGGCTCCTTACACGAGGCTGGGACGTGAGGAAATCACAGGCTGCCGTTATCTGCTGAGTGATAACGCTGAGCTGGGAGCTGGGAAAGGCTGGGAAGAGCCAGGGAGAGCCTCTGCCTGTGGAGTTTATGGCCAGAGGTCTGATAACACCATCACTGCAGCCTGCAGAGCACTGTGCCAGGGGGCACCAGGGCACTGGACAGAAGCTGCTGGGCAAAAGGCAAGGAGGGAGGGCTCCCAGTGCTGCCCAGGAGTACCTGCTCAGTGGGATAAAGCAATTTCCAGGATTATTTTGCAGTCTGACCAACTGGTCTGTGGAGCTTTGATATTCCAAAGATGATGTGGTGACCTGGAGAAGCAGCAGGTTTGCCAGGCAGGCTGAGTGGAATGGGCAGATGGCACACACTGGCATTTGTGTGTCAGCAAACCCCAGGTCCTTGGCAGGAGATTCTGGAGCATGAGGAGCCCAGAGGCACATTTGTCCCAGGCCAAAGGTTCCCTCAGCACAGAAATATATTAACCATAAAGCTTAATATACCTTGAGAAGAGGAAAGCCATTAGAAGTGAAATGATTTAATTATCTTAAATAATTGCTTGCATTTTTTCCACCCATCTTTTAGAAAATCAGTCTAAAAGTAAGAAGAAAAAAAAAACCTAATTTTTTTTAAGATCCAGAAAAATAATAATTCTTGGGATTTTTTTTTCTTTTAACATTATGTTCCAAGAAGATATTATTTCTCTGTTTCTTCCATGAAGACATGATGTATTGGATGATCCAAGCTTTTCCACAGCCTGTGCTTCTAGAACAACAATGAAAATGCTGGAACACCCGTTGCTTGGGTTTTTGATTTCTTATTAGGATTCTGCAGAGTCCCTAAACAATAGGCTCTGAATGCTTTTGTCATAGATGTCACTCCTCCCAAGGATTTGCTCTGGTTGTCTTGGAGTCACCATATATTTCAAACTCAAGTAAAACTCCCGTGGAAGTCCCTAAAGGGATTGGGAAGTCAGCCACTGATGTCTGACAATGGACAGACAGGGAAAAGGGAGGGAGCTCTTCTATTTCCATTGCAATTGCCTGTTCTGGTTACCATGACATCTAATAAACCCTCATGGAGAAGGGAAATGTTTTCAATGGAAATGTTCAGTATTTCTGCAGTAAGATTTACAGCATTTGCTCAACCCTGAAATACAAGAGCATGAATTCTGCAGGCTTGAAGTTGGCTTCATTTGCTCCAACCGTGTATTGATGGAGTTTTTTGACAGCTCAAGGCTCCACCTGGAATGCAAATATTGGGCAATGTTTGAGTTCAGATGAAACGTCTGCTTTTCTGTGCAGCCAGGAAGGGAAGGCAGACAGGGCTGGGCATGGCCCCTCCAGCCTTGGACCTCCAGCCCAGAGATAAGAGCAGAGCACTCAACAAAACCCTGGCATTTTAAATATCCACATTGCCGAGCATCCTTCATCCTCCATCCTTCCCAGCTTTTTAATGAACCCCAGTGGTACCCCGGAGCAAAAAGGGGCCAGAGAGCCTCACGCTTCCTCACCTGCACAAGGTTTAATCTCACCTCACATTATCAACCCTGTACTTTCTTTCCCCAGGCAGCAGCTGACAGAACGAGAAGACACAGGCTTAAGGTGCACCAAGGGAAATACAAGTTGGATATAAGGAAAAAGTTTTTTATGAAAAGGGTGATAAAGTACTGGAATGGTTTGCCTGGGGAGGTGGTGGAGTCATCATCCCTGGATGTGTTTAAAGAAAGACTGGATGTGTTTAAAGAAAGACTGGATGTGGCACTCGGTGCTATGGTTTAGGTGAGGTGTTAGGGCTGGGTTGGACTCGACGATCCTGGAGGTCTCTTCCAACGCAGTGATTCTGTGATTCTGTAATTTAAAAGGGTTGAGTGCCACGTAAAGGACCTGGACCAGCCTTTCCGGGGCCTCCCGTATCTCCGCAGATACAGAATCTCTTCGGAAGTGACCCGGGCCGGGGGTGGAAGGGGCGCGGCTCTACCCGGTCCTCCCTGCCCGGAGCGGGGCGGTGCTGCCCGGGGCGGGCGGTCCTTCCGTCTGTCTGTCCGTCTGTAACTCTGTCTGGCTGTCACTCTGTCTGTCCGTCCGTCGGTCTCAGCCGCCCCAGGTGCCCGGGGAGCCGCGGGCGGTGAGTGCCCGGGGAAGGGGGCGGGCAGGGGGGGACGGCGGGGTCCGGCTCGGAGCCTCCTGGGCTGCTGCTGCTGGCCCCCCCGGAACGAGCAGGAGGAGAGCAAAATGCACATGGAAGCCATCAGGAAGCTGGGTAGGAAGGCAGAGGGACCCCGAGGGTGAATGTTGCGTCAAAAGCTGAATTGTTGCTCTCGCTTCCCTTTCGCTCTTGCCGGGACCGTAAAAGTTGGTTTGGCTTCCAAAGCGCTCGGCGAGACCCCGCAGTTTCGGGAGGTGCACAACGTGCGGGGCTCTTCTTGCAGGTTTTTATTAATTGTATTAATTTTAATTAATTAAAACACAGCATTATCCAGCGCGATGCCAGTGGGTTTCCATTGGCACGGGACGGTCTCTTCCAGCCCTGTGGATCCGTGGTGGGATGCCCTGGGCTGAGCTGGCAGCTGCTGCCTAAGGAAATTTCCTTAGGGCAGCTCTTCCTCAGCCCATCCTCACTGCCCAGCGCAGCTCCTCAGTGTTCCACCTTTCGCTGCCAGCAGAAAAGAGCCCTAACACAGGAATAATTTGCTGAAAGGGCCTCTTGACAAACTTTCCGTAAGAAATCCGGGTGGGATGGGACCTGCTGGAGGGATCTGCTTCAGCCAGGGCAGGGCAGGGCAGCCAACACACTCAGCTGCCCTTGGGAGCTGACACAACTTCCCTGGAATATCTGCCTGCCAGCAGGGAGCTGATTCCATGGGATCTTCCCCAAAAACGCTGGAGGCTGCTGCTGCTGCTTGGGAGAAGTGAGGAGATCCCGTATTTGGAGCAGAAGCAGATCCCACATTTCACAAAAGTGAGGTTTTATTGTCCGGCTTTGCAGGATTTCCCGCATGAGTCAATGGCTGCTGGTTACTGTGCCCAAAATGAGGCAGCTCTGTTTCCACATGTGTTCCTTAAACGTGGTTTTCATTATTCATTATTCATGTTATTTTCAGTCCTTTGTGCAAGAAAATGTGGCTTGAATGTTTTGCTGGAGGATATGAAGGATTTGGTCGAATTCCCAGGTGCAGGCAGTGCTGTTCCAATGCTTATCTGGGTGTTATCACGGTAATATTGAATTTCCTTGTTGCTGCACAACAGTAAAGATATTATTTGAAAAAGGCCGTTGTCCAACAAGAGAAAGGTCGAAGATTAAGTTGTCAAAATGCCGTGATCTGCTTTCCTGTTATATTCTTAGAGGGGGCATTTTCTAAGGGCCCAGCTCTGATTCACCTGCTTCTCCTTTACAATTCTCCAGAAATTGTTCATGTCTTTTTAGATTATGCATTAGTTTTTAGTGCGTATAAATTCTCCTGTCTAGCAAGGGGTACATGAGGGTGGGGGGTAATCACACACAGTGATAATTTAAATGTAGAAAAATAAGGAAAGCTGAGGTGGGTGTTGTAGAAAGAATACTTCTGATTTTGTTTCTACTCTGAAATGCTCACACCTGCAGTTTCATCTTATAATGGTTATTTCAGTAGGTGAGTGAGCTTCACAATCCATTTTTCCCCTACTCTCAAGGTGACTCTGATCTACCACAGATGAGAGAAGTCCAAGCCAGCCCTGGACTGGAGGTAGTGCTCCCCCAAAAACAGAAGCCAGGCAGATGGGCTCCAGAAATAGTCTGGAGGTCTGATGACTTTCAGAGACTGCAGGACCTCCATGTATCTTTATTTTATGGTAATCAGTTGATAACAGATACTGGAAATTTCCTCGCTTTTGTCTTGTAGTTTTTTATCTTAAGTGAAGTTTGTGGCAGCGAGACACCCCCAGAAAGGCCAAATGAGTGATAAAAGTGAATTCTAGGTTGTGTGTAAATAGCAGCTTTCAGAATAAAAACCACAGCAGCTCCTTTTTCAAGTTACATGTACAGAATATCCTCCAGTGTCCAAACCATGAACCAAAAGGGTTTTCTCAGGAGTTGGGGTTTTTTACGTTTGAGAACAAAATCGAGTTTTATTAGACAAGCCTGGGCTAACGGTTACAAAATTAATACAGGGCAGCACTTTGAGGCAGAAAAGGGTGAAATGAGCGTTGGAAATTGTGTCATTTCCTACTATCCTGACATGGCAAAGGGCAGGGACTGTGTGCTGAAAGGTCCTTTTCATGCCACGGAGAGAAAGCTGTCATGCAAGTCAGCACAAAGAGCCAGTATGTGCTCAGAGTTGTGGAACCAAAGAGGTTTTTACTTAGAACATTTCCCTACTGTCTGGCCAGGACTGAAACCCAGGCACCCCCTACCATGCAGATGTTTTACAACAGCACCAAACTGAGCTGTCTGGGGTTTGTCTTGGCACATTTAAGAAAATTCCCAGGTTTGAGTGAGCTGCCTGCAAGTCCTGGAGGAGGGACAGAAGGAATCAGAAGGATTTTCACCACTGAACTCTTTACTGAAATCTCAGCAAACAAGCTCATTGATACACATAACAGGTGGTCTGGATCGATTTTTTTTTCCCCCTCAGCTTTTACAGTGTTGATTGGCTGAGATTTGGGTGGGTTAGAAGCCTTTTGATTTGTAACTTTGTGCTGGTAAAGCAAATAAAACTTCTTGAGCAAATACAGCTCCAAAATGTGCTTTTGCAAAGTAGAGCTGACACAGGCTTTTGTAATATTCCCTTGATTCTCCCTGTGTATTTAGGGGGGTTGGGAGGGCTGTAAATCATCCCTGAGCACACTTTGCAGTCCTGTACAGCTGAGTGAGGTTGAAAACCTGCGAGGTAGGGGTGGGGGGTCTCCTCCAGGTGTGATCACTCTGTCATCTTGAGCATGTCCCTTCTTGCAGGTTCTTCATTTAAAGATCCTGATTCTTCCTGTGGCTCTGGAGGTGGCACTCAGTGCTCTGGGCTGGGAGGGCTTTTCCAACCTCAGCGATCCTGGGATATTACAGCAGGGAGGGACACAGCCCCTGTCACACAGAAAATCCCTCCCTGCTGGTGCCATCGGGCTGTCCACGGTTTGGGGGCTGTGTTTGGAACTCTCCTTTCAGGGACAGCCAGCAAAGAGGGGTTTGGTTATTTGGGAGGCTTCAGGAGCTCACCCATCAAAGAGATGCTCCCTGCCTGGGTCTGTGAATGGAAACACCTTTGGGAGTCCCAGCATGGAGGAGATAAAACAAAAACTCCTACCTGGAATCTTCTATCAGCATCTCTGACAGAGATGTGTCTGCAGCTCCAGGGACAAGGACACCACGGTGTAAAGTGGGGTTTATTGGGTGGAATTCCTTTCTAATTGGTTCTAGAAGTCTCTTGAAGAAGCCTTTCTAAATATTAAGTTCTGTAGTTGCTTCTGCTCTTGTGAGTTCCTTCTGCTCAGGCTGTCCTAAGTCAGCAGGCACCACACAAAGTCATTTCTCTCACTTCCCCCTCCCATATCTTTGGGAAACTCACACTGCAGGGATGGTAGCAGGGTAGCAGTGAGTGTTTTAATTAGGAAATATTTCTGTACCAACAGGGCTGCCCAGGGAAGTGCTGAAGTCCCCATCCCTGGAGGGATTTGTAGATGTGGCACTTGGGGACATGGATTAATGGAGGCTTTGGCACTGCTGGGGGTGGTTGGACTGGATGATCTCAGAGGGATTTTCCCACCTGAGTGACTCCAGGGTTGTGTGATAAGAACTGTAGCTGTAGGCACTTGTGAAATTGTGATTAGGTGAACACATTCCGAGGCAGACTCAAGTGGCATCCTTAGCACTGCCAGTTCCAGCAGCAATTTATTAATTGCTACAATTAATCCAGGACAATTGGACAATTAATTGGGCAATCAGTTCAGCAGTGAACATTCCATGGGCAGTAGTCTGGCTGATGTTTGCACTGCACAGAGAAGACGTGAGCAGCACACAAAATCCGTGTTGTCATTGGCACTCTGGGACTTCATCCTGGCAGTGACACTTCTCAGGGTTCTCCTGCTGGATCTCACTCCAGATCAGTGAGATTCTGGCTGAAATGGCTTAACTTTATTGGTGGTAGCAGGTATTGGGGCTTAAGGAGTTTTCTGGAAAATTCTGGATGTTTTCCGAAGGTCGGAGAGCTGTGTTAGTGCTGGCAGTCACTTGGTATGCTCAAATTTCATTAGGATTTGTCTCATCAAGACTTGGCTCTTTCCCAGTCAGGCAATATATTCCTGGTGTTAAATTATTGGTATAATTACCCTGTTTTACTATCTGTGGGCAGCTTGGACTAGAGCAGAAGTGTTCCACCTACCTATCATTGTGCCTTTTAATACGTTTTCCGCTTGTGTACATTATTTTGATCAGGTGACATTTCCTTGTAAAACCAGCTTTTCAAAAGTGTTTTTCTTTGCAGCATGTCATTGGCTGTAAAAAAGCCACTTCTTAGCTAACAAACCTTTACAGTATTTGGCAGGCGAAATCACTGCACTAAAAAAACAACAAGAAACAAGCCACAAGAGATACAGACCGAGCTGTGCTGTGCTGGAAATGCCCCACTTGCAGTTAATCTTCAGCAGTTGTGACACTACAATAAACCCTCTGGCTGGCTTTGCAAGGTGGAACAGGCTGCAGGCAGAGATTTTCTCAAGGAAGCCTCTCAGAAAGGCGGTGCTGCTGCATTCCTGTCCCTTTCCCAACACTGCCAGCACCAGGTGTATTCCACAGGATGTCAGCTTCCCTCCTGGGAAAGGTCATGCCTTGCTTCACAGGGATACAATGAGGAGGGCTCGTTCCAAATTTGCTTGGAAATTGCTTTCTCTCTGCTGAGCTGAGAGTTTCAGCCCTTGCTTTCCATAGATGCTGTGTTCAAGTCTCACGTTGTACATTCATTTTTGGTTTAATGATCTTTCTTTGTGTTTTCAGTGAGTCCTGGTGATGGCAGCAATGACAGAGACCAACAATATCCATGCAGTGACAGAAGGGCCGGAAGGAGATGATGCCAAGTGCAGTTTCCACCACAGAATGTTCCTGGAACCCCAAGAGAAGAAGACGAACATGAAGGCTCTGCTGGTTAAGCAAGCAAAGAAAACTTGCAGCTGCACCCCAGCCAAAATTAAAGATTGTGTTTTGGGGTTCTTCCCCATCTTAGAGTGGCTCCCTAAGTACAACCTCAGGGAGTGTCTGCTGGGGGATGTAATGTCTGGTGTGATCGTGGGGGTGCTGCTGGTCCCCCAGTCCATTGCCTACTCCCTCTTGGCTGGGCTGGAGCCCATCTATGGCCTGTACACCTCCTTTTTCTCCTGCATCATTTACTGCATCTTCGGCACCTCCCGCCACATCTCCGTCAGCATCTTTGGGGTGGTGTGCCTGATGGTGGGGCAGGTGGTGGATCGGGAGGTGGACAGAGCTGTCTTTGACCTGGAGCCAGCCGTGCTCGGTGCCGTGCCAGCCCCGGGAGGGGACGGGAACAGCACCAGGAACGGGAACGGGACAGTGCCGCTCTGCGACAAAAGCTGCTACGCCATGGCCGTGGCTGCCACCATGACCTTCATCTCTGGAGTTTACCAGGTGAGGGGAGGGGCACAGACAGCTGTGGTGTGCAAATTGTTGTCATTCTTCTGCAGGGGACTGTCCCCATCCTGCCGGGCTTGCACGTATCCTCAATCTGCGCCTCAGGGCTGGAGGTCACCGTGGTGGAGGAAACTCCTCAGGGTGCTCTCCTCGTTTTTTAACAGCTTTTTCTGCCTGCATTGCTTCTCTTTGCTTCTCTTTTGGGGAGTGCTCCTCGTTTTTTAACGGCATTCCCTGCCTGCATTGCTTCTCTTTGCTTCTTTTTTGGGGTGTGCTCCCTGGTTTTTAACAGTATTTCTTGCCTGTGTTGCTCCTCTTTGCTTATCTTTTGGGGAGTGCTCCTCATTTTTTCCTTCCTCTCTTATTTCTCTTTTGGGGACTGTAAGGACCTGCACCTCCAGCTCTCAAGGTTTGCTCATCACCTTCCTCACTGTGGCCTGAAGCTCTGTTTATTATTTTTGCGTTAGACCCCATTTCATCAGGCCAAAAGGTGCATCAGCTTGTAATTCCAGTCTTTTATCATTTGACTCTAACAAAGAAAAATCTGGACACTAAAAGTATCTCCAGTTGCCTTTTATTTGTAAATGTCCTTTTAAAAACTTGCTGTTTGTCCATTTGAAGCCAAAACAATGTTTTGCATGGAAAGGATTCTACTGAGAGGATACAATATTTTTTTTATATTTATGTATCTCCGCTTATTTTCTAGAACTCACTGCTTGCCTAAATTAAAGCAGGTATCCTTGTTTTTAGAGTCTTATACATTAACCAGAATGGGATTGTTTTTTACAGTACTGCAGAGCTGTGGTATTTGAGTTTGTGAGTTCACATTCATTTGTTCTTACCTGTCCAGGGTGACAACCAGTCAAAATGTCTAGGAGGGGAACAAAACTTGTTTGTGGTATTTTAAAACACAGATTTTAGGCACAAACTGGAACTTTTTGTACTGCAGGTTCATGTTGAGTTATTTCAGAAATATTCTGGGCCTCCCAGGTTTCACTGGATTTTGGGTTTCATCTTTCATCCCTGTGGGATGGGTGCAGTTTTGGAGTTGTGAATTGCACTTAATAGTCTTGGCAAGTACAAATACAAGTTTTTTTTTTATCTGAAGAAATCAGATTAGTTTATCTTCAGTCCCTCTGGATATTAGACATATTCTCTACAGGCCAACACCCTCAGATTTATATTTTTTCAACCAAAATCACACATTCTTTGTATCAGAAACTTTACAATCAAATCATAAAAAGCAAATCTTCTCACACCAGTTAATACAGCCTAACTAGGTAAGCTAATTATTGTTAATGTTTTACACTTAGAGCAACATTGAGTTAATTATCAAGGCTATAAAGGAGCCTTTTTGAGAGCTGTGAGCTGATTTCAGCCAGTCCAGGTCCCAAACCTGCCTCCTCTTCAGTAATTCTTTGAGATTATCATGGAGTTCCCAGTTATCTCTGTTTTTATGATCTGCAGCAGAGGAGTTTGCAGCTCACAGACTTTCTGAGTCAGAGGCATCAAACTTTCTGCAGTGCAAAGGACAGTTGTTACCCCACAAGCTGTGGTTTTATTGCAGGCTCTGAACTCCAGTGTAAGGCAGACAAAGGCCACCAAAAAAGTTTTTTAGATCCTTGCAAAGTTCGCAGAGTTTAGAGGAACTGAAAGAGAAACTACAAAAGCAGACAGTACTCCAAATGTAGGGTTTGGGGTTTTTTTCCTAGGTTTTCTTTTTTTCTGTTTTTCCCCACCAGGGTAATTAGCAGAGCAAACAATAGACATTTGTTCAGGGGATGAAGACCCCCAAAAAGCCTGGAAACTTTTCTCCCTGCTCAGACCATGCCTCATCCTCCGGGGCTGTGCACAATGTTGGGTTTTTTATCGCAGCTGACAGAATCTGTGGGACTTGTGTCCTAACACTCTGTGTGTGGCTGATTCCTTCCAGGTGGCCATGGGTTTCTTCCAAGTGGGCTTTGTCTCCGTGTACCTCTCGGATTCGCTGCTGAGCGGGTTTGTCACAGGGGCCTCCATCACTGTCCTGACCTCACAAGTCAAGTACCTGCTGGGCCTGGACATCCCTCGGAGCGGGGGCGTCGGTTCCCTCATCACCACCTGGATAAACATCTTCAGAAACATCCACAGGACCAACATCTGCGACCTCATCACCAGCTTCTTGTGCTTCCTGGTGCTGGTCCCAACCAAAGAGCTCAACGAGCGCTTCAAATCCAAGCTCAAGGCTCCGATTCCAGTGGAACTCTTCGTGGTGGTGGCTGCCACTCTGGCGTCTCACTTTGGGAAGCTGAGAGAGACCTACGGCTCCAGCGTTTCTGGGCACATCCCCACGGGGTTTCTGCCGCCGCGCCCTCCAGACTGGAGCCTGATTCCCAATGTGGCGTTGGATGCCATCCCCATTGCCATCATCGGCTTTGCCATCACCGTGTCCCTCTCGGAGATGTTTGCCAAGAAGCACGGGTACTCCGTGAGGGCCAACCAGGAGATGTACGCCATCGGCTTCTGCAACATCATTCCCTCCTTCTTCCACTGCTTCACCACCAGCGCAGCCCTCGCCAAGACCCTGGTCAAGGAGTCCACGGGCTGCAGGACCCAGGTGTCCGGGCTGGTGACCAGCCTGGTGATCCTGCTGGTGCTCCTCGTCATCGCCCCTTTGTTTTACTCCCTGCAGAAATGCGTCCTGGCCGTCATAACCATCGTCAACCTCCGCGGGGCCCTGCACAAGTTCAAGGACCTGCCCAAGATGTGGCACCTGAGCAGGGTGGACACGGTGATCTGGGGGGTCACCATGGCAGCCACGGCGCTCGTCAGCACCGAGATTGGGCTGCTGGTGGGGGTTTGCTTCTCCATGCTCTGCGTCATCTTCCGCACCCAGCGGCCCGAGGCGCCGCTGCTGGGCTGGGTGGCCGAGTCCGAGACCTACGAGTCCCTGTCTGCCTACAAGAACCTGCAGACCAAGCCCGGGGTCGTGGTGTTCCGCTTTGAAGCCCCCCTCTACTACATCAACAAGGAGTGCTTCAAATCCTGCCTCTACAAGCAGACCGGGGTCAACCCCGTGTGGGTGAAGGCAGCCAAGAAGAAAGCAGAGAAAAGAAGAGAGAAGGAGGCGGGGTCTGGGGACAGCCAGAGCAGCACCCCCGTGGATTTGGGGTCGGAGCCCGTGGGGTTTCACACCATAGTGATCGACTGCTGCGCGGTGCAGTTCCTGGACACGGCCGGCATCCGCACGCTCAAGGAGGTCTGCAAGGACTACGGGGACATCAACGTGCACGTGCTGCTGGCCCAGTGCAACCCTTCTGTCAGGAGCTCCCTGCTCCGAGGGGAGTTCTTCGAGGAGGGGGAGGACCACCTGCTCTTCCACAGCGTGCACCAAGCCGTGGACTTCGCCCTGGGCACGCAGGGGCATGGTGCTTCGAGGAACTAGCTTGGAAGGATAGGAGATTGGAACAAAGCCCGGGCAAACGTGTCTGCGTGTCTGTGAAATGGATGTGTGTGTGCTCAGGTAGCAGGGCAGGGCACTCTGGTAATGTGCAATCTCTCTGGATTTACCTGCCAGGAGTATTGATTCCTTAGGAGGGACTGAATGAGGGCAGTTCTCAACTCGATTGTGGCCAATCTGCAAATCTGGAGTTTGCGTAGGGTTGTTCATCTCGTGTCTCCTCCCTGGAGCTTTCTGTGTCTCAATTCCACTCTTAAGTTGTGATCAAGTCTGTTTTGCAAGCCTGTCCTTGTGGATGGGGTGGGACTTTTGGGGTAGTCTGGACATGCTGTCCACCTGAAGAGTGAGGCAACTCCTCTCTCATCCCTCATCCTGGCATTGCTTTCCATCACCACGCCCTTGTTTGCCAGGGAATGGCTGCCAGGGACAGTTTGCTTTGGCCTTACCGGGCAGTGTTTGATTTCCTCTGAATCTCAGATAGAGAAATCAAATCTAAACATGCAGGAAAATATCTTAATGATTACCTTCTAACCAAGCACCTCTCACCTCCGGAGGTTCTGGCACTGCCTCCTAATTCAGCCAGGCCACAAGGGCATGGTTATCTCATTTCTCCACAGGTCTTAACCTGCTGTGCCCGTGGAAATGCTCCCTCTCCAGCTTGATTTTAATGAATTTTTCTTTTCATAGATGACTCTTTAGCAGTCTGATTCATTCTTATGGTCAGTCAACTGTTTTCCTAATATTTAGGAACTCTTTAGAATTGTGAACATTAGATATGGAAAATATCTAGTTCTTTAATTGTAACCAAAAAAAAGTCCCTTCTAGGCAGTTCTTTATGCCAGGCAAAGAGAATCACAGGCACCAAAGAGAAAAGGGACAAAGAGATTGTCCAAGATCTGCCCAAATGTCACAGGTCCATGTCACACAGACTTTGTGCATGAATTTATTGTTTATAAACCCTTTGTTCTGTCCTGGACTTTATGCACAGACCGTTGGAAAAGGAACCAGGAAAATTCTTTCCTGAGCTTTTTTTTCACCACGTCAGTGTAAATAGAGCTTTTTACTTTGATTTTAAATTCCGTGGAAGTGAAGAGTGCCTGCTCTTCATGC
The DNA here is from genome assembly GCA_013398615.1 of Brachypodius melanocephalos. Taxonomy (NCBI): domain Eukaryota; kingdom Metazoa; phylum Chordata; class Aves; order Passeriformes; family Pycnonotidae; genus Brachypodius; species Brachypodius melanocephalos. The sequence continues at coordinate 12,742,826 of VZSR01000479.1, forward strand.
TAAAATAGAAGGGTAGCAAGAGGTTCTCTTTCCTCACAGCAGCAGAATACAATTGTGAAGGCAGAATTGGGAGATGAGCAGCTTTTCCTGAATACCATCTCTACACAGCACACATCCCTGGAAGAGCGAGCCTTCCTCCCAGAGGAGTTTACAATCTGAATTTCAGGTGCTTCACAGCTTTTAAAAGGGAAAGGTGCTGTGTACAGACAATATTCTCATCCTTAACAATTCAAACATAATGAGTCACAAGCCAAAAGAGGCGTAAAATCCAATATAAATTGTGAAATGTTTACTAAATAGAAAAATGTCTTGAGTTTAAACTGTTTTGTTGGGTTTTTTGGTTTTTTTGGGTTTTTTTTTTTTTTCTTTTTTTTTTTTTTCTGAGCAAGGACCAGTAACTATTCTCTTCTTTCTGTGAAAGCTGAATGTCATGGATCACTTCACTCTGGGAGCCTCAAAGAAGGATGAGGCAGCAGGAAGAGGAGTCCTTTTTGTGTTGACTGAACTTTCTGGGGTTTTTTAGGACACAGGAGCACCGGGGAGGTGAGGGGTGGCTGTAGCACAGCTTGGAAAAGGAGAACCTCACTGATCTCCACCCATCCCATGTCCTAGAAGTGGCACTGGTGAGGAAAGAACCCTCTGTGTGTCACTGAGAAAAGCCTGCAGAGTTCAAACCCCCCAAATATTTTTCTGCCTCAATCTTGGGGCTTGTTTATGAAGGAGATGAATCCCAAATTCTGCTGAATTTCTCCTTTGCTGCCATAACCTCCTGCGTGGACATTTTTATTCTGGGCTGAGGATCCTTTGTGCAGTTTCAGGAGCTGTAACCCCTGAATTGGCATTGCCACAGAGGTATAAAAGCAGTGAGCAGGGTTATATTTTTAGGTTGTATTTCAGTTTTTAACCAAACCTGTCCCGTGTGGGAAGGTTTGTCCCCACAGGGATGGCAGTGCCATGGCCTGGGGGACTCCCTTCACAGCACAGTTTGTTCACATGGTCAGAAGGAATCTCTGGAACTTCCAACAAAGCCTCCATGCAGTTCTGAAATGCTGATTTTTAACTCCTGTTTTGCCAGAGGGCAAAGCAGCGCTAGGAGCACTGGAAGTGCTGGTGACAAAGGACAGCGCAGTGGTTGTTGCAAATGGTTTTTGTTGTTGTCGCAGATGTTTTATTTCTTATTGCAAATGTTCCTGCCTTCCTGCAGCTGCTTGTTGTCATGCCCTGGGCATGGGCAGGGCACAGGGAGAGGAGGAAGGAGCTGCTGCCCAGGAGATCTCAGGGCAGATCAGCCAGGATGGGACCAAAGTCAAACAAAACCAGCTCTGGGTGATTCTTTGCTCTTTCCCTCTTTCCCACGTTCTTTCCATGCTGCCCAGGTGGGGATTTTTTTTCACCTGTGACCATGCACAGCTTTGTGCAACCGATCTCCAAACCTGTACTTAGTAAAATGTGGTTTAGCAAATCGTGCCAGGAAGGGAGAAATAGCAATGTTAACTCCAAAAAGGACCCACTTCCCACAGCTAGTGGGGTGTGTATTTGTGGCTCCTGGGGATTTACTTACATAAAAGCACAATGAAACAGCCACGAAATTCTTTTTCATGTAATTAAATTATATCTAAAAGATGTGCTGAAGATTACCTGGAGCACGCTGCATTTGGCCTCAGTGCTGTTTGTGCAGCCTCCAAATTCCAATTCCAGCAAAACACACGAGAAACTATTAAAATGCAACAGCAAAAGCAGCCAGGCAACCAAAAGCAATACTTTTAATGTTCTTATTTAAAATAACACCCAGAGGTCATAGCATTAGTAAGTATTTATTAATTCATGCTGCCCTGGCTAAAAGGGAACTGAAATAAATGCCAGAGAGTTCCGTGCAATAGGGAGTTCTTGGGAATTAACTGGAGATTAAAGCTTCTTATGGCTGGAATTTCTTAGAACAGTGGGTTTCAGCCCTTTTCCTTTTAGGCCTGGAATCGTTTTTTAGCAGTGACATGAATCTGATTTGAGCCTACTGGCAAGCTGCACATTTTGCTTGCATTTATTTATGGAGCCTTTAAAGCAATCCGATTTTATCTTTGGGAACTGGGGATCACTGATTGGAAACTTTCCCTCTACAGCATTTGTCTTATAAAGGAATTCCACGTATTTACACATTTTGCTGCTCTGTGATGGACTCAGCAGCTGAATTTAGGCTTTTTATCCATTTATGCTTTTGTGATATTCCTGTCCCATCCTGGAAAGGGCTCTCCTGCCTTTTGCTGCTTTCAATGAACACTGGTAGGCACGGGCTGGGTTTTTTAGGGAGGAAATCTGCCATACTCACTGCTTCTGTGCCTTCCCTCATCCCCTGAATTCGTAAAGGATGGGAAGAGGGACCCTCAGAAGGACTGGGTTTGGGTTATCCATCAGTCTGGAGCAGGGATGTTCCTCCCAGTGCAACCTTCAGAACACGGGGCCAGGCTGGAAGCTGCTGGAAATCACTTCATCTCTATCCCCAAAGGTCCCAATCAGCAATTATCAGTCGAAATGAGGAATTAAGGGATCCTTAGCACGTTCATTAATGACAACAACAGAGCATTATGCAAATGAACACTCTCAGTCTCAGCTGCTCTGGAAATGTCTGTAGCACTCTACTGCTGAATGCCAGCCTCTTTTTCTCTCTGTGTTTTTCTCTCTGTGTTTTTCTCTCTGTGTTTTTCTCTCTGTGTTTTTCTCTCTGTGTTTTTCTCTCTGTGTTTCTCTCTGTGTGTTTCTCTCTGTGTTTTTCTCTCTGTGTTTCTCTCTGTGTGTTTCTCTCTGTGTGTTTCTCTCTGTGTTTCTCTCTGTGTTTCTCTCTGTGTTTCTCTCTGTGTTTCTCTCTGTGTTTCTCTCTGGTTTTCTCTGGTTTTCTCTGGTTTTCTCTGGTTTTCTCTGTGTTTTTCTCTGTTTTTCCCTCCTGTGTTGCTGCTTTGGCTGAGTGGTGTCAGTTCCTCTTGGGCAGCTGCACCACGAAACGTTTCACTTGTCTGAATGTTTTGACACAAGAACCATTTCCAGTCCACGGAACAGGGGCAGTGGGCACGAGGTGTTTATTTTGGGTTTACACTGCAGGACCAACCTGCACCTTCCTGGGGCTCCTTTGTGTGTTTTGCTGCAAGGCACTGGATGTTGACTGTAGACACAAGGAGCTGTGTGTGTTGCTGTTCCATGTGACCTGCTGCTTGCTTTTCGTGATCTTTTGATAAAGCCAAAGCTCCCGAACAGCAAAGTGAGTGTAAAACCACTCCAAAATGCCCAGAACCAGGGCTGGGGGCTCTGCTGGCTGAAGGGTGCCATGCTGGAGCCTGGTTTGGGGCTGGCAGAGGCTTTGTGGAGATGTTTGTGCTGCCCAGGAACCACAGATAAACCTGGAGATGTCTTTATTGGGAGATTACTGTGATTCGGTGTCGTGCCTTTGCCCGCAGTGAGTGTGGCACGAGCTGCCTGGGTAGAAATCAGGGATTTCTGGGATGATGACTCTTTCTTTTTGTCTGATTTTAATCTCAGTCCCAGCCAGGCCAGCAGAGCTGCAGCCATGGAAGCTGCTCCCTCCTGGGAGAAATCTCAGCCACCCTTTTGTGTCTCTGCTTCTTTCTGCTGCCTTTTGCCAAGAGGTTAAAATCCACTGCTGATGATGCTGAAGGGCAGAGCTGAGAACTGCAGGCAGGAAACCCTCCTGGGTTGAAGCCATGCCCAGAGCCTCGTGCTGAGATTGGGGAATTCTGTCCTAGCTCCAGCTGAGGGTGAAACTCTTCAGGCAAAAAAATCTGTTTCAGGGCATTATCTCCTGTTGTGGGTTGGGGTTTTTTCCACCTGCTTTGGAAAAGTGATTAAATGCTTGAGGTAATTGACATCTTTTAATTTTATTTTTTTTTTTCACGGACGTTTCGAAGCTGCTGAAGCTGTGATGCAAATATTCCTGCTATTAATATTCCTGTGCTGCTCTTGCCGTGCTGGGGCGCTGGATTTGTGTCACTGAGATTGTCCTGCCCGGTGTGGGGTGATGCTGTGGGACTCCAGCATTGATGTCACTCCAATATTGATGCATTTCTCCACGCCACGAGGGTTTGCAATTCCCTGCTGGCACAGACCACAGGGATCCTGACTTTACTGCAGGCTTTGCACTGGGAATGACCTCATTAAATCCCAAGAATTAATTACACCAGGTCATCATCTTCGTAAGCCTTTGGAGGATCAGCTGCTCGTGTCAAAACCAACCTGATCTTTATAATTTCAGCCCAATTCTGTCTGGAGTGGAAATAATTCTGAGCCTTGATTTTTCTTTTGAGATCACTGCAGTGCTAAAAGCAAGGCCTCTGGTTAGGTAAAATGGCAAATATTTCACATATATATATTTAGTTCATAGCACAATTAGTACCTGTCTATTTTATTTTCTAGAGATGCTATAAGCTAAGGCATAATGGTATTCTTTGATGTGCAAATTCATCAAATATTTCAGCATTGGGTGGAGAACCAAATTTCCATTGGGGTAAAATTACTGCTTCAATATTTGAATCCCAGCTCTGACAGCACTTAGTCCAGCTCCCAAATGATCTAAAGATTCTACATGTAGATAGGAAACATTTTGTTGAACTTGGGTCCAATTTTTGATATCTGATTTTTTTACTTAAGTTAATTTTATGTTTATTTGAAATGCAATCGAAACATGGTTAAGGAGAGGTAAAACCTTATTTTTTTTTTTTTATGACAAGCGCTTGATGCTTTGAGTCTTTGTGTTCCTGACCATCTCTGCTATGTTCTTGGTACGTTCTGAGGTATGGTTTTTTAATAATTGAAAATTCAGAATGATTTTAGATAGTCATGAAGAATCTTCTGCAGAACAGACAAAATGGCAAAGTGTGCCTGGAGTTTGTTGGAGAATCAGTTTAACCCCAACAGGACCTCAGGACTGGGCTGGATCCCATTGATCAGCACTGGATCCCATTGATCAGCAGATCTGACCCGTTTACAACACAATTTATGTCTTCTTGGAGTAAAATGTGGGGAAATTGCAGAGTGTGTAGAAAAAATCACTTCATTTTTTTTTTTTTTTGCTGTGACTTGTCTGTGCAGTAAAAACAAGGTGTGAACCCCCCAGTTGGGTGGTGGGGCTGGGGGAACTGTGTCACTCCCTGCTGGCAGGGACTGTCCCTGTGCCCAGTGTGGGGACAGAGGTGCTGCCACCAGCCCCTCCCTCACTGCTGGGCTCACCAAGAAACGTTTGTGGGGAAAATTTGATTTTGTCAGAGGTGTTCTCACGTCCTGTTGGAGGCTCTCCTTGCCCTGTCCTGTCTGAGCTGTGTCCATTGTTATTTTTAACTGTTCATGTGCCGTTTTTTTGTCACTGGAGATTTGTTAGCGTGAGAATTTTCTGTCAAATCTGGTACAAATCATTGGGGTTTCTTCAGCACGATTAAAAGATGAGATTTATGGGGGGTTTTTTTTGTTGTTCTTGTCACATAAATTAATGCTTGATCACAGGATGGAAGGGACCACAGAGGGTCACTGGTGCCACCTCCCTGCTCCAGCAGGGCCACCCCAGGGCACAGCAGAGCATCCAGACTGCTCTGGGATATCCCCAGAGAGGAGACTCCATCCCTCTCTGGTCTCTGAGCGTCCCCAGGACACTCAGGGACAGCCCCTTGTCCCCCAGAACCCCCAGATCCTTCTCCCCAGAGCTGCCCCAGCTGCTCCCCCAGCTCCATGGGGTTGTTCCTCCCCGTCTGCAGGACCCTGCCTTGGCCCTGGCTGGATTTCAGGCAGCTCTTTGCCCATCTCTCCTCCCTGCCCAGGCCCTTCGGGAGGGCACAGAGCCCTCAGGGGTGGTGGCTGCTCCTCAGCCGGTCCATGATGGGTGAGTGACACAACACTGAGCCAGCAGAGCCCTGGGGACAGCAGTGACAGAAGCCAGCCTGAGCCTGTGTCCCTGGGGTCAGCCTGGCTTTGCTCAGGAGGAGCTCAGACACTCAAGGTGGCCAAACCCCACTGCTGTGCCTTGGAGGATGCTGCAGGTGTGGATTTTGGATAGAAAAGCCGGGTGTGTGTGATGCTGAGTGCCAGCCCCTGTCTGCTCCAGCTGCTCCCTGCAGCCAGGGCAGGGTTTGTTGTGGCATTAATGGCAATAATGAGCATGTGGGGATAATTATGAGCCGTGTGCCGGGGAGCAGCACCCTCCTGCGGGCCAGCACTGAATTCCTGAAGTGCAGGAAGGGCCGGGTTTGCTGCTCCTTGGACTTTACAGCAGGTGTAGTTACAGCACCTGGGGTTTCACACTCAGCCTTGCAGAATATCTGCCCTGTGTTTCAGTGATCCTTGAGACAGATCAGGCTCTGCCAGGGGAGGTTTAGGTTGGATTTTGGAGAAAGTTCTTCCCCCAGAGGGTGTTGGGCATGGCCCCGAGGCTGCCAGAGCTCCAGGAGAGCTTGGACACTGCTCCAGGGATGCTCAGGGTTGGATTTTGGGGCTGTGCAGGGCCGGAACTGGACTTTGATCGTCCTTGTTGGGTCCCTTCCCTTTGATCCTGTGATTCCATCCCAGGCTCAGGTCATGGCCAGTAAGAGCCAGAAAAAACCTGGGAGCAGCTGTGAGGGCAGTTCTGGGCAGTTCCTGTGACATTCTGTCTGCAAACGTGTCCTTGAGTCGTGGAAAAGACTCTCCTGTCCCAGCACGGCTCAGCCTTTACCTGAGGATGCCTTTTACCTCAGGGGACCTCCGGGCACAAGCTGCAATTTTTGTGTTGGTGCCAACAGAGCAGAAGGAGCGCTGGGTGATGGGGAATGGCCCCAGGAGCTTCCTCCTGGAAAGCAGAGAACAAACAGCCACTGCCTGCAGCAGGGTGAGTCTGGTGCACAGCTCAGATTTCCAGGTTCAGCCAGCAGCACGTTCACCTGGGCTGCTTGAGGCTCTGCCTTACCTGGATTAACTCATCCTTGCCTTCCTGTACTTGGTAGGGCCCCTCAGCCCCATCTCCTGGGTCTGGGGGAGATTGGGAAAGGTGTCCCAGGGCCCCAGCCCCTTCAGAGCCCTCCCACACAAACTCTGAGCACTTTGGTGCAGCTTTTGCAGCACTTCCTCAGGAAGAAGCTTCATCAGCCCTTTTCCCAAACCTGTTGACTCCCACCACACCCAGTATTTGAGTGCTGGGAAAAAGCTTCTCCTGTCTAAAATCTGATGGAAGATCCAATCTTGTCACTGGGCAGATTAGATCGGGTATTAGGAGAAAATTCTTCACTGAGTTGGGAGCTCATCTCATTCCAAACTCTTTCCACTGTCCCAGGTTGCTCCAAGGCCTGTCCAACCTGGCTTTGGACACTTCCAGGGATGGGGCAGCTTTTCTGGGCACCCTGTGCCAGGTCCTCACCCCCCTAACAATGCCAGATAGCCTGGGCTGGGTTCCAAATCAGTGTGAAATACAAATGTGTCCCCACCTTTTTACTCCATTCTATCCCCTGGAACTTTTTTCTCCTTTTTCTTGTGTCCAAATTCCCAGTTGTTTTTGTATCCTCAAACATCTGTTTCAATATTGAAAATGTTCCATGCTTTTTGCAGTTCTCAAGTTCCTTTTCCCCACTGCTTCTCTGTGCTGGAAATTCTGGCTGTGGGCCCTGAGGAGAGGCCACTCCATGTCCTCCATCCCAGCAGAGGGGCTGTAAAACATCCTTGGTGGCACTGTGGACACCTCTGGAATTCCTTTTTCTGCATGAGGTGAGGCAAGGGCAGAAAACACAAAAGTTTCACGTTGGCTGTGGGAAATACATCGCAGAGAAAAAGAGAAACCCACCGGGGAGCTTCAGGTGACCTTGAGGCACCCAAGGCTGTGCTGCTTTGCCCTTGCAAGGTCAGCACAGCTGAAACAGTTTGTTTGCAAAAGCATCTTCAAGGCTTGCTCTTTATTGCCACTATAAACTCACTCCACGCTCAGCTCCATCCTGGGCAAGGCTGGGCTGCACAGATGCCTTTGGACAATGCAAGTGGAGACAGGACCCTGCCCGCCCTGACACGGCCCCCTCTGCTTTCCAGAGCATGAAATCCGAAGTTTTTATTCCTGGCGTGGTGTGGGAGCAATTTTCCATCCATTCATCCGTCCCACAGGCACTGCAGGCAGGTGAGGAACAGAGCAGGGCAAAAAGCTCCAGGGGAGGATGGCAGGGAGGGCTTGGAGGGAGAAACCTTGGAAAAGGGGAAGGGCAGGGCTCTGTCAGGGCTTCCAGAGCTCTGTCAGGGTGTAAAGGAAACCTTAACAAACAAAAGAGCTGCAGAATGTATAAATGAAGGTGGAATTTGGAAGGAAAAGCAGCAGCAGGCAGTGGCAGCAGTGCAACACGTGGGAAAAAAGGGCTTCACCCCATTTTTGCAGTGGACAGGGCAGAGATCCAGAGCTGGATCTTCCCAAATGAGATCAAACCCAAAGATGGATTGTGCTCAGCTGTGTTTCATCCCAGGGAACAATCAGAATTAAAAGTCGAGCCTGGCCAGCTCTTCAGTGGCTGACTCATCACTTCTTCAGTGGATTTCGAGATGAAGGATTCAGAGAGAAAATGGAAAATTTGGGTCGTTTGCTAGGGAAGAAGATGGAAAAAGAAAATTAGTGAGTAGAGATCACATCATCCGGGCCAAGGCACAAAATGAGCTGTAAGTAGGAACAATCACAGAGTGTGTGAAAGGATGATCTTTTCAGGACAGGAGGAATGAGGAAGCCAAGGAAAGACAGAGTCTGTTACTGAGAGCAGGGGAAGGGAAACTCTCAGCAATGCACCTGAAAATACGGGAGCTGTGGAGGAATGGCAGAGGAAGAAAAAAGAATTGATATAAATAGATTACAAACATTGAGCAGCTGCCTCCCTCCCATGTACTCTCATTTTCTCCTGCTGCCAGAGAACACGGATGTTTCTTATTTATTTACTCCTAATTACCGAGCTCCAGACTTGCCCTGATGAGATAAACCTAGCTCAGGATGCTGATTTTCCCCTTCTCTTCCCTCAGGGTGTCTCCCCAGCATCTCCGTATGAACCTGGTGGGAATTCCAGCTCTCAGAACTCTGAGCAAAGGCCAAGGTGCCTGTCTGGCAGGCATTTATCCAGCTGCACAGGGCATGCCACATCCAGCAAAATCTGGATGAGGTAGTGGAGAAGAGGGAGGCAGGGGAGTGGGAGCGTGTGCTCAGAGGTGTGGTGGAGGTCGTTGGCACAGCTCACAAGGGCACAGCAGTTCCAGCTGGTATTTATGAGGCTGCTCTTTCCCTTCAGGGTGATGAACAGTCCTTTTTTTCCTGGCTGCTGCTGCAATTGCTCACCTTTTGCCTACCAAATAACACAGCCCTGCTCTTTTCCTGCACAGCAAAACCCTTTCCCTAAAAGGGTTCTGCAAAGTGTGGAATTGTGCAGATTTGACACATCCAGAGTTCTCCCTGGAATAACCCGTGTCACCACAGCTTTGCTCTCTGCTTTACAGAGCCTCTACCAGGAAAAACTACCAGGAAAGGAAAGTCATTCTGGAACGAGCTTTGCTTCTTGGTTTTTGGCCCAAAAGCTTGTCCAGAATAGATAAAACCTGGGCAGAGAAGCGCAGCAGGAGCTGAGCTCGCTCAGTTCAGAGGGGCAGAGCAGGGAGGTTTCTCTCCATCATTCCCCTTGTTTAGCAAACACTTCTCCAGATCCAAGCAATCTTCTTATCTGGCAGGAGCACTTCTCTAAGCCCCTTCAATCATTCTTTGTGTCCAGTAAAAGTTGTCAGCCAAAATACTCTCTCGGAGTGGTGTTTGTTTTCCAAACACGGCTCTGGGTGGCGGTTCACCTTCCAGCAGCTGGGGAGAGATAAAAGAGACGTGGCTTGGCTCAGGAGCTCACATCCCAAGGGAAGTGGCTCATGGGCCAGGTTTTCCTGTGCCCAGGGGGTGCTGCGAGGTGGAGGCAGGTCTGTCCTCAGGGGGAAAGCTCCAGGTGAGGATACACCCAATTTGCAGCCAGAGGTAAGATTTGGTGATGCGTGCAGGGCAGGGGAATGGGGTTTCTCCTCGTCCCACTTCAGTTCCAAACCACAGCCACTCTGGGTCTCCCCTCGGGAAGGTTTTTCTCTCTGTCTCTTGTTCACTTGTCACAAAAAGCGCTTTTTGTTGCAGCTGCGTTTTGACTGAAAAAACTTGAAGTGGCTCTGGAAGGTGTCTCTGTGACTTTAGCAGCCTGAAAAAGCAGGATGGTTTCCCTCTGCAGATGGGAACCCCTGGTTGAATCAAGCCACTAATGCAGTTTAAAATTATGTAATGCTGAAGGAAAAAATAATTTGATTCCTAAAGCATCCCTTGGAATATCTTAACATTTCCAAAAGAAGTTTTTGCCTAAGTAGCAATGTCTTGATGGCAGTCAGAGCTCTTGAAGGAGTTTTAGTTTCAGTGAAATTCAGTGAAATTTCAGTGCAATTCAGTGAAGTTCCTATTTCAAAACAAGAGGGACGAGGAAGGAGCATGGGGGGCTCTGTAGCTCTGCCCCTGGTTTGGGGGTTGGGGTTAATCGGGTCCATCAGTGACAACAAATGGATCAACCTTGGGAAAATGCTTTTGTTTGATTGGGAAAATGCTTTTGTTTGATTGGGAAAATGCTTTTGTTTGATTTGTCTGAGGTTATATCTATCTATCTAATCTATCTATCTAATCTATCTATCTAATCTATCTATCTATCTATCTAATATATCTATCTATCTATCTATCTATCTATCTATCTATCTATCTTCCATTTATCTATCTATCTGCTCTCTATTTATCTATCTATCCATGCCACGAGCCCTGGAGCCAAGCAAAGCCCCTTGTGCTCATGCCTGCTGTGCCAGTGGGGGCTAAGCTCACCCGAGATCTCCATGCAGGGAGGGATGGGTCTTTGTGCTCCAGGAGCTCCAGGTGAGGGTGGGATGCAGCTCCCTGGAGCTCTTTCCAAGGATCCTCCCAGGCCATCCCAGCAGACCCCTCACGCCTGCCTGCTCTCCCGCCTTAGCTCCCCTGGGGCCATGGAGGACACGTCCAACCAGGAGCCAACACCCAGCAAAGACACCCTGGGCTCGCTCAGGCCACAGGAAGCTCCTGCCACTTTTGTCAGCTTGGAGGAACGCGAGCCCGCGGGCTGCAGCAGCAGGGAGTTCCTCCTGGAGAAGGCCAGGGCTGCGGGCAGGTGCAGCCCGCGGGGCCCGGGCGCGGCTCTGCGCCGGCTGTTCCCGGTGCTGGAGTGGCTGCCCCGCTACAGCCCCCGCACCCAGCTGCTGGGGGACGTCATCTCCGGGCTCCTGGTGGGCATCGTGGCCATCCCCCAGTCCATCTCCTACTCCCTGCTGGCCAACCAGGACCCCATCTACGGCATCTACACCAACTTCTTCTGCAACATCATCTACGCGCTCACGGCCACGTCGCGCCACAACGCCGTGGGTTCCTTCGGGGTGCTGTGCCTCATGGTGGGGCAGTCGGTGACACGCCACCTGCAGCAGGCGGGGTATGGGGACAGCAGCACTGCCCTCGGGGACAACTCCAGCTCCTCCTGGAACGGGACAGAGGCCTGTGACAGGAGCTGCTACGCCATCACCGTGGCCCTGTCCCTGAGCTTTCTGGTCGGGGTTTACCAGGTACAAATGTTCACCCTTGTGCTGTTTCCTCCTGGGAATTTCTCTGAGTTTGAGATCTCTAAGTGTTGGTTCAGACTTTTAAGAGTTGTGAGAAACATTTCTAGACCCTGGCACGCTTGAATATTTGTGAGTGCAGTGATTTTAGAAGTGCAAACACAGCTGAGTGTGGGTTGATTTCCTCCGTGGGATAGGCAGGTCCTTGGACGTGTCTGAAACATCCTCGGGATCAGACACAGTCAGAGAGGAGAAGGATCTGTGAACCACCTTCCCACCGCCTCAATCCTGCAGCTGGGCAACTTAGAACAGGCTTGGGGCCGACAAGGACCACCCTCAAGGACCCTGCCGTGCTCCCTGGCACTGTCCCCACTGCCTGGGCAGAGCTGGCACTGAGCAATTTCAGACTTTTCCACTGGGACAACGAAAATTCAGAGCATCACAACTGAGGGATACCCAGAGCTGCTCTGATGGGGCTGCTTGTGAGGAGGCAGCAGCAGGGACCTCCTCGGCTTTTTTGTGTGGCATCCTCAGCCACAGGGGAGTGTTAAAGGTAGTGTTTAACACCTTAACACTGTTAAAGTATTTAATTGTCTCTAGTTTTCCATTCCCCAGATTAACCCCTGAAGACAGATTCCTCCCATGGAATGCTCAGCACATGCACAGACAGAGTAGCCAGAGTCCCTAAAGTGGCAGCAAAGTGACATAAATTGCCAGCCACCCCTTGCAGCCCTTCTCACCCCTGCTAAAGCTGTGGCTGCTTTGCTTTTCAGATCCTGCTGGGGGTTTTACAGATGGGCTTCGTGGCTGTCTACCTGTCAGAGCCTCTGCTGAGTGGCTTCGTGACTGGCTCCAGCCTCACCATCATCACCTCCCAGATGAAATATCTGCTGGGCCTGAACATCCCTCGTCACAACGGGGTGGGCTCCTTCGTCCTCACCTGGGTGGACCTTTTCAGGTACATCCGCAACACCAACATCTGCGACCTTCTGACCAGCCTGGTGGCCTTGGCCATCATAGTGCCCGTCAAGGAGCTCAACGAGCGCTACAAGGAGAGGATGAAGGCGCCATTCCCCATCGAGCTGCTGGTGGTCATCGTGGCCACCATCATCTCCCACTTCTTTGACTTCCAGCAGCGCTACGGGGTCGATGTGTGTGGGCACATCCCCACCGGCTTCAGGGCGCCCACTGTCCCAGACATCAGCCTGTTCCCCAGCCTGGCCCTGGACGCTCTGCCCATCGCTGTCATTGGCTTTGCCATGACCGTGTCCCTGGCAGAAATCTTTGCCAAGAAGCACGGCTACACCGTCAGAGCCAACCAGGAGATGATCGCCATCGGCCTGTGCAACCTCGTGCCTTCCTTCTTCTACTGCTTCGCCAGCTCTGCTGCCCTCACCAAGACTCTGGTCAAGGAGTCCACGGGCAGCCAGACCCAGGTGTCTGGGCTGGTCACCTCCCTGGTGCTGCTGCTGGTGCTGCTGTGGATCTCCCCGCTCTTCTACTCGCTCCAGACCTCCATCCTGGGGGTGGTCACCATCGTCAACCTGCGGGGCGGCCTCAGGAAGTTCCGTGACACGCCCAGGATGTGGCAGCTCAGCAAGCTGGACACGGTGGTGTGGTGGGCGACCATGCTGAGCTCCACGCTGATCACCACCGAGATCGGGCTGCTGGTGGGCGTCTGCTTCGCCCTGCTCTGCATCATCTTCCGCACGCAGAGACCCCGAGCCACGCTGCTGGGCAAGGTCAGCGACAGGGAGATCTACGAGGACCAGGCCGCCTACAAACAGCTCAGCAGCATCGCCAACATCAAGATCTTCCGCTTCGAGGGCTCCCTCTACTACGCCAACAAGGATTATTTCAAGGCTGTGCTCTACCAGAAGACCGGGGTCAATCCCGTCCTGCTGGCTGCCAGGACAAACACACAGCCAGGCGATGGCAGGGGCTGTTGGGGCACCGGGTGTGGCTGCCTCAAGCAGGGCAGGAGCAGGAGCAGGAGCAGGGCAGAGAAGGCTGCAGCAGATGCCCGTCCCCCCTGCACAGACATGCACACCCTGATCCTGGACTGTGGGGCCATGCAGTTCATAGACACCGTGGGGCTCTCTGTGCTCAAGGAGACACACCACGACTACGGGGAGATCGGTGTCCAGGTGCTCCTGGCCAACTGCAACCCCTCCATCCGCCAGCGGCTCCGGGAGGGAGGCTGGGCTGGCCAGGCGGGGGGCACCGGGGGGCAGCTGGCTTTCCACAGCATCCACGATGCCGTGCAGTTCGCTGAGCGCTGGCACCGAGGGGAAAGCCCGGACAAACAGGTTGCTCTCCCGGAGCCCGAGGACTTCCAGGTGTCTTTGTAGCCCGGTGTGTGCGAGGAAAGGTTTCCAGCGCGGATGGGCTCGGGAGCACGGTCGGTGTTTGTGCCGTCACATCGGGCAGGGGCGGCTGGGAT
>VZSR01000479.1:12766089-12788986 GCA_013398615.1 Brachypodius melanocephalos
TGCCGTGCTCGGTGTCCCCCGCGTGCCGTGCTCGGTGTCCCCAGTGTGCGGTGCCCGGTGTCCCCCATGTGCGGTGCTCGGTGTCCCCATGTACGGTGCCCGATGTCCCCCGTATGAGGTGCCGGGTGTCCCCCGTGTGCCGTGCTCGGTGTCCCCCGCGTGCCGTGCCCGGTGTCCCCCGTGTGCGGTGCTCGGTGTCCCCGGGCAGAGCCCCGGAGCGCCGGGAGGGAGCGGAGGGGAGGTCGGTGCGTGTGTGGTCGCACAGGTGAAGGTGACAGCGAGCAGCCACCGCCGGCTCCGCTGGGATGCGCGGCTCCTGCTCCCGGCAAAGCGCTGGAACGGGCAGCACCGACCCGCAGGAGCGCCGGGACTGAGGCTGGCACGGGGCAGGAGCCCCCGGCACGGGGCAGGAGCCCCCGGCACGGGGCAGGAGCCCCCGGTACGGGACAGGAGCCCCCGGCACGGGGCAGGAGCCCCCGGTACGGGGAAATTCACCGGGAGGGGAAGGGAGGCTCAGCGGGCTCTGCACCAGAGTGAAACTTTGCTCAAGTGAGGATGAATGGCTGTCCCTGCCGGGGTTCAGAGGACGGGCAGGTTGTGGCGCTTGGGGACACTGTTCAGTGGTGGCCTTGGCAGTGCTGAGGGAACGGTTGGACTCGGCGAGCTCAGAGGGGTTTTCCAGCCTTAACAATTCCGTGATTCCGTGGGGAAGGAAGGTGTTTTCCAGGATGGAGCAGCTCCGTGCTGTGCCGGTTGTGTGCCAGGGTCCAGAGTGCAAAGGCTCCTGTCACACTGGAGCTCCCTGAGCTCTGTATCCATCCGTGTCACTGAGGTTAAAGCATTTCATTGCTATTGAAGCTCGCTCAGGATCACTCCAGAGGGAGGAAAGCTCCCAGGAGTCCTGCTCAAGCCTGGGTATTTGATTCAGGTGCTGGGAGTGGAGCCAGTTTATGGATCCGACTGGGGAGAGACAGCTGTGCCTGGGAGTGAAAGAACAGAGTCACTTCCTCAAGCCCCTGAGGCATCTCCCCTTGCTCCAAAACAAAGTCGGAAAGTTGATAGAAGGGTGAGTAATTAAAACATCACCCAGCTGCCAGTTTGTGCTGCTGGAGGGCGCTGAGGAAGGAGCCAAGCCCTCGTTTGCCAGCTTTGGGCTCCCGGACAGCCTGGAGTGTGCTTTGAAATGTGTGATGTCATTATGGCTTCATTTCTTCTTAAAACCAAAATACTTCCCTTCGAATGGGACTCTTGCCCGGTGTTTCTTGAAGGAGGATGATTTTTCTCTGTCCCCTGCCGCTGCAGTTGGCTGCTTTCACTTGGCAAAGGCAGGGTGGAGGTTTTAGGAGATTATTTGGGTTTTGTCAGTGTAGCAGAGGGTGATGGATGGTCTGGCTGAGGTCATTCCCCAGGGATGTGCAGTGCCACTCCCTGGGGGAAGAGCCACAGGAAGCAAGGACCCAGGGATGGGAGCATTCCCACCAGGAATGGGGATGGGAAAGGAGCAGCAGCACCTTCCTCTGCTCTGGGGAGATCTTCCCTCTGCCTCTTCTCTCTGACCTTGGCTCTGTCAGAGCTGTCCAAAAACACCGTTGGAAAACAAACATGAGTCAGGCTCTGAGTTTGCTCAAGTAATAACTCCTTCCACACCGAGGGGTGTTTGTCTTATTTCCTCAAGCAGGCTCTGCCCAGGGACAGGCAGAGAGAGCTGAGTTTGCCCAGGACTTTGTAAACACTGATTTAAAAGTAAGAGTGCTCTGCCTGAGCCTGTTGGCTCATTAAAGCCTTCTAGGAAGTCTCCAAATCGTGCATTCAGTTCCTCTGTGCCAACTGTGCCCCAGCGAGTGCCAGCAGTGCTTCTGCTGCTCCCCCTCCTCCTCTCCATCCTCTGGAGCCTGCTGGTGTGCCTCGAGTTTTCCCCTTTCCCAGGGATTCCAGGAAGTTTTGGGCAGGACAAAGAGCAAGGCACAGGGGCTGTGCCCTTTGGGGGAGAAATATCTGGGACTTGTGGAAGGAGTTTCCAGGTGAATTCAGGGGAGCTGCAGCTGGGAGCAGGACAGAGGATGCAGGAGTGCTGGGAGTGGGGCTGAAGAGAAGCTGGGAATTGCCCAGCTCTCCTTTGAGGACAGCTCTGTCCTGCTTCCCACACTCCTCTGCCCCTGGAGACAGCAGGATGGGGGGACAGGGACAAGGTGAGGACCCCAGTGTCCTGTGTGGGTCCTGGCCGTGCTTGCTGCTGTCTCCCACACTGGCAGGGGGGTGGAATGTGTAATTCCATTAGATTTATTTTGATTAGAAGCCATAATCTAATGAGTGGCTGCAGACGTGGGGCTGCAGGGAGGGGCACGGCCAGCAGGGCTTGGGGGAAAGCAAATCACTCTGCAGGAGCACAAATGGAGCTTCAGCAATTTGATGTGATTAGGGAGAGAATTGGAGAAAATCACTCGGGGTGCAGTGGCCTCGTGGTTCATGAGGAGATGGTGCAGGGAGGGACGGGGTCCTGTCACCAGCCTGCCACGGGGAGATGAGGGGGAAGAGCCACTTTCTGCCCCTCTTTGTGGGTGATGTTGGGTGTTTCTGCCGTGTCCTGGTGCACCCAGGAGGGTTTGGTCATTCACAGATGGGTTTTACTGGGTTTGGCTGATGCAGCAGGGGGCTGGAGCTGGAGCTGTTGCTCCAAGCTGAGCAGGGAGATCATTCCTTCTGGGTTCTGGGTGGGAATTTCCCCGAGGTGAGGCAGCAGTTCAGAGCCTTCAGTGAATCTCATCCCCACCTCCTCCACCCTGCCCTCAGCTCCTGCATCTCCAGAGGTTCTCACCCCCACACTTTCGTTTGAAATCAGGGAGCTTTGCACAGACTCAACACCTCTGAAAATCAGCTCTGAGATCCCACCCAGGCTCCCACTGCCTCCCTCCCCAACCCAGCTCCTGCCTCCCCACCCCTGCCTGGGCCAGTGATGCCTTAACTTTGAGGTATCATGATTTTTA
Organism: Brachypodius melanocephalos; assembly: GCA_013398615.1. Classification (NCBI taxonomy): domain Eukaryota; kingdom Metazoa; phylum Chordata; class Aves; order Passeriformes; family Pycnonotidae; genus Brachypodius; species Brachypodius melanocephalos. Next base: position 12,769,074 of record VZSR01000479.1, read on the forward strand.
CATTCTGTGCACCCAGGGGTGCAGCTCTGAGCTCACAGTCAGGGTCACTCAGCTCTGCACAGAGTAATTAAAAACAAATCCTTTTCCTGCTGCACACCAAGGACAACTTTCAGGCCCAAAGCACAACCAAGGGTGGCTGGAGGGAGGAACAAGAAGCATGGGGCTGCAGAACCTGGAGCTGGAATTGGACAATTAAACTCCAAAACTTATAAAAATGTAACCTTGTGTCCATTTTGTGACCATTTTGGGTCCATCCCCTATTTTGTGCTGGACCAGAGCTGCTTTAACACCAGGAAGATCACAATTAAACCTTTCTCATCCTTCCTTTGAGAGGATTTGAAGGATGGAGCTGAAGCTGTGGCCCCAGCAAATGAGCTCTTCCATGCTCACCATCCCACAAGTTGTATCTGAGGTGTCCTGGCTCTTTTGGGGCTCCTCAGCTCAACCAGAATTGTTGTGTTTGGCTGGGCTTTGGCAGTGAAATGGCAAGGTGAGAGCCAGGCTGGTTCCACACGGACCAGAAAAGTTTGGGGAGGATTTTTTGTGGTGATCTGGCTCTTTGTGGATGCTTTAGCATCACTGGAGTCAAAGCTGCCACCGTGACAGCCCCTCTCAGGGCTCTGTCTGACAGAACTCAAGGCTGCAGCTGGTTTTAGATGGAACCAGTGGAACGCATTTCTTCTTCATGGGATTGTTACAATCTCCATGGGATTGTTACAAAAACATGTTTTCCCCGACAGGAAAAACTGCCAAATTTTTATCAGTCAGCAGAGAAGGGAAAAAGGAAATAAAAGAGAAACCCAAACCCAGTCAACACTGTCCCCAGGAAAATAAGGGAAACTTGCAGCAATGAATATAAATTAGGAATTAGAACATGTAGGTGTCTGATAAGGGAAGCTAAAGGAATCTGTGAAATAATAATGAGCAGGGGGGTTAAGGATGAAGGGAAAGCATCTTCCAAGAACATTAAGAACCAGCAGAATGTTGTGTTCAGGAGCTGCTTTGCTGGCTTCAAATGGTGGAGTCAAAACAGGAGGAGGCAGAGTTAGATTGAACCCTCCAGGAAATGTCATCTGCTGAGCTGCCACCAAAGCTCCAGGGGAGAAAAGCACTGGCCAGGCAGGCAGGGGGCAGAAATTGAAATCTGTCAGTAAAACAGGTGATGGATTCCTGTGTGAGGCCAGAGCGTTCTCAGCCCCACAAAGGGGCATCACACTGAGGAATGCCAGCAGCCTCCCAGAAATGGATATAAAAATTAGAGGGATGGCTGATTGGAGGTGTTTGGAAAAGCAAAAAGGTTTTAATGAAAGTGAAAATAACAAACTATACAGAACAAAAGAGTAAAAGCTGTGCTTGGTGGTTCCTCACACCTGCTGAGACACCCCAAAAATGCCCTGAGACTCTCTGTGCTCTCTCTTCAGTATTCAGCAGTCAAGGATGGGGTTTTGGCTGCTGCCCAAAGGAAAACAGCCACAGGTCTGGAGGAACAGCTCAAGGGTCCAACAGGTGCCTTTGTCCTGGCACTGGGCCAGTTATGGTGAGAAAAGCATGAGAATTTCTTGTTCTTTTTCCTTAAAAGTTCAGGGGTGAAATTCAAACTCTTTCCTGTATGGAAACACCTGCTGGGGTGTGGATGGGCAGGTCCTGGGGCAGAGGCTCTCTGTGCAGGCACCCAGGAGTTTGTGCTGCTGTGGAAAATGAAGAATTTCCCTTTCCCTTCTCCTCTTTGCCTCCATCCTCTCTCCATTCCCGGCTCTGACTCCCACCCTCACAGGCACAGGGAATTCTGCTCTGCAGCTCCCCAAACCTCCCCCATGAAGAACCCAGCCTGTTCTGTAGCACAGGGGCAGCAGGGAGGGCACAGCAAGCATCTCCTCGCTGCTCTGGGTTTGGGAGCCTCCTCGGTCAGCAGAAAATCACAGAGCTGATAAAAGCTGATTGCAGAGATGCCTTTTCTGAGTGCCCGGTATTCCAGGCTTGGCTGAGTTGTTTTATTGATCAGATCCCTTCTATTACAGCTCAGGGAGGAAAACAAGCAGCCCTGCTGCTCTCGTGTTTGCTTTTAATAAAATACAGCCAGCAGAGCCTGCTCAGGGGTGATTAAAACACAACCAGGGGATTGGGAACTGCAGGAAGAAGGGATTTCCTTCTCCCATTCAGCTCAGGACTTCCCTGCTCCGTGGAAGAGCCATTTACAACAAAAAATGCTAAAAGGGAGGAGAAATCTGGGTGTGAGACCCGTGGGGTGAGGTCAGGGCGCTGTGAGCACAAACACCTGGAAGATGTGAGTGCCAGGGAAATTATTAGCTCAGGGAAGGGAAGCCTGGAGCACAGGAAGGGTTTCCAGCAGCCAGGAATTCCTGCTGCATGGAATGCTGGCAGGGAGGGAGGGCTGGGAGCACAGCCCACTGTTTGGTGTCAGCAATAATGCTAATGGTGGCAGCAGATTCATTCTGCTTTGGATTAATGCTTCCCTCCTGCTCCTCTGTGTTTGTTTGCGTCCCCAGAGCTCCCTGCCCTCCCCTCCCTGCCAGATGAGCTGAGAGATCTCCTGGCTCTGCAGTGTTTCCCAGGCAATTCCTTTCTTTTCCACATCCCTCCTCCTCAGCAAGCAGCTGATCCCTCTCTCTGGGTGCCCAGACATTTATTGTTCCAGCTTTTGTTTATTTCAAAACAAACACACACACATAGAAAAAAAAAAAATCAGCAGGGAGAGCCCAGATCAAGGAAATCCAAAAATAGGCAGCCCAGGAGAGACTGAAAGGGAAGGATCTTCACAAGGAAATCCATGGAGAGGATGAGGATGTGCTGTGCCAAGGCAGGAATCACTGACTGCATGAGGAGAGGATGGAGAAAAGGACAAGAGGACTGGGAAAAGCTGAGAAAATTGGGATTGTTCATCCTGGAGAGGAAATTCGTCCCTGGGAGGGTGTTGAGGTCCTGGCACAGGGTGCCCAGAGGAGCTGTGGCTGCCCCTGGATCCCTGGAAGTGTCCAAACCTCTCACCTAACCCCTCTGGAAAAGCTCGACCCCAGCAGCAGGGCTCATCCAGAGGGGTGGGATGGGGAAAGCAGGGAATGAATTCTTCCTCCCAGTGCTCTTTTTGGGTTTGCACATCAGGAAAGCCACGGCAGGGATGTGGGAGCTCTCAGGAATGAGCAGAGCTGGGGCAGGGGGGCTCTGTGCCAGCCAGGGCTGTTTCTGCAGCAAGAGGAATAAACACAGCCTGTCCAGGGCAGGAAAAGAAATCACAGCAATAAAAAGCAGCAAGGAAGATTTAAGAGAGAGCCTGGAAAAATCCCTGCATGTGCTTCCCTTGGGAGACTGCACAGCCGGAATGTGGAATCTCCATCTCCAAATGTCATCCCAGGTGAAAATATAGCTGGGTCTGCTCGAACAGCTCCTCAGGCCTTTCCCTCCATCTGATTCTTCTCTCCATGGCCTCAGAATCTGCTTTACAGCCTGAAAAGAAACACAGAACTGCAACAGCTGCATGACAGATTTTCTTGGTGGCGAGTTGGTTTTTCAAGTGACAAATGGAAACTTCCTGTTGGAAAGCTCTGGTTTCAGTGTGATGTGATTTTCTGAGAAAAAGCCAAGATGACAAAGCAAAGCTGCTTGCTGGATCTGCTGACTTGGTGCTGTTCTGAGGTTCTTGATGCTCTTCTGAGGTTTTATTGGATCTGCAAAGTCGGTGCTGGCAGAAGATTGCCGGTGCTGTTTTCCCTTCGGATGTTCTTCCTTCAGATCAAAAGCCTGGTTCAATACAATAATCCAAAGGTGCAGATAACAGGGCAGGGGGTTGTGTCAGCTCAGGCTTTCCTGCTTCCCTGTTCACAGCCACTTCTTGCAGCTTGTCCTGGCTGGCTCTGGGAGGTGATGTGAGCACAGCTCCTCCCTCCCTCTCCCCGAGTTCATCCAGGATGAACATCCAAGGATCTCCTGGTTTCCCAGCAGGTTCCCCTCCCTGGGAGCCCAGAGCTGCCTGTGAGGTGCAGGAGCAAGGCCAGGCTTGGCACAGGGCAGGGTTCATCTGCAGGGAGCCAAGAACCCTGGGGAGGGAGCTTGGAAAAGGGCCTGGAATGCCAGGACACAGGGAAGGGTTTCAAGTGGCAGAGAGTGGGTTTAGGTGGGATGTTGGGAGGGAATTCCTCCCTGTGAGGGTGGGCAGGCCCTGGCACAGGGTGCCCAGAGCAGCTGTGGCTGCCCCTGGATCCCTGGCAGTGCCCAAGGCCAGGCTGGATGGGTTTGGAGCAGCCTGGGACAGTGGAAGGTGTCCCTGCCCATGGCTGGGGGTGGAATAGATGAGTTTTGAGGTCCTTCCAGCCCAAATCATCCCGTGTTTCTGTGATTTGGGCTGGTCCTTTTCACACAAAGCCCTTCCTCACCCTGTGCTCAGCTGGCTCCAGTCCCAGGGCAGTGGGAGCCACTGGGGGAAAACCTGGTGCCACTCCTTCCTCCAAAACAAATGCCCTGATAAATCACTCTGCACTCTCTGTCTCCCTGAGAGATGGATTTATTTCCTCTGTTCATGCTCATTCACTAAGGAGGGGTTTTTATGGGAGCACATTTTTATTTCTATCATTAGCACCACACGTGCAGTGAGGTTTTGGGTGCTCACCAGTCACTCACTGCTCATTGTGATGTCTCCACACTTTCCCCTCCTCCCTCACTCCCAGAGCAATCAGCAGGAAATTCAGCTGCTGCCTGAATGGACACATTTCCAGCAATCTTCCTTAATTCTTTATTTACTGTAAAATGAGCAGGGCAAAAACTGCAACGTCAGTTCCTCCTCCGAGGCTGGATCCGTTCCCTCCTCTCCTCTCAGCCTCTCCCTGCCCTGCCCTTTCCCCAGCCCCATCCCAATTTCTGATCAGCTGATGAAAAGCAGGCTGGGGCAGCATCTGATTGCTGTTCCTCGAGGGAATTGGGAACACTTTGGAACAGCTTGCAGGGAATTGGGGTGACCAGAGCTGAGCTGCTCTCAGCCAGCTCTTGGAGCTGGGTGTCCCTCCCTGCCCTGGACAGGGATTTTTAGCTAAGAAAGCTCCAAGTTCACTTTTGCATCACCCAGAGCAGGCTCTGGTGGCATTTCCTGCCATGCAAAGGGAAAATGCAGGTTCTGCTGCTGTGAATGAGGAAGGGTTTTAGCAGTGAGGAGATGTTGAGGCAGCCAAGGGGAACAGGAGAGTGATGGAGAACGTGCAGGGAGCGCTGCCCAACCTGCTCCTTCCTCTTCAAACAGAGCCTGGAACAGCAGCTCCAGGGATAAACCCTGCTGTGGGCACAGCCCCAAACCCTGGGCTGGCACAGGGGGCATCTCTGAGACCCCACTGACATCTCCTTTAAAGCTCTGCACAGCCCGAGGAACCCTTCACAGCTCTGGGAACACCTGAGGGAGCACCCTGCCCTGCTCTTGGAAAACAAAGGGAGAGATCATGGAACGATTCAAGGCAGCTCTGGGCAAAGGAAAGGCTCAGGGGGCTCCCCCTGCCATCCTTCCCTCCACCAGAGCAGGAGGAGGAGGGGGAAAAGGAGGGGAAGGGGGAAAAGGAGGAGGAGAAGGAGAAGAAGAAAGAGGAGGAGGAAGAGGAGGAAGAGGAGGAAGAGGAGGAAAAGGAGAAGGAGAAAGAGTAGGAGGAGGAGGAAGAGAAGAAGAATGAGGAAGAAAAAGAGAAGGAAGAAGAGGAGGAAGAGAAGGAAAAAGAAGTAGGAGGAAGAGGAGCAGGAGGGAGAGAAAGAGGAGGAGAAGGAGAATGAGGAAGAGGAGGAGGGAGGGAAGAAAAAAGAAGGAGGAAAAGGAGCAGGAGGAGGAGGAGAAGAAGGAGGAGGAAAAGGAGAAAGAAGGAAGAAGAAGAAGATGAGCAGGGCTGCAGCAGACAGTGCAGAAATGAGCCTGGTTTGGGGAGATCAGTTCAAGTGATGCCATCACAGCTGGGATTTGGGTAGGATGGATACAAACCAGGGTCCAAAATGCCCCCGGGACACACGCACGGATCAGGAAATTCCCGAATTCTCCGTCCACCCAATGAAACTCTCACCCACAGCAGGCTGCTCTGCCTGCTGCAGTGACCTTGAGGAACCCCAGGCTGTGACAAATCCTACAAAAATGCTTTTGTGCATCCTTTGGGATATGAGGAAAGATCTCAGGGAGGTCAGGTGTGCAGGCAGGTTTATTACAGAGGAGCCAATGCTGATAAATCCACATTAAACAACAACTGCAGACACCGTGACCTTGCCTGGCCCTTCCCAGCCTCTGCTGTAAACCATGTGCTCAACAGCCTTTTAAAAATGATTATTTATCCTTTATCAGGGTTGTTTTGTGCCTGGAGGAGCTTCCAGAGGCAGCTGAGGACGGTGGAGTTTTGTCAAGGCAGGCAGAACCTCCTCTTGTGATAAAAATCCATCAATTGGCACCAGCACTCCAAAATCTGAGCTACCATTAATTCCTGAGGGATTTACAGAGAGGGTCTGACCACACTGAGCTGGAGCTCCTGGGCTGGTAGGAATTATATTTAATTGGAGTGAAGGAAATAGAATTAATTAATGGCATTAATGCAGTGGGAGAATCAACTCTTCAGTTAAGGTGGGTGTTTTATTCCTCAAAGGAATAATTCCTTTAAAAGGCAAGTTGGGACCCACTAAACAGAGCAGCACTGCTGGAGCCAGGGGATTTCAGGGTAAAATAAACTCCAAGCAGAGAAGTATGTGATGATAAATGTGTGTGGAGGGATCTTAAAGGATCAGGGAGAACAAGAATGAAAAAAAAAATATCCAAAATGAGAAATTATTCGTTCTGAGTGCCTGTGAAGTGACTCCCTGGGCTGGGAGGCTGCCAGATCATTTTGGGGACTGAAAGCCCCCTGATTTCCTTGCCAGCCCTGGGAAAAGCATCCAGGTGAAAGAAATGTCTCACGAGCAGCTTTTGCTTGAGAGAAAAAAAATCTGTTTTGATTTCAAAAGCAGTGACGTTCCTTTTGTCATGTCCAGGCTCTTTTATTCCCTCAAACGCTGCAGCTTTGGGTGCAAGGAGCCTGGCAGCCACACCTGGAACTTGTTTCCCACAAAAAATAACATTTACTTTAGGCTAATTTAATACTCTGCAACTTCTCAGGGCGAGTTTCTCGTTTGCTTTCTGAGGGGCTGTGTAAATATGAATAAAAGTCAGTTGTTTCACGAGCAGGGAAGAAAATAATATATATATATATATATATATAAAAAACCAGCTCCTTTGGCAAACACCCACATGGAAGTTTTTAAAAGCAGCCTCAAAGTGCATCTGTGGGCTGCAGCTACTCCTCCACCCCCTGAGTGTCCCTGTGCTCCAGAGAGGGGGAGCAAACAGGAAATCACCCTTTTAAAGCCATTTTTGGGGGGTTTTTGTGAACAGCCCCACGATTTGCAGCTGTCCCCACTCCTCCCTGTGAGCCTGGGAACAAGGAGGGAATTCCAGAGGTGTGCTGGGCAAGGTGGGAATTCCCTTCTGCCGCTCTTTTATGTAAAAAAATTGCCAAGTTTTGCTTTTTCTGGGGCACAGTTTGGAGCCTCTGCAGCTGCTGGGGGCTGGGCAGGCTCAGCCCAGCTGATCAAACCCAGCAGGGTTTGGCACAAGAACTGAGAGCAGGGCAGAGAGGAGCTTCAACAGGTGAGAGTGAAGGAATTGGGGTGAAAAATGCCCCAAAGCACCTTGAATTAAGAGGATTCCCAACCCTCCCGGCCAGCAGAAGCTCTTGCCCTGCCTCAGATCCTGCCCCAAATGAATCCACAGAGGACAATCTTTCATTTTGTGTTTTTCACAGAAATTTCAGCTCTCTCTTAAGCTGCTTCACCTGGTTGTGACCAAACCTTTTTCTCTCGTTTAAAACCACAGAGTTTCAAAATAAAGACCTCCATGGATGCTGCCTGTGCCCTTCCCAGTCCCACAGACCATCCCATCCATAAACCCCTGCAGTCTGAGCATGCTGCAGCCTCCAAAGTAATTTAGCACAGGAGGAACACACCCTGAGTCCAGGTGAGCTCGAGAACAAGGAATATCCCACTCCTGAGAACCCTGGAGATGATTGAATAATCAACTTTATGCTGGAGATTTTTAGCTGTAGCCGAATTTTAGATTAAGAAATACGAATCACAGACTCTGACGACATTCAGATTCTTTTCTGTGCTGATTTGTGGGCCATTAATTGCAATTTATTTTTTTTTTTCGGTTGCTGATGCTGCAGCTCAGTTCCAAGGGACATAAAAGTCACAGGCTGTTGATTCCTTTGTCCTGCTGAATTATCACAGGGACTAAATCAGGTTTTCATTGCTAATCCTCTGTAAACTCAGAACTAATTAATAGCTAATGCCCAATATTCAGTTAAAAATCTGCTGTTCCCATGGGATTTATTACCAGTTTATTTGCTGGAATATTTGTGGTGGCTGTAAGTGGCAGAAACTCAGAGATTCTTTGTGCCTGGGAACAAAAAGTGAAGATTTCTTCTCACGAGCAACATGAGAACTGCAAAACGCTTTCAGGATGATTTTGAGGGGTTCCTTTTTGATCATTTCAGAAGGAAATGGGGTGGGGCAGTCAGTCCTGCTGGGGTGGGGAGGCTCTGGGAGCTTTGGGAGGTGCTGCCCAAGCAGAGCCAGGATTTGAAGGCTTCCTTGTGGGAACTGAAAGAGCAGAGCAGTTTCACAGCATTGCAAAAAGCCTGACATAGACAGAGAGTTGAAACAGAGTGGAGTTTTAGGCCTTGAAATGTTTGGAGCATAGCAAGTTTTTGAGATGCAAAAAAATATCAACCAAGGAACTCTTGTGTGCTGTGAGGTGTTTGTGTGGTGTTTAGTGACCGGCTTAAGCGGATGTTTGTAAGCTTTGAGCATTGGCTTTTTGGCTAAAAAACTTTCAAAAGGCTTTGGAAGAAAGAGGACTTTGGCTTCTGTTGTCATGGCACGAGTTTTACCATCTTTTATGTCTCTGCCTTCGCTGAGACTGATGATGGAGTTAAAAACTCGGGAGAGTTTTTTAATGGAATAAAAAATTCGCGAGATCTCAGTCACGCCATGCCATTATTGGAGATTAGAACCAACAGCTCCTGTCAGGAGGAACTTCAGAGAGTTTGAGGATGAGCTGGACCTGCAGGAGAGCCTGGGGAGGCTCTGATCCTCCAGGCTGAGCAGGGAGAAGAGGCTGGGAAGCGGCAGGGATGGACCTGCCAGGGACGTTTTCCTCCCGAATGGATGTGGTGGGATGGAACCCCCGGGGCTGGATGGTGTTGATGGTGTTTGACACCTCCAAACCTGGAGCTCAGGGCTGCCCAGAGCTCCAGGCACTGGGGCATCCTCAGCACTTCCCCTGTCCCACCTCAGCTCCAATTTCCAGCTCTGAGGACCCAGCTGAGCTGCAGGGTTTTGGTGAAGGTTGTGGCTGTTTGCTCAGCTCCCCTGTCCATCCCTCCCTGCTGGAGAATCCCAAACCCCTGAGACTGGAACAGCCCTCGGTGAGAAATGGATTGGGGGAGGATTCCCAAAGCCTGACTGGGAGCTCACGTGGTTTTGTCCATCTGTGTGCAAACTCTGAGATAAAAAATGCTGAGAAAGGCCATGGGATGGGACAGACACTGCTGAGAGAAACATCTGAAACGAGTTTCAAACGATGGCCTCGCAAACAGAGCGGATATTTTGGAGAATTAGAACTGTGAAAGATGCATTGGAGCAATGTGGGGTAAAATAATGGGTGATTGGTGTTAGCAGTGGGGCAAAAGCTGATAGGCCAAAAAAATAAAATGCTTATAAATGGATTGTAATTAGGAAATAGTTTGGCTTCTGATTGTGATGGTGTGAGTTGTAACATCTGCACTGTCTCACCCTTCTCATGAGACTGAAAATGGAATAAAATCTTTTAAAATGCTTCTCAGGAGCCCCATCCCTGGGTCAGAAAAAGGGTTTTTCCAACACTCTCCCAGCCCAAGCTGTGCCCATCCCCACCTTGTCCCCAGCCCCGAGCTCTGAGTGCCCCCTCCAGCCCTTCCTGGGCACCTCCAGGGATGGGGATCCAAACCTGCCTGGGCAGCTGGGGGAAATAACAAAGGTAAAGAGCCCCTGCCCTTGTTTAAGCACCTTTTCCGTGCAGGAATTCCTGCCCGTGTCCAGGTGTGATGCTTTCACAGCTGGTTGAGGTGCTGGGCTGGCCCCGGGGGCTGCTCTGAGCTCCCGATGGGGAATGAGCTCTGCGAACAGCGCCGGAGGAGGATGGATAGCATTTATTTAGCATTTATTTATCAAACACTCATTAGGCACGGGTCAGGCTGTAATTAGAGAGCCCGGTGCTGTTGGCCGCTTCCCCTGAATGCCAGCAGTCAGGCTCTGAGTGCCCGGGATAAACTGGGATTATTTGGGAAGCAGAAGTGCCCTCAGGGCTCTCTGTGCCTCCCTTTGTCCCAGCAATTCAGGGAGCACGGGGCTCTCGGGTGGCACTGGATGCTCTGAGTTGGGTGAAATCTCGAACAAAAGCTCCCAAGAGCTCTCCCGAGTAATTAAATCTCATCCAAAAGACCTTGAAATCCCAGCGGGTGCCAAGGAGTTCTTGGAGGGGGAAAGGAGAGTTCTGCTCCTCAAGCACGGGTTTGTATTTCACACAGGTGGTTTTTTCCCTCCTTCCTGCTATTTTAGGAACCAAATCTCCACAATCCCATTGTGGGAGCATCAGGAGTTTCTCCTCCTTGGAGAAGCAGTGAGATTCTGGCAGCTCCCGTGTGAAAGGGAAGCAAACACCTCACTCAGCTCCAGCTGCATTCCCAGGGCTCTGCTGGATCCTCCAGGGAAGGATTCGCTGGCTTTGAGGAATGAAGGGCTGGAATCAGTGGCTGGAGGTGGCAGGAATATGCTGGATAAATGCTCTGGATACAGCACCCCAATCCTCACACCCTTGGGTGCCCCTGCAGTGCCTTCACCGGCCGATTCATCTTTTCAGCCCTAACAATTTCTTATGTCAGCATTGTTGTTGATTGGCACTGAAAATATCAAGAAGGCAAATTTATTTTCCTCCAGTTCCTGCTGATTTGCCAAATTCTGTTCCTCATCTTCAATTCCTGACGAGTTGTATTCTTTATCACACCCTTCTATTCAAACCACACCCCCACAATTCTAGTTCTGTTATTTAATTTTGGGAGCTGCTCCACGGCCTCAGGTCAATGCAGGGTTTGCCTGGGGGTCAGAGCCCGTCAGCACAGAAAGCCTGGAATTCTCAGTGCTGGTCCCAACACCTTGGAATCACACAGGGGTAATTGGAGCAGGGAAGGACACCCAGGCCAGCAGATCCTCCTGCTCCTGCTGAAGTCCAGCTGCAGAACCATAAAGGGGTTCTGCAGAACCATAAACGGGGTCCTGGCGCTGCCCTTCAAAGCAGGAGCTGATTTCCTGCTTGCTTTTCAAAGCCCACAAACCCGGCTTATGGCAGCAATAAAAATAACCCAGAGGCATTTAATTGTGACACAACAAAGCTGTGGTTGTGCCTGAGCTCCAGATGGGCAGCAGAACGAGTCCAGCACAAAACAACCTGTGCAGGAAACGGGGCAGGAGCTGCAGGCAGTGGGACAGACAAGGGGGCTTGTCAGGAGAAAGCAGAATTCATTTTATGCTGGTATCTCATGGAGTGAAACCGTACCAGGTGTTTTGTCCTATGGAAGAACTCCTTGGTCTCCAGCAGGAAAAGGATTTGTTTTGTCTCCCTGCTCTGTGAAGAGCTGAGTGACCCTGAATGTGAGGCTCAGAACTGTACAGAATCTGAAAAACACGGAAGTTAAAACTGCAGGCATCAATGGGAACGTGCCTCTTCCATGGATCATCTCCTGTTTGCTTTGGAGATTTTTGGACAAGACACCAAAGCACCAGAGGCTGGGTGAGAGGCAGCCCCAGGCACAGGGGGTGTGCAGCCATCCCAGAGCTCCTCCAGCAGGAAAAAGAAAGTTAAAATATTTTCATTTATTAAATTAAAACATTTAATTTATTATTCAGTCAATAAATTTATTTAATTTCTTGTTAAATTGAACAATTTGTCTGACACGGAAAGCGCAGCTGGTGCCTGTCTGGGGCAGCAGTTTCCACACCCTGGTGCTGGTGTGAGGAGAGGAAGAGCTGGAAGGTGTTTTTAGGAAAGGAACAGTGAGTTCTGAGGGAGTTTGATGATGTGTGAGCAAAGAAGGAGCACAGCAGCCCTGCACAGATCAAACACGGGGAGTGAGAATGGGCTCAGCCATCCCTCTGGCCCTCAGCTGTTCACTGACATCTCTCACTGTATTTTTGGTGTTTTTAGAGCCAGGCTCTCCCCTGGGATGTTTCTCTGGGCTGAGCTTTGGCAGCTCTAGGCTTGGTTTGGATACCAGAGCTGGCAGCAATTGCTGAAGGTGAGAGCAGCGAGCTGTGAGAGCTGCTCACGGTCCTGGCACAGCAGATAACCCCGCAGCTTGTACAGCTTTTACAGCTTTTACACAGCCTGCCAAAGGCAAAGATCTGCTGCACATGTCTCTGCTGTGGAATAAAGTCACCCTGGAGCCACCCAGGGGAACTTTCCTGCTGGGAATATTTGATCCAGGGGAGCGGGTAGGCACAGCCGTGCCCTTCCCTCGCACTCTGCTCTCTCTGTCGGGGCTATTTTGGTGCTCAGGGATGAAATTTAAACTTGAACATCGACAGAATATTCCGGTGTGAGGCTGAGGAGGCACAGAGGGCACGGCTGGGAGCTGTGAGGGCAGACTGGCACCAAGAAAAGGCTGTTTGTGCACAAGGTGAGGCTGCCACTGTCACCCCAATGCCACCCTTGGGAACACGAGCCCCTGCACTCAGTGCCAGAGACCTTCCCTGAGGAGCTTTTGAAAGGCATTTCTGCTGTGTTCTCTATTTCAGGCTCTTTCCGTTTTATTTTTGGGGATGTGTCACCTCTCTCTTTTAATTCCTCTGTTTAAGCAAACTGCTCCGTTTTCACCTGCTGGGACGATGCTGCATTAAAATCAGCCCAGCAACCTGTCCCTGCTGACACCCCAGGGGCTTTTAACCAGCTTTATCCTTCATGGGGAGAAAAGAGAGCAGTGACAAGGAAGGCAAGAGGTGCTGTGGGAGAAATGGGTGGAAATAAAGCCATTTTATCTGGGATTGAACAAGATGAATCGCTTGGATATTTCCTGTTCCTCAACTGTTGTCATGGGCAGGATATTCTCTGACAATACTTGGAGGGTTTTGGACTGCTCTGCAGTGATGAGCAAGAAATTGTCTTTGGATTGAGGTGACTCTCACTGCAAAAATCTCAGTTTAATGTGGGCTGGGGAGATCTGGTCCAGTCAAACTCTGCTAACAACTTCTTTTTCTCTGATAATGATGGAGCCCTGAGGAAAATCCCCTCCCCAAATGTGAAATGTGCAGGGAATCGAGCAACAGCTCTTTTTTTTTAATTCAGTCCCAGCTTCAATTTAGCAGATGCTCACTACAGAAAGTGAGGAGCCTCTTGAAATCATGGATTTAGATGGTAGTAGCAACTTTTATTTCTGTTTTTAGAGTGATTCTGCTGGCCTCAATCAGGAATCATGCACTGGATGGGATCTAAATGACTCCCTGCACTTCCACCAACTCCTGCCCGAGGTGTGGAGCACAGCAGCTTCCAGGGGGAGGTTAAACAGTTCCTAAACGTCTTCTGCTCTGTGTTACCCCATTAAAAACCTGTGTCTGCCAGAAAACTGCACCGCAATCAGCCATCAGCACTGCACACCACTCTGTGCTCTGGAAAGCTGGCAAAGGATTATTGTAAAGGGGATTTTTTTACCTTACAAAGAGAAGGACAAAGTCACTCAGTGAGGGGTCCAGTTCTTCACTGAGAGCATGAGACACGCAGAAACTGAACCTGGTTTATTTTTGCATCCCCCCTCCCTGTTCTGTGGTGCAAATGGGAGATTTTGATCACCCAGAGTTATCTCCAAAGGTATTGGCAAAAGGGCTTATAACAGGATGCTGTAAAATTGGGACTTGAGAAAGTTCAGTGGGAAAGGGTCACTCTGTTCCTTACTGCAGGGAGGGAAAACACAAAGGAAAAGAGAGTCAAAATTGATCTAGAATGATTTACAAATGATTTACAAATGATTTACACAGTGAGCAGAGACCCAAAAGGGTCAGGGGGACCCTCCCATGGAGTTGTGATGTTCAGAGCGGACCCCTTTGCCAGAGTGGACCCCTTTGCCCTCTCAGCTCCTGATTCAATTTAGATGCAGCTGGCTCCAGTCTGAGGCTCATTGGACCAGGTTTGTGTCTAATGGAGTTGCCCACATGGATTTAATTAGAATTGATTAGAAAGTGATGGTCTGTGGTGAACGCAGGATCCCAGCCTTGGCTAAGGATGAATCTCTCAGTCTCAGGTAAGGGATCTTGTTGTATTCGAGGAAAAAAAGTGTTTGGCTGGAAGTGAGATTGCACACAGTGGGAAAGGCGTGTGTGAGATTCCTTTACTGGCTTTGCTCCTCGGTAAACGAGGCTGGGAAAAGCTGCCAGCCGCTATTCGTGTGTTAATTGTGGCATCAGTGTTCCGTGCTCTGCCATAGGCTCGTGTGTCACTGCTCTCCTGTGAGCCTCTCCTGGAGGAATTCCTGCCTCTGGAGCCTGCTGCTTTGGTTAAGGGCTCAAATCCATCCCTCCCAGAGCAGAAGGGGCAGCGTGGGTCTGTCTGTAGGGAAAATGGGTTTTGCAGGACGCTGAGCCCACCTGGGACGTGCCAAATTTGGGGTGGCACAAGTGGTGGAGCAGCCTCAGAGCCCAGCAGTGCAGGAAATGGGGGTGTGAGCTGCTCACGGTGACTCAACTCCTGTTGTCATCAGCTGAGCAGTGACAGAAAGTGGAACTGGATGGGGGCTGAGTGGGATGGAAATAAATGGGGTGTGGAATGTGCCAGCGTCTCAGCGAGCTGGTGCTTGCAGGGATGGTGGTGTGGCCACCGCTGGCATCTGGGGGGACGTTTCCATCTCCTCCGGGCAGAGCAGGTGAGTCTGTGGTGCCCGGAGATGGGGTGACCTGCTGGCCACCAGCCAACCCCTCCTGGCTCTGGCTGCTGAAACCTTTAATGCCTTGAATCCACGGGATACATCCATCCATTTATCCCAGTCCTTGCTGGGTTTTCCCATTTCCCCGTGGAGATGAGGAGGAGAAGGGGCAGAGGCAGGGCAGTGTGTGCCAAGGGGGCAGGGAGGGAGCTGAGCTCAGCCTGGCAGCTGCATCATTCCTGAACCCCCCAGTGCCACCAGTGCAGCCCTTCCATGCTGCCTCCTGGATTGCCTTGGTTTTTTGGGGGACTTTTTTTCTGTTTGTGGAGATGTTTTGCCATTTTAGAAATTGAATTTTTGGGGTTAGTTTGCATTTGTTGTTGTTGGGGTTTTTTTGGGTTTTTTTTTGGTTTTTTTGGTTTGTTTTGTTTTGTTGTTTTTTTTTTTTTTAATTTTTACTCTTATATAGAAAGTTTCAGTTGTTGTAGAAGTCTCCATGATAGCAAGATGGTGCAGATATTGTGTAACCTCAGTGCACACTAAAACGACTTTTTTTTTTTTTCCTCCAGAAGAACAAAGGAAAAAAGATGCCCCCTAACTGGAATTTTGACATACGAAATCACTGATTTTTTTTTTTTTTCATCCGTTTTGCAGGAGAAATCAGAATTAATTTTATGCTGATATCTCAAAGAGTGAAACCATACCATGTATTTTGTCCTGTGGAGGAAATCCGGGGCAGCAGCACAGGAGAGTGGATTTTGGGGTTTTTTCTCCATGTTTGAGTTGGAGGTCAAGTCTTAGGGACACACAGGTGAATCTCTAGACCTCTCACCTTTCCCTTTGCAAAACCCAGCGGCAGTTTTTGACCCCCCAGCTTCCAGAGAGCCCAAAGAACGGGGCAAACCTGGCATCCAAACCAGCTGAAGGTTTAAGCTGCAAACAGGGCCCAGCCAAACTCTGCCTTTTGGATAAAAACACCCTCTTGACTCCAGCAAATTTCCCTTGCAAGGCGATGTCTAATATTTAATCTACCTCCCGAATTCCTCCCGGTGGCAGACACCGAGCCAGGTCTGCGGAGTGGGGCGCTCATTAGCATTGCAAACCTGGCATCGGTGTCTGGGGAGGCTGAGGCGCTTTTATTCCCCTTTTCCTTTGAAGCCAGGTAACCACAATCTCATTTTTTTTGCATCTGGGTTGGCGTTCACAGCGCCCTGGTGGTGGCTTTATCCCCGACTCCCTAGAGACAACACAAGGGCTAATCAAGAGCCTCGAGAGCTCCAAAACTGAGCCTATTTTTCCCACTGGATTAGCAGCAGCGAATGCACAAGCGTGTTATTAAGATGGTGCATTCATTTCTTTTGGAGTCAGGGTGGAATTTTGATAGAGTTAAAACCCCCATTAATATTTACATCACTTAGCGGCGCTGGAAGTGAGTACATTTATTTTAACTCGAGCTGCAGAGCGTTGAGTTCTTTGTAATTACAGCGCTGCTATTAAGTATTCATCAGGCTGCACAATGGAGTGTCACAGGAAACCTGGTTTAATTTAGTGGTAACTCAATGTTTTAGTTTTGTGTAAAAACAGAAGCTGATTTACCGAGCCTTCTTGCTTGTGTTTTTCCCACCTGGGCTTTGCAAACTTTTTCCAGCTTGGCTCTATCCAAACTAGTTTTTTGTAGCTTTGAAAGTTGGGGAGTTCCTGGGCAAGCCTTGCAAGTGTGCAGGTAATTCGGGATGGGCACAACGAGGCTGGAAAGCTGCCTGATGGAAAAAGACCTGGAAATGATGGTCTAAAGCAGCCGAACGAGCTGGTGGGTGCCCAGGTGGCCAAAAAAAACCCAAGCTTGGATCCTCCAGTGGGTTTCTTCGCCGGGGTAAATTTGCTTTTATGGGAGATCCTGGAAGTAATCCCTGTATTTCTCTCTCCACTGCAGGATGAGGTCTCTTGTATGGACTTTGAAGCCCCAGCTGCCTGTGCCTGTTGCCTGTGATGGAAGAACTTGATGTGAATGTGAGGTAGGAGGAGGGGCTGGGCTGCTGCAGCCCCTGAGCTGTGGCAGGGCAGTGACCCTACAATGCAGCTGCAGGGTGGCATTTCCTCTTTGCCTGCAGATCAAAGTCTCTGTTCATGCAGCAGGGCCTGGTTTGGGGGCTCCTGGAGTTTCTCTGAGGACATGGCATCACCCTGGTATTTGGAGAAGTGTCAAATGTGGCCCAGACAAGTCAAGGATTTCTCCTCACTAGAAAATGTTATGAATTTTGAAAAGGTTGCAACGTGACGTTGGAGAGACATTCCTGGAAATTTTTGACAGTTCAGCTTGGAGCTTGCATTCATCACAGCTCGAGGGAGGTGGCAGAGCTCATTTTCTCTAATTCCAGAGCAGAAAACCAAATGACCCGCGAGGATTTCCTATTTATATTTTATTGGATTTTTTTAATTTCGTGCGCCTCGCCGATTGTTATTGGGTACATTTATTATAGGCAGTGGGTTAATGAGATGCTGTCAAGTGGTTTGAAATGAAAACCTCAAATTGCTCACAGCAACCCAGAGAGGCCAAACTCTGCCTCTCTTGGGCTCTTGCCAGCGTAAGCCACAATTGTGCCATGCCTTTGAAAGACCGAAAAACCTTCCTAGACTTTGGGGAAGGCTCCCATCATCTCCCTGCAGAGCATTCCCAGTTGGTCTGACAGCCCCTCCTTATGTCGTGGTAGCTAAATTTCACTCTCTTATATTTTTGGAGCACAGTTGACTCTTGTCTACACCAGTTCTGCACGGCATTTTTGCCCTGCCTCCTTCTGCCTTTTTTCCCTGCCCTTTTCCCTCTGCCCCTTCTCCTCCCTTTCCCCCCCCCCCTTGCCTTTTTTTCCTCACCACTTTCCTACCCTTTTTTCCTACCCCCTTTTTCCCTGCCCATTTTTCCTCCACCCCTTTTTTTCCCCATCTTTTTCCCCCCTCACCTTTCTTTCCTCTTCTTTCCCGTTTACCCATTGCAACGAGCTGGGAAGTGGCATTTAATCGAGAATCCCAATTTTGCTCCTGGTTTTCCTGGGCTGGCTGATGTTTCCCTTGGGAAAATCTCCTTAATGCTCGATAGGGGAAGATGTGTGCTGATGTCTTTACAAATATCCCAGGGCTGAGGGCAAGGGCGTTAATTAATGGCTTTGAAATGGTTCTTAATGTCTCCACCAACCTCGAGGGCAAGGTTGTAGGAGAACCCAGACAAGTTTGACTCCTGAACTTTAGGGTAATAGATAAAAGGATCAGCACAAAATCTATTCCAGAACCAATGGGGAAAGGAAGAGTGAGTTTAGGATAAATGGAATTGCTGATAAGTGCAGCAGGGAGTTTGGGATAAAAGGAATTTTGAGAAACCCCTCAGGGTATTGGACTCTATCCTTTTATTAAAATGAAGCTGCAGGACTCTTCTGTCTCCTTTATGGCTTTTCATAGTGGGGTTTCCTGCATGTGCAAAATATTGATCCCACAATTGTCCTTCAGGCAGATTTTGGGTATTCTGAGTACTTCACGGTGCATAAAGGGTTCTTGCTTCCTCAGGTTGTTACAGTCTGGACAAACAGGTGGAAAAAAATCACCAGCACTTTTAGTGCCGATAAACTGCTTTTACAAAACCCTTTTAATTGTAGCTGCTGGTGAAGGCAGACTCCTTTTGCTAAATCAACTATGGAAAAACAATGTATTTTTTCAGTTTGCCACAGCAGTAATTGTTTTTTGTTTTTAAGCCGAGCCCCTAAACCAGCTAAATTTTAGATTGATGTTAATTGCTTCCCAAGTTGGCTTTATCAGCTTTAGTTGTCTCCTTTTGTTGCTGAAGGTGGTTTTTGTGCCTTGAAAAGTGCAGAGCCCTCCAGCAGCCCCGTGTGCGGCTCATTAATCTCATCTTGACTTGGAGGAACGAGCAGCAAGCTGGGAACAAGGAATCAGATGGGTTGGGTTGGTTGTGTTTGCTTGGAAGCCAAGGAAAGATCCCGTTTTTGAACCCAAAGCCCTGGCACAGAGGGAGCACTGGTCCTGACAGCCGACCTCCATCCGTGCCCTGGGCAGGGAATTGTGTGCTTGGTGAGTCCCAGACCCTGGAGTTCGCTCTGCTGCCTCGGGAGGTTCCTTTTCCCTGTGGATCACGAGCAGTGGAGCTGTTGGGGGCTGGCTCTGGGGTGGGTTTGGCTCCTGGTGCTGTGCACGGGCAGGAGGAGGCAGGGAAGGTCCTCGAGCCCCTCTCCCCATCCAAACATGGGAGAAACAGGAGAAAAAGTCATAGAGGGAGAGAGAGAAACCCAAAACCTCATCCCTGGAGCTCCAGGGATGTCCCAGGAGAGGAGCTGGACTGTGCCCTCATCCCCCCTTGCTCAGGACACTGCCAGCCACTCCTGGGGGGGACAAGAGCTGGGCTGAGTGGCTGCAACCAAATAGGCACCAAAATGACCTAAAGGGTGGGAAATGGAAGGAGTTTAGGGAAGAGTTTGTGTGCTCTGAGTGCCCTGGCAGTGGGGATTCACAGCTCAGGCTGCCTGCTGCGGGTTGCAATAGAAGAATTCATTCCTGTGTACACAAACTCTGCTCAAACCCTCTCCAGCTCCTACACTTGGAGCCATTAAATCATTGTTTATCTCAGGTCCTTTGATCACACTTGTGTCTAGGTGAGGAATAACAGGCTATAAAATGTCATTTAACAGGCCACAATCGGCCTGGAGCTCTCTTCCTCCTTCCCTTTCCAAGGGAAGATCAACTCTAATCCTTCTGTGGTATCAGCAGCTTCCATCCAGAAAGGGATTTGCTCTTGCATTTCTGCAGAGATAAATGAACTGATTGAGGAGATTTTCTGCCAAACTCTGTCTTCTCCACCTGGTCCCCCAGGCTGAGGAAGGGGCTGGAGCCCCAGGAGAGGCTGAGGGAGCT
>VZSR01000479.1:12808822-12853155 GCA_013398615.1 Brachypodius melanocephalos
CACCCACAGCAGCACCTCCAGGAGCCACGGCAGCACCCACAGCAGCACCCCCCCGACCAGCACAGCACCCACCGCATGAAGACCGAGACCAAAGCTGCCAAGACCCTTTGCATCATCATGGGCTGCTTCTGCCTCTGCTGGGCCCCCTTCTTCGTCACCAACATCGTGGATCCCTTCATAAACTACACGGTGCCCGGCAAGCTGTGGACGGCCTTCCTGTGGCTGGGCTACATCAACTCGGGCTTGAACCCTTTCCTCTACGCCTTCCTCAACAAGGCTTTCAGACGTGCCTTCCTCATCATCCTGTGCTGCGGCGACGAGCGCTACCGCCGGCCTTCCATCCTGGGCCAGACCGTGCCCTGCTCCACCACCACCATCAACGGCTCCACGCACGTGCTGAGGTGAGTGCCGGCCTTGGAACAGGGCCTGGAGGGAGTTAAAGGAGTTTTATGAAGTGGGTATTTATTAAAAGGCCTTCAGAGGATTGTTTGGTGTGACTGAGCTGTGAGGAGAGCTTGCTCACGCTTTATGTGAAGTTCAGAGTTCTGGACCAATGCAGTGCAGGATCTGGAAAATACAAAAGCTAAAACTGAAGGCATCAGAGGTGGCCTGGGGGACATCTGGGGACATTTGGGCTGGTTCTTCCAATGCCTTGAGAGGCTACCTAGAACAGAGACTAAACAGAGTTAAAGGAATAAAGTGGGAATTTATGAAAAGGCCTTCAAAGGACACACCTTGGGCAGTGCAAGAGCCTGGCCAGGGCTACACCCAACATGGACCCTGAGTCAGGAGTTTTCACACTTTTATAAGTTTTGCTCCATTTACACGTTGGGGTTCACTGTCCAATTCCAGCTCCAGGTTATGCAGTCCCATCCTCCCGCTTTGCTCTCCTCAATTTGCTGTGCTTTATCATTTTTTGGGCCTGAAGCTGCAGCGGTGCCCTTGGTTCTGGGGCTGGAAAAGGATGAAAGGATTGTTTGGTGTGACTGAGCTGTGAGGAGAGCTTGCTCAGACTTTATGTGAAGTTCAGAGCTCTGTCCCAATGCAGTGCAGGATCTGGAAGATGGGAAAGCTAAAACTGAAGGCATCTGCACAGAGTCTGCAGCCACCAGCAAGAGGAGTCTGTACAGGATTGCTTTCATTTTGCAATGTCTTGGTGGTATAAATACTCAGAAATAATTATTCAGTGCTTAGAAAGGGATAAATAAACACTGAGAAAGGGATGAGGCAGAAGCAATCCTGAGGGTGCTCAGACAGGCTGGGTTTGGGCAGTTTCTCCAGAGGTGTGCCCAGGAGAGAGCTGGGAGAGTGCAGAAGTTGTGTGTGAATTTTGGCATCGTTTGGTCTGAAGGGAACAGTTTGACCCCGTGGATGCTGCCTGCTGCCACCTTCTTTAGGAAAGGGACCAAAAGTTTCTACAAAAGGGGAAGATGTGCCAGTGGGATTTTACAGCTGCTTTTTGTCCCCTGGCAGGGAGAGCAGTGGTAAGAAGGACAGACCTTGTGCTGAGCTCAGCTATGACACAAATCAGCACAATAAAGAACTGTAAATAAATGGGCATTTCTGGGTGTTCAGGGCTCTGTGCAACACCAGACTGAAAAAAAAGCCAAAGGCATCTGAAAAATCCCCTCGAAACAGATTGTTTGCATTTCTTCTGTCACTAGCAGATATTTATTCAACACAAACCAACAAACTCCTGCCTCCATGAATCATTGAACTCTCGTACAGCACAAGTGGATGGGGAGCCAGGTCAGCATTGCTGCAATTCCTGGCTGAAACGAGTTGTGAAATTTTGTCACAGCAAAGAAGATGACTTTGGGTGAAATATATTTGAGCAACGATCAGAGCAGACAAATTCTGGAACATTCTGGGTCAGGGAGCTCACTCTGGTGTGCTCCCATTTACCCTCAGAAGTGCTCAGAGCACTGCACTGCTCTCTTCAGGGAAAGTTCTGGTGAGAGGTTTATTTACCCCTCATTTTCCAGCACTGAGAGGTCTTCTCCAAATGTCAAATTGATTTCTCCAAAGGAAAACACATCCTGATTTTTTCTCTTGAAAGAGCCAAGAGAAACAAAGTGGGGAAAAAAAACAGAAACAAACACCTTGGGGGGTTGGAACTGCAGTGAGCCCCAGTGTTTCCTGCTGCCACTGGAACTCAGAGCTCCAATTTTTAGAGGTTTAACAGCTCCACGGATCCATTGGAATAGAAATAAATCCCTGCTGGTTGTAGGAAAGAGGTCAGAGCTGCTGTGGAGCAAAAGGATGAGTGATCAGGGAATCTTGGAACCACAGAATGGTTTGTGTAGGTGTTTGTGGTGGTTTTTTGAATGGTTTGTGGTGGTTTTTGAATGGTTTGAGATGTTTTTTGAATGGTTTGAGGTGTGTGGCTGTGTGCCAGGATCCCCCCACAGCACAGGGTGGTCCTGGGGGTGGAGCAGTGACCCCATCCCACCTGTGATGGGGGGATTTCATGGGCTGCAGCTGTGCAGGAAAGGCAGGGGTTGTTCCTCAGAGCTGTTCCTGGTGCATCCAGCAGGTCTCTCACGGATCTGGGCTTACAGGTAAAATATCTCCTCTTGTTTTTCTTGTCACTGCTCCTTCCCTGGGCATGAGAGCAGATGGAGGGACCACAGAGCTTCCCAGGGCAGAGCAACACACTCAGTGCTGGGGATTAGAAAGGGTTAAAATCTCTGTCTGCCTGGGAATTTTAATGCTCCTGCAAGATGAAGCAGAGCTCTGACAAGTTCTGTCTTCTTCACTCCATGTTCATTTAGCCCAAGTGGATTGGTTTTGTTCTGCCCTTCTCTGCATTCCCCATCATTCCCTGTTACTGGATTTGCACTGAGCAGCTTTTGGAGGTGTTTTGGAGTCAAGTGTGGAGGTTTTGTGCTGGTGGCTTTGGGGTCTGTGTTGTCCCTTCTCCAGCAGTTCTTTTATTTATGGCACCACGAAAGAAGATTGGTTTTGTTTTGGTTTTTTTTCCCTTGTCAAGGTGCTGATAAATCACATTCCCACTAAATTCTTTTTCTGGAGATTCCTGAGGGAAAGCTTGAGAAACACAGCAGATGAAGAGCATTTAAAAGTGGTGATTTCAGTGATATTTTATTTGTTTTGCCCAGGGCAGGGCAGCCAGAGGTTGTTCAAGATGTGTTTTCCACTGCAGAGGTTTCAGTTCAGGGATCAGCTCCCTGTGCCAGCAGAAGTGGCTCCAGACCAAGCCCAAGCTGAGGGGATCTGATTGCTGCCTGGAAATGCTAATATTGTTATATAGGCAAGGGGTAATTTGGTTTTCACCTAAATTTCATTAACTGCCAACCTGCAAAGGGATTCTCTAAACATACGGGGGATGGTTAGACTCAATAACAACTAAAAAAAGAGTTTTGTCATTTCTCGAAGGAGCTTTCTAAATTTTTTAATGAAGCTTTGCCAATATTTACAACCAAACTTCTGTTCCGACTTCCCTGGAGTGATTTTCCAGCTTGGCACCGGTGCCAGCCTTTCTGTGGCACTCCCTGTGACCATCAGTGGTCCCTCAGACAGATTTGGGCTGAGTCAGGGAGTGCAGGGCAGATTTGGGATCTGCTGCAGGATCCAGGAGCAGAGGAACCCTCAGCTCCAGGAATGGGGGGGTTCCACAAAGCCCAAGTCACCACCCTGTGTCAGAGGAGCCTCCTTCCCCCAAACCCTGCTCCCCAAAGAGCAGGACACTGCTGAAGCCTTGTGCCAGCTCCAAAAATGCCTTGCAGAGAGCTTCTGATAAGAGAAAAGCTTCTTGTAATTGTGCTGAGTGAAATCAAGGTATTTATCTTCTTTCCTACAAAGGAGAGAGAGGATTAGAGTTTTAAAACCCACAGTTTCCTCCAAATTTTGAAAGAGACTCTCTTTCAATATGCCTGGATGTTGGAAAAAGAGATCAGAGTGAAGCTAAACCCCTTTTTGTTATTTGGCCTAACACAAGGATCAGGAACAGAAGTTTGTGTCTGGTGGGAAGCCGAGGCTTTCAGGGCACCTTGAGCTTTGAAATGTCTGAAATGTGTCTTTGGTTGCTTTCAGTTGCACCATTTGTGCTGTGGGTAATGGAGTTACCCAAATCATGCAATTGATAGTTATTAATTGATAGTTTTCAACTGACAGTTGTCAAAAATCATGCAATTCCTAGTTAATGAAGTCATTAAGTTGTGCTGTGGTGGGATAGGATCTTCCAGCTGGAATCAGGGATCCATGGCCCAGAGCAGAGCCCACATTCCCTGCAGCTGGAATTCCTGACAGCTCCTCCTGGCAAAGCCAGACCTGGGGGAACCTTCTCACTTAAATAATGGAGTTCAACTCCAAAGACAGCATTTAGATAAAATACAGACATCCCTCATCATGCAGCACGTATTGAATCCAGCTCCCAGCCCTTTGCCACTCATTCCAGGGATCCAAAACAGAATTAAAACTAATTTTGGTACCTGAATAAATTCTGTTATGGATAGGAATTTGCTCTCCACCTACTTGCCTTCTGTTTCAGCTGACCTTTGAATGTGTTAGGCTGGTTGTCTCCTCTCCAGAGATTAATTTGGTTTATCAGCAAAGCGTTTTCAGACAATGCAAATCAGCATGTGCAAAGAGCTCCACATGCCTTGGGGTTAGAAATCCTGTAGAAACTTCAGTAATTATTGTCATGTTCTGTTCTTCCTCGGGGCACCAGTGTCTCCAACTCGGAGCTAATTGTGTAAGTGCATTTTAATTTTAGGTTCACTTCTTTGTTCTTCCTTTCAATAATTCTCTTCCTTGCTGATTGCTCGAGGAGAATTTATCTAAGCATTGTATGCACCACCCCACTGTAAACCCACAATGTGGAAAAGCTTTCCTGTCATTGTGTTAAAGTTGCTTTTAAGGCTTTTGCAGTGCCTGTGGGAGAGAAAATCTTGTTATTCCCAAGATATTTTGGCCACAAAATTGGTATTTCCAGGAAGGTGTCAAGGACTTTCAGCACATCTCTTGTGATTTGATTGGTTTTTAACAATTTGCCACTTTTGGGATCCTGCCCACTGCCCGTGGTGCTCACTCACCTGTGATCCCAACCCTTGGGCAGCTCTGAGCATCTTTCCACCTTCAGCTTTGCATTTCAAGCCAGAAAAATTGCATTTGGAGGGTTTGGTTTGATTTCTTTGGCACAGCAAAGGCGATCCTTGCCACCATCTGCTGCTCAGTGCATCTCGAATGGGAACTGCTGCAGAGCCAGGCTCGGTTTGGGTTTGCCACCAGCAAAGCTGCACTTCTGCTATGGAAATGTGGGAATGCCATCGTGCCCTGCAGATATTCCATCCCTACTCAATCCAGCTGATTAAGGCTGCTCCTGCATGAGCTGATGATTTCCAATCCTCACTCCTGCATTAATTTTTCTGTTCTGTGGCCACGACAGAGCATTCCAGCCATCCCAGAGAAGAGTTAACCAGATTTAGGAGGCAGTTTGGGAACTCCCCAGGGATTCCTACCCTGGCCTGCCCTTCAGTTGGCTTCCAGAAGGCACAGACCCGTTCCAGGCACGGGTTTGAAATGAGTTTTGCACAGCAATCCTTGGGATAGGCTTGGCTGTGTCATTTTTTTCCTTGCTCCAGCAGGGCTGGGCTGGGAATGGGAGCATTGCTGGGGTTCATCTGGAATTCCTGCCTCCCTTAGAGAAGTCAGAATTCCCCTCTCGCTGCATTCAGCCTTTCTTGGCAGTGGTTTCAAAGTCAGTGACGTCCCTGGAGTGTGGCTTGTGTCTGACACCGGCACTGACAGGCTTTCAGAGATCTCCCTGAAGGGTTGTTAATGAGGCTGTTAATTTGTGTCACTCCACTGAGCCATCAAAGCACTTCAGGAACTGCGGAGCACGTGGCGCTAAAGAGCTTTTTGCTTTCCCTGTGAAGCGTTTGTGTTGTCATGGGATCGCTGAGGCTGGAAAAGCCCTCCAGGATTGGATTCGGGCTGTGCCCAATCCCCAGCTTGTCCCCAGCCCAAAGCACTGAGTGCCACATCCAGGAATTCCTTGGACACCTCCAGGGATGGGAACCCCAAACCTCCCTGGGCAGCTCCTTCCTTTTTTTATATACTTTGCCTTGATACGATGTCACAGCCCAAAGGATGTGACATCCACACAGGAGCATTTTCCTGCTCTGAAATCCTTTTCTCTCCCAAAACGAAGCATAAAAACTCCTTTAACCTCCGTGTTTTCCAAGCTCTGGGTCCTGGCAGTGCTTTTTCCATCGCTGAAGTGAAGCCGCTCCTGGAAAAACACATAAACAACATTTTAAGTGCAGTGCACAGCGATATATCGTGGAGATTTATTTAAGAATTGAAGGGCACAATATAGATTTGTCCCTTTGCAAAGCTACAGGAAACAGAGCAGAGCCAATCAGGCAGACTCAAGCACAAAAGAAAAGAAAAATCAAGAAACCGGTCATGTCTCGTATTAAAGTTATCTCTGAGTAACTTTCTCACTGATTGATCTGTCAGAGCACAGGAGCAGCCCCAGTTTGCACTGATATATTAAAGGCACATTAATGCATTCAGGGAGATTCATGCCCTGTGCTGACAGGCTTTTATGGCACCGTGGTTGGTATTTATTAGCACAGAAAGCTCTTCATAACACTTGGATCCAGCGTTTGAGACAAGAACTGCACAAAGCAACTGCTCCACGGGCAGGGAAGCGATTAGGAATGACACTTCCACAAATACTGCCAGGAGAGCTTCAAAGAGCTGCGTCCCACGGAGCCAGCAGGGCTCCGGGGCTGGCACTGGGGAAGGTGGGGAGGTTTTACCCAGCAGGAATGTCCCATCCACCTCCCCAGCCAGGGCTGCACCTCCTGCAGCCCCCGGGCATCCCTGGAGATCCATCCTTGGGCACTGCCCTGCTCAGCCTCGGGGAGAGGGAGGAAAACCAGGCACTGATCTCTGCTCCTGGGACAGAACCCAGGGAAGGGCTGGAGCTGGGCCAGGGGAGGGTCAGGATTTTCTGGAGAAGCAGAATGATTCTCAGGATGGTTTATGGACAAAAGGACTGCGGCTGATGGCTCAGGTGGTTCTGGCACTAAAGTCAGGCTCCTTTCAGTGGGAGGTTTGGGAATGCAGCTGTGACCGATGCCATTGACTGCTCAGTGTTTGATGTGGGGCTGTTCCCAATTAACCAGCGCTGTGTTTTTCCTTTTCCCCCCCTTACCTCCCTCACTGTGTCTGTCTTTGCTCCTTCCTGCACTAAAAGTGGCTGTTCCTCTGTCTCCAAACTCCTCCTGCTCTTCTGCAGCAGACCAGCTCCTGTCTAGCCATGACCATGCTCTGTAAGTCCTTTCTTTTATTACTGCAGCTCTGTCTGTTCACTGTTTATTGCAACCCATTTTAAACCCTCCCTTATTTATGGCTGAACATTTGTGGGGTGGAGGCAGCAGCCCCAAGGGCATGGGGGTGTCTGACAGGACACTGGCAGTGGGCTCCTGGCTGCAGGATACCGTGGGTAACAGGGATTTTCCCCTTTGGGATGGTCGCTCTCACTCCAAGGCCCAGGGTACAGCACTGCAGGGTCCCCTCGGTGGGCAGCACACAGAGAAAAGCAGGATACAGGGAGTGGGTTTGGATAGCAGGAAAAATTCCTCCCTGTGAGGGTGGGGAGGCCCTGGACCCCTGGAAGATTCCAAGGCCAGGTTGGACCTGTCCTAAGTCAGTTAAACCTGACAGCTCAGAGGTTTCCCCTTCCCCCAGAGGTTCCAGCTGTGTTCCTGCCACTGTGGGAATGCTCCAGGGCCAGGCACTTCCAGGAAAGTGGAATAAGTGTGGAATTGGCTTCCTCCTCAAAATGTTCTTGGAACGAGGGCAGGGGAAAGGAGCAGGGCTCATCCCAGGGTTGGGTAAATCCTGGTGGCCACAGTGACAGCCTCCCTGTGTGGGATGACAAGTCACAAGGACAGACAGGACACAGGGAATGATCTCTCCCCTCAGTGCCCACAGCATCCCCAAATCCCATCCTTTCACCTGCAGCCCCAAATCCTGGGCAGACTGAGCAGCTCCCACTAAACCTGCAATTATCCCAACAGGTTTGTGGCAGGCACGGGGTTCCCTCTCCTTTTTCCCTTCGGTGCTTTTGTTTATTCCTCATCAGGCACTCGGATTTCAGGGAGGCAGCAGATTTCTGCAGAGCTCAGGGCAGTTTCTGTTCCTTCCGTGTGGCAGTTTGCACAGCCAGGCTCCCTGGGAGGGCTGGGCACACAGGGAGGCAGAGCTGGAGGAAATAGAGAATCACAGAATGCTTTGGGTTGGAAGGGACCTTAGAGCTCAGCTCTGCCACCATCCCAAGTTATGGGATGCCATGGTGATGGCATGGGCACCTTCCACTATTCCAGGTTATTCCAAACCCTTTCCAGCCTGGACATTCTTCACATTTTGGGATCTAAGGCCTCACTGAGCACCCAAAGGTCTCAATTCCAGCTCTACCTGGCTGTTATCCCCTCAGTCCTTTGTGTCAGGTGTCTGTGAAATGTCCTCATGTGAGTGTTTCTGTCTGCTCTCATCCCTCTGGATATATCCCTGTGTCCATCCCTTTATTGTGATCCATCTTGGCTGCAATTGTCCCAAAAAGCTCCACTGGAGAGAGGCTACAAACGTGACCTACTGCCTGTGCTGCTCTCTCTGCTCTCCAGTGGGATTGTTGGCTCTGCCTGGAGCAACCCAAGCTGAGCTGCTGTCAAACCCTGTGATCCTTGGACATAACACCTCTCCCTTGTTCTGCTGGGCACAGAGAGGAAAATCTTGATTTTCCATCATATCTGTGCAAAGCAGTTAAAAAACCTCACCCATCTGATCGGGTAGGATTTTACACTTCCCTGGTCAAAGTGACAAATACCTCCCTCAAGGTCAGGACAGCAGCAAAAGCAGATCAGACTCAGAAAGCAACAAGGAGAAAGGACAAAAGAAAAAAAAAATCAAAATGCACTGGAAAAAGCTGCCCTGGGCAGCCCCTTCCATGCTCTGGGCCAATTTTCCCTGGTACTGGGGTGATAAAACTGCTTCTTGTTCTTCTGCTTCTCTCTTTGTTCTTGTTTGTGGCCCCCAGTTGATTTTGTCACAGTTGTTATCGATGAGATCCTCGGTGAGGCTGCAGAAAAGTTATTGGAGATTGTGCTGGGGGATTTTGTGAGGTTTAGAAGCACTGAGAGAGAAGTTGTCAGTCGTAGGAATACAGCTGACTGAAACACCTCAGGCATCAGAAAAATTATTTTCAACTTGGAACTCAAACCTTCCCACACAATCATCCTTGGAGGCTGCAGGATGTGCCTGGAAGGAGAAGAAAAAGCTCCTTTTTGTCTTTTTTCCTACATTAACAACTCCTTGGTGTGGTAAGGATGATCCCTGGTGGGAGTTATGGTTGCAGTGGTACAGGAGTTGTCTTGGACAGAGGTTTCAGCAGCAGGAACCGGGGGCTGCCCAATTTCCCAAAGCATAAACCCTTCAGTTTTGAGGAATGCTGTCAAAGAACCAGTGGGAACAGCCAGCTTGGAACAGGCTTCCAGCTGGAAAGGCAATCAGGATGATCAGAGCTTCATTAGCAGCATGACTCCAGGATTAATTGCCGAATGGATTGGTGGCACTTTGCTGTGCCCTGCAAATTCCACGTGCTCTTCTGCAGCAGGAATGGACTCCAGAGCTGGGCAGCATTTCTGGCTTGGATCCAAAGGGAAGGAGAGAAATCCTGCCATGGGAGGAATCAGGAAAGAGAGAGAGGCTTTCCCTTTTTTCCAGTTAAACCCCAGGGTAAAAGGGCAAAGTGGCACACGTGTGTGTGTGTATGTGCTCTGTATTCCAGGGGCACATTCCAGCAGCAGGAGACTGGAGCCAGCATCTCCCAAGGCTTCTCCAGACAGCCTCACTGGGACTTTTCCTTAAGATTTCAGGGATTTCTGAGCTGAAGATGCTCCTCCACTCTCATTCCTTCCACCCAGGGCCTCTGGAGCGCGAGGAGGAGCGGGGAGGGGCCGGAGCCGCCGCCGTGGTGCCGATGGCAGCGCCATTTCCAGAGCTATCAACAGTCTCATTGTCATAGCTCTTGGAATGGTACTGCCATAAGCACTGGACTGCCAGCAGCTGTGCTTGGGAGGGCCTGGCCCACCTGCAATTCCCTCCCTTGGGATGAAGTCTGGTCCTGAAGGATGGATGAAAACTGGCCCTCGTGAATCTCCAACAACCTCCATGCTCTCCTGAGCCACAAATCCCTGATGCATCCAGACCTCCCTGCATGGGCCAAGAAGAAGCAGGAAGTTCATGGAAATGTTGGGAGCAAAGCAGTCAGGCCCTACTTGTGTGTATTTGGGAAGATCTGTGCTTTTACAGAGAGTTTGGGTGAGTGGGAACAATGTGCTCCTCCTAAGCAGCCCATCCCTGGGGCTGTGGAACTCCTGTGCTTTGTGCAGTTGTACTCCTGAAGGAATCACAGCTGGAGAGAAGATCCTGGTGACAAAATCATCACAGGTGGAGCTGTCAAGCAGAACAGGAGCACCAGGAGCCCCTGGAGCTCCATGGTCACAGGCCAGTCCCTGCCTTTGCTCCTCTTTGTCCTTGCTCCAAGAGTTTTCCTGCAATGTTCTGTATTTTGCCATCCCAGCTTCTTTTTGGCAGAGAAGAGGAGGAGGCCCAGCAGCTGCAAAGGAATCGGCGTGGATGTGCCAAGGTCCAGGGGAAGGGAATGCCCTGGAAAACAGGGAATCATTTCCTGCTGGAATTCCCATTCCATGGGCAGCTGATCCCTTTTTGGGGCTGGCTCAGAGGGGCCAGGGCACAGAGGCTAAAGCTTTAGGAACAAGAACAAGCTGCCAAATCCCAGATCCCTCTGTCTCCCATGAGTCTGGTTCCTGCTCCAGAAGATCCCCCAGGGATCCGAGAGCCCCAGCAAAGGGAAATGTGTTCCTGGCTCAGGGTGTGCAGTATCAGGGATAGATTCTGGTCACTGAAGAGTCCAGGCATTTGTTACTTGGCCAACCCTCTGGAGACATGCTAAGGACTAATTAATTCTTTCAGTTTCTGGATTAAACTCTTGTGCAAAACGTCCCATCAAGCAGAGGCCATTATATGGTGTGTTAGTGTAATTAAATAAAGAGAGAGCTGAGCTCCAGAGATGCCCACAACACTTAATTAAGATTAATTAAACAACATGAATTACAGCTGGAGAGGATGAAAGGGAGCAATTCAGAACTGGCTCAGCCAAGGGGTGGGATGCTGGATTCAGGAATTGTTTTTCAGATGCAGCTTCCCCAGCCAGGTTTATTTAAAAGGGTTGGGTTCATCCCCATTCTCCTGGCCAAACCCAGGGATCCCTGTGCACCTGGGAGAGGGAAGGCCTGGATTTCTGGGGGCTCTGTAGCACAGATAAAGCTCTGCCAAAACAAACACAAGATTTCCTTCACTCCCTCTCTGAGGCTGCACTGTGATCTTCATTCCTTGGAATCAGAGAATCCCAGAATGGTTTGGGTTCAAAGGGACCTTAAACCTCCTCCAGTTCCAACTCCAAACCACTTTCCACTGTCCCAGGCTGCTCCAAGCCCATCCAGCCTGGCCTTGGACACTTCCAGGGATCCAGGGGCAGGCACAGCTGCTCTGTGCACCCTGTGCCAGATCCTTCCCAGCCAGGAATTCCTCCCCAAAATCCAACCTAAGCCTACTCTCAGTCTGAAGCCATTTGCTAAATTATTGGGCAAAGCACATCTTTGCTTGCCTCAACAGAACACAAAGAATCATGGTACAAAATTGAATTTATTTTGTGAGACCACTTCTTGTTGTAGGAGAGCCCAGAGTTTAGTCAGTTACGTTGGAAACTCGATGAGTGAAAAGCAATTTTCTGTTCCATTTGCCACATGTATCACTGCTTTGCTTTTCCTCAGGAAGGAACAGACATAAATCTGAGCAGATTTTATTTACCAAAGCAGGGACTAGGGCAGAGATTTATGGGCTGTGTCATCTCCTCTGGAGCAGAAAATAGCCAGGCCTAGAGGCAACCACGGGATGGCACAACCTTCAGAAGTTTGAACTTGTTTGCTCTGCACAGCAAATTTGAAGGCAGTGTATAAAGGTAGGGTCTCACAGGTGGCCCTGAAAGACATTCAGATGTGCAGAAAAAACAGAAGGAAAATGACAGAAATAAGCTGGTGTTAACAGCAGGGACATGGAAATAAAGGGTTCACACACACAGGTATTGGGATGGCCCTGGTTACTTCCTCCTGTGCTCAAAATCAATTCATTGATCAGTGGAACTCTTCCTGTCTCAATCTACAGGGAATTCTCAAAGGAATGATCTCAAAAGGAGTTGCTGAGAGCTGCTTTTACTCTGAGTAAAAAAAAAACAAAAACAAAAACAAAAAAACCCCGAAAAAACCCAAAAACAAAACCACAAACCCATCAGAGAACAAATAAACAAACATCTGCTTGATGATGGTCCTTTGGGTTTGGGGTTTCCCTCATCCTCCCCACAAAATAAGCTGCCTTAGGGCAGGGGTAGGGTTATGGGTAGGGTTAGGGTTGGGGTTGGGGTTAGGGTTACAGTTAGAGCTAGGGTTAGGGTTTTTCTGCTTCTTCTCACCCTGGGCATGGTTCATTGCAATGTTGAGCTTGGCATCTTTCTTTTGGGCATCTTCAGGAGATTTGGGGCTCTACTCATTAGTATGCTCAGAAAAAAAAAAAAAGAAGAGTTTTCCTCAGGTGTTTGTTCCCAGAGAATTCAGAGCGTCCCTGAAATCCCAGAGGGAGCAGAGTTTGCATCACCTGCACACATCCTCATGGGCAGATACCCAGGAACAGCTCCTGGAGAGGATGAGGTGGGAAAACAGCACCAGCACAGGAGTTTTAGGGACAGAGTGACAGAAATCTGGGACTGAGCAGCCTCTGAATCAGAGGAAAATGAAACAGCAGCTCCTGTCCCTCCTCGTGAGGAGGATCTGACCCTGCTGGGAGAGAGCTCCTGGCAGGGAAGGGGATGAGCAAGGGGAGCATCATCCTTCCTGAGGAACGGGGGAAGGAACACAGGCACAGGCAATATGTGCTCCTTGGCTGGGAATCTCTGAACAAGCTGAAAACCAGGAGAAAATGCCCAGGAGGGTGAGGCAGGGAAGGAATTGTGATGGTTTAGGGAGCACAGGGGGTCTGAAATCCCAGCCTGCACTGATCAAACCAAGGCTTTGGGAGAGAATCTGGAGATTTTATTCAAATGAAGCACCCACTGCCAGTGTCCCCATCTGTGCTGTGACATTTCATCCTCACAAAGGATGAGGAGTGGGGAGCACAGCTCACAATTAATTAATATTGTTCACAATGTCTCTTTGGATGAAACTTTCCAAATTCACACCCAGTGGGTTGCAAGGGAGAAAGTCCAAAGGCAGGAATGTGCTGCTTTAATCACATCATAGAAATATTCATTGGAAAATCTGGATAAAGAAGGAAAAGGGAGAAGAAACTCACACTGAACACAGCACGGTGGAACCTGGTGTTTGCCCTCTCAGCAGGATGGAGACCTGAGGAAAGGCAGCCAAATAAATTAAAGTTGATAACATTTACCAGGCTTAATCTACAACAGGTCCTAGTTGAGATCTTAAAGGCATCACAGGGTTATTATTATTAATTTTAAATGGGTTTTTTCCTTATTAAATTTAACAGGTTTTAAATTGACTATTATTTAACTGGTATTTTGTTATTTAATTTTTATGTAATTTCTCCATTACCAGAAAATACAATTTTCAGCCCTTAAATCAGATACCTTAATGTAAGCACAGCTTTCCACCACCACCTTGGGGCTGTGCAGAAGTTCCCAGGACACAAAATTTTGGATTTTGCATGGCCAGAAGGCAGGAGGGGCTGGATGAGCCATTCCTTGGGGAGCAGAACTCTTCCCTCAGCCTGCAGGGTGGGAGGGAGACCCAGGTGCTGTGAGGGAGTTGGTGGCATTTGCTCCTGAGAGAGGAACCAAAGGAGCGACAGGAACAATGTGCACATGCCAGACTTTTGTTATCAAACACGTGATGCTGGGGAGAAAATCTGCTTTGGACACCTAAAAAAAAAAAAAAAAGGCTCTGCTGTTCACACAGAAAGGAGGGAAGGAGGGGGAGATTTTCACGAGCTGTAATTCCATTTTCCACTGGATTTTGCAGTGGGGAAAAGCCACCCATTCCCAGAGGGAGAGGGTTGGGAAATATTGGAAGGGAGGTTTGGATCCTCATCCCTGGAGGTGCCCAAGGAATTCCTGGAGGTGACACTCAGAGCTCTGGCCTGGGGACAAGGGGGCACAGCTGGGACTGGATGGGCTGGGAGGATTTTTCCAACCTGAAATTCTGGGATTCTCCCACTGTGGCACGTTTAACACCTGCCAAACTCCACTGAGCAGCTCCAACTTTTGCCTCAGTTTCACTCCACAGCTTTAACAAATATAGGGGTTTTTTTCCCCCAGCAGATAAAAGATTTAATTACACCACTGGTGAGAGCTCCATTAAAAAAAAAAATAGAAAAAAAATCGTCATTATCTTCCATTTGAATATTATTAATTGATCCTGCTGGTGTTTCATTAACTGAAACACTTAAACCCAGCAGCCTGTTCTGAGCCATCCCATCTGGGGGTGGTTCTGAGCTGCTCTCCATGGGCTGCTCTGGGCTTCTGATGTGGCTGAGCACTTCCAAGTGCTCTCCTCATTAGCACATTTGGGGCTCTTATGACTGTTGCATTAATTACGGTGCAAAAACAGAACCGGAGCTAATTAGAGCCTCTAATGGAGTGCCAAGCTTCGCATTAACGAGAGAGAAATGGAAATGGGGAATTAATGGGAGAAAAAGGGGAAAGGGCTCCTCTAACCCACACACCCCTGAGTGGCCTCTCTCATTTGTTTACTTGTTTACCCTGGTTTATAATTAGCAAATGCATTTCACTCACTGCAAACAAGGAGCTCTTCCTTCGTTGATTTGGGAATTTGCTTCATTTCTGTCCTCGGGTGCCCAAATTGCCGTTTCTGGTGTGGAAACGTCGACTTCTGCAATATTTAAACGTCACAAATCTATAGGAGAAGAGCTCAGCAGCTCTGGGCCATCCCCACCCTCGTGGGAGCTGTGTGGATCCATCAGAAATCCCTGCTCACAATACCCAAATTCCAAGGTTTTGAGCTGAAGTTGAGCAAAACATCCCACAGTGGAAAATAGGGAAAATTGTAAACATTGTCCAGGTGGAGCAGCTGAAAGCAGGAGGAGAGTGGGAAAAGGGAAAAATGATCAAATGCAATAATCGTGGTGAGGGGGATTGGAAAGGACCACAGAGAAATTCATTACTAGAGGCTGGCAATAAAGGGGATGAAAAAGGGAAATGAGCACCTGCAGTCCCAAGGAAACAAAATTTGGGTCAAATTCAGCAGGAGAAAACCAAGAGGAAACAAGAGCTGAAGGGTTTGGACATCTCATTTCAAGGTCCTATTTCAGGTGATTATTTGCCTGGACTTTCAAACATCGTCCTTGAAAAAGATCCACAGTTCCTGCAAACACAAAAATAAAGAGATTGGAGGAGGTTTAGTCTTGGTTTGCCAGAAAAAAAGAGAAATAATGGAGCAATGGGAGAAAAAAGGAGAGACACAAACATTGGGAGATGCTGGCTTTGTTTCCTGAGAATTGTCAGTAACAAAAAAAACAAAAAAAACCCCAACTCTTCTTTATCTTTTTAAATGTTTCTCTTATTCAAGGGCTTTGCTTACTTGAGAATTGCTAATTTCCAGTCTGTATTTCTGCAGAAATCCTCCAAAATGCCCTGGAAGCTGGGTGATGTGAGCTGCAGACAGATGTTGTACAAAACCTCTGCCCGATATTTAGCAAAGAACGATCAGGCCTGAGTTCAGCTCCCAAGGTCGGACCAGCATTATTTGATTTAAAGATAATGAAGAGATTCAGCCTAACTGCTCAGGAGTGGGAAAATAAACACTTGTCATGAGGCAGAGAGAGATTTGTGCTTAGATTTGACTACAAAGGACTCTAAAATCAACATTGTTGTCAGAACCATGGAAATAATTCAGCAATCCCAACATTTTCCCAAGCTCTGGGTTTCCACTCTTGGGCTGGAATGGGATAATTCCATTTATTCTTACCCTGCTCTAATGATTTTATGCTGGTGGCCAAGTGCAGAACTTCCCTGCAGTGAGAGGAACAGGACAAATCCAGCCCAGAGGTTCCAGAGTTACTGGGAAACTTTTCATTTTCTGGACTCTGGGGATGCTGAGAGAGGGATAATTCTGCTCTCATTTATGCAAGTTTCATACGCAGCTACATTAAAAGGAAATGTTTTGTGAAATTCCATTTGATTTGGCCTCTGTGCATTCATTTTTTCAGCAGAGGATGGAAATGGAACAATGCATTTTGTTCCCAGCTTGTTCTGACATTTGGTGTAGCTCAGATTTGAGGATTTTGCTATTTCAAAGCCTTTCCACTCTTCCAAAGTGGAAAAAGATCACAGATTAAAATAGGGAATTCCAGAGATTCTTGGATTTTCTGTCACACCCCTCTCAGTTCTCTGTTTCCCAGCATCTCCCAGTTTTCAAAAAAAATATCAGAAGTACCTTTCCAAGGAGACAATAGGAGGGGACCTTCCTGATGTCCTGGAGAACACGCTCAGATTTTATTCCTGCCCCACTGGAATTCCATCTGTGGGATCTTTCCTGGTGCTGCCAACCTTGGGGAGTGCGTGGTGCCACCCAGAGCCATCCTGCACTTCCAGGGGTTGGTTCATGGGGCTTTGTGGCTGCCATAAAACACAGGAATAAAAACATCTCCATCATTTTATTGATGGTCAATAAATAAATTGTGATCCAAACCCTCCCAGTTCCTGTCCCTGAGAGGTCAGGGCTGATCCCAGGGGTTTGCTCAGCAGGAGAGGACAGAGCAGCACCTCGGGTTTTGGAAATGGTCACTGGTTTTCATTCCAGCTGGGGAAACCAAAACCCAGCCACTGGGGGGCTTGGCTCTCCTGATAATTGTCCAGGTTGGTGTTGGGGACAGCTCTGCAGGGAGTGAAAGTGGAACATTGCAGCCACTGCATCCCCTTGGAGTGTTCTCCCTGGGATTTGCCAAATTCCCAGAATCATCTGGAGCTCTTTGGGAGGGCAAAACCCCTCAGCTCCCCTCTGGTGCTGAGCCAGGCTGGAATTACAGAGTCCCTTGGGCTGGCAGAACAATTGTCCCCAAATCAGCACAACTCCAGGGTCATGGGGAGGGTTTGCAGCAGGGCCCTGGAGGGGCAGTGCCTTCCCATTATTGGGATTTATTTGGGGGATTGTTTGGGATCTGGGAAAAGCTCCCTCAACGCTGTCTCCACTTTGGGAGGATGCAGGGACAGCCCGGGATTCTCTTTGAGCACAAATCCCATCAGAGGCAGGAAAACGGCGCAATTAATTAGCTGTAGATAATTTATTTCATGCATTTAACCCTTTTAATGTGTCTTTTTTTTCCCCCTGCACACATATTCCAGCTCCCTCAGGTGTGTTCATTTCTCAGACCTACCTGGCTGCTTTCTCTTGAATCCTCCAGCCTGCACAGGGAGGGTCCCAGCGCTGTTTCCTCCTTCCATTGTGGGATAAATCCTTGGCAAACCCATGGGGTGGGAGCTGGGGCACACCAGGCGTGTTCCTGCAGGGGAAGCAGCTGAATTTGGGGTGCAGAGGAGCCTTTTCTCTGAAACTTGCTCCCCACAGGTACCAACAGCTGAGAAATGAAGCGTATGTTCAGAGTGAGGTGAGAACAAAAGCAGGGCTGTAAAATCCCATATTTATCCCACACTCAATCCCTGCCCTACAACTGGCAGGCGGCTCTGAACTTCCATTTGAAGGGAAAAGCTGCAGGGTACGGAAAAACCCCACGGAACACAAAAGCCTGGCGGCAGAGGACGGCCTGAACAGATTCCTGGAGATGCTGGGAATATTTTAGGAATGATGTGCCGGTACCTGAGCCAGCCACGAGCTGTCGCTCCCCGTGCCAAGGATGCTCTTTCCTCCTGTCCTACCAGTCCTCTTTCCCCACAGGGTAAACAGCTGGAAGTGTTGAACTCACTGCCAGAGGCTTCAGACAGACACTTTGTGCCACACGACATCCCGGGACACCTTAATGACTCCTCTTTAGCTTAATGAACCTCTAACAGTCGGCACCGCCTGCTCTTGCTGCTCTTGCTCCACTCTGGGACGGCCGCAGAACACGGAGGAAGGTTTGGATGCTTGGATGTTCCAGTCCCTGTCCATCGTCCTGAGCTGCTCCAGGGGCTCTCCTCTCTGTGTCCCGTCTGTGGCAGAGCCTTTGGCATTCCCGAGCTCTCCCGGGAATGTGCAATTGTGTTCCACTCTGTCCCTGTCTGCCTCGGTCCATCCAATCCCAGCTCTGTGATCACTTCGTGGCCGTCTCTCGTCGGAGTCTGTTCAGTGTCAGGTGCAAAATGTCTCTCCTCGTTTCTGACATCCGGTCTGTAACTCCTTGGGAGCAGGTTTTTAAAATTCCTGGTCCTTATTTAAAGTGCTGGAGTTCCATGGGATGTTTGAGGGAAATCCCTGCACATTCAGGGCTGGGAGCCAGCATCCAGCCTGGGAAATTCCTGCAGGAGCATCCAGCAAGGCAGTGCAGCTCACCTCAGACACCTGAAACCCAACAGCTTCTTGGTTTTCAGGGCTTGCTTTGACTGCTCCAAACTGAGGATTTCATTCCCTGTCACACTCACACTTTTTAATGTGGGATCTGGAGATTTGGAAGAATCGCTCTCTCAAATACACTTTGGGGTTTGCAAGCTCTTATTTTCCATAGGTTTGGCGTTTGACCTGGCACTGACAGAGGTTTGTGTTTCCCTCCCAGGTACACGGTTTTACACAATGGGCACCACCAGGAGCAAGAGAAGCTTCCCATCCACACCGACCCTGAATCCCAAGAGTCCTGTTTCTAATCCTGGCCCCAGAAGAGGAAGAACAGAGGCCTTTTAGGATATCCCAAGGATTCACCGACAGCAGGACTCAAAAATTCATCCATCTGCATTGTCCTGGAGCCTCCTGCAGTGAATTCCCAGGAATGGCCAGCGGTGGGAGCTGGGTGCGAGCGTGGGGAGGGTCAGGACTGCTGTCCCTGTCCCTGTCCCTGCAGGAGCAGCAGGAGCACGGCCGTGCCAGAGGCTTTCCTGGCAAAGTCAGGACACAAAACAGCTCCAAACCACCCGTGCAGGGCCTCCTGCTGCTCCTTTCCTTTCCTTTCCAGCTGCCCTGTGCTGAGCTCACCCCCTGCTCTGGGGGTCACAAGGTGTGGCTGAAGCCCAGCAGGGTGGGACTGAGCTGCTCCATCCCTGCTGGCTCCTGCCTGGACACTGCCAGGGCAGGAGCAGCTCCGAGTTTTCTCCAGGAAAACAAGAGGAAATGTTTGGTGCCCTTTGGCTGCAGCCCCCGGGCCGGGCCAGCACCAGCTGCTGCTTCACCCACCCTGCCCAGCCCTGGAATGGAATCCTGGATTCCAAGGGTGTGCAGGGAGCTGCAGTGGGACCAGCCCAGAGCCAGGGCCCTGCTCTGCCATTCCCAGGGGATGGGACGTGGCCCTGGAGCCCAGAGCTGTCCCCAACCCTCCCCTGAGCAAACTTTGGGCATCCCGAGGCAGCAGGAGCCAGAGCCAGTCTGCAATGGATCACTAAGTGCCATCTTGGAAAACAAACCATCCCAACCCTTTTCTAGCTACATTTGGGAGAGAGACTTCTACTTACCTCCACCACCTTTATTTTTCTGTTTGTTGCTGGTCTCTTCCAGTTGAGGCAAGAAGTTTTCCAGCCTCTCCAGTCTCACCATTTGCAAAGGTCTCAGTCCTCAGCTGCTCCCTGCATGTCGATGTTGCCACGTTCCTCGTGAGCTGCTTCCCCCTTTGCATGGAAAGGGTGGGCAAGGCTCTGAACTCCACAAATTTGGGAAAAGGATTTTCGTGCAGGATCAAGACCACGAGCCTCGACCCTTTTTAGGTGAAGATCTACCCCAGAGATGCCACCCTGAGCCTAGAAAATAAGATTGTACTTTGTCAAATCGTGTAACCATGTACAGATATTTTTAATGTACAAAGGAAAGCTGACATTATTTATTATTTTTTATCAGGAACATGTGTTTTTTTCATTAAAAGCTTCTAGACCAAGGAGCTTAACATTCTATGTATTATTATTTAGTAATATTTCTGTTGCTATGTGACAGGTATTTACTGTAAACAGACAAATCCTGCTCGGAACAAACAAAAACGTTGCTCAGTAGGAGAAATATTGTGCATGAAAAGAACAAATGGCTCCCTGGCCACGGTGTCTGACTTCTTTAAACACTTCTTCCACTGCTAAAGCTTCACATCCTTTTCCTCTAGGATTCAGAAGGATACTGGGCAGAAACAGCCCCTGTTGGAAGACCAAGGTGGAAAATTGCTGGAAAGACACAAATTATTGATGTTTGTGGTGGAAGGTGCTCCTGGTTCATCATTGGGACCTGCCTGGCAATGATCTGTTTTTAGAGGGTTTGATTTCTGAAAAACATCATTCAACTTTACTCTTGACGCCAGAACAGTGAGGGAGAAAAAGCCATTATTGAAAGTTTGGAAAAAATCCATCCAGGGCTGCTTCAGTCCTGTGATCCTCTCCCTCTGTGGAAGTGTCAAATTTCTTAAAGAAACCCTAAAATAAAGCTTTTCTCTGTCCCCAGTGAAGGGCATCAAAACCTTGGTGTGAGATTTCCTGGAGTGAGATGGAACCAGCAGCACAGGGAAGCCACAGGGAGGGGCTCTTTGGTTCTGCTTTGTCCTTCAGGTGTTGTTTTCTCCTTTATTTTTATGTGCATTAGGACAAAAACCTATATTTTAATTTCGAAGAAACTCCCAGTTTCCCCAGGGGCAACATTCCCAAGGGTCTGTCAACAGGGGCAGAGGCTCACCAGGCAAAATGGTCAACAGCTCTCACTGGGAAAAGGCTCCTCTTCCAACTGGCTGAAATTCCCAACACGAAATTTCCACGTCCTGTGTCACCTCCTGGTCCTCCCTGGGCTCAGCAAACCTGTCAGGAACCACCTGACAGCTCCTCCTTAATCAATGAATGATCCCAAATTGATCACTGATCGTTAATCAAAGTTTCTGTGAACGCAGGAGTGCCGCTGTGCCGTCAGCACTGGCAGGATTTCCCTGGGAAGGAGGGTGTCTCATGGAAAGGCCCCACTCTGGATTTCCCTGGCTGCTCCTGTGGCCTCCCAGTTGAGCTTTTGCCCATCTTGGCTGGTGGTGCCGGTCCTTGCCTGTGCTCAGTGATGTGTGCTGTTCCTAGAAATAAAAACTGCTCTCTGGACGTGGCAGTGAACTCCAGCTCGGGCTCATTTCTGGAGCTGTTTGCACTCAAACCCCAGGCTGGGAGCAGCTTACACCTCCCTGCTGCCCCACAGGAGCCTCCAGGAGCTGTTCAGGGAGGGGGAATCTGCCCCTCTTGGCTTTTCCTACAACTCCCTGACAGGAGGAATCAGCCAGGGGGGATTTGGGATCTTAACCCAGGGAACAGGGACAGGAGGAGAGGGAACGGCCCCAGGCTGGGCCAGGGGAGGCTCAGCTTGGACAGCAGCAGGAATTTCCCCATGGAAAGGGTGCTCAGGGATTGGAACTGCCCAGGCAGAGCCACAAGGTCCCCCCTGAGCCTCCTCTTCTCCAGGCTGAGCCCCTTTCCCAGCTCCCTCAGCCTTTCCTGAAGCTCCAGCCCCTTCCCCAGCTCCAGCCCCTCCAGGTCCCTCCTCGAGGTCCCTCAGCAGTGCCAGCACAGGGGACAGTCCCTGCCCTGCTCGTGACCGTCCCCAGCTCACAGAAACTCATTCCCAATTGGGATTTATTTGCAATCCAGGAGCCCCCACCTGGTCCTGGCCCCTTACCTGGAGGATTCCCAGGGCCCTGTGGAGCTGCTGATGGGATCAGAGCCACCCAAACGGATTCATGTGAGAAACGAAAACCAAGGGACACCTGGATGTTGAGCAGGGTGGATCCCTCACTCCAGAGACACTTTTTAGGCAAACTCTGCTCCTCCAGGGGCGTCTGTTCCACCACAGGACCCTCCAGCAGGGACAGACATTGGGAATGTGTCACTGAGAAGGTGATGCTCACCTCGCCTCTGCCTCAAAATGGCTTTGATTTTACCTCACGTGCTCCTCCTGTCCCCTGCTGGGATCCCAGGCTCTGGGAACAATCAGCAGCACTGTATTTAGCTACATCAATGCCATTTCTGCATTTCCAAACCCCTCTCAGTTCAGGGATTACTAACAGATACCTTCAGCTCATCCCAGCCCAGGATCGTGGCCTTCAGGGTGGGATTCACCCCCAGCTGCCTCTGCTCAGCAAAGAGGGGGAATCAGAAGGGATTTAAGGCACTTCTCTGTGTCAGCCTGACTTAACAACGTGCACAGGAGCAGCCAATGGGGCCCAGATCGTGTCCAGCTCGTTCCCAGCACAGATGAACAGCAGGGAGCAGCTCCAGCCAAGTGCTGGGCTGGGAGCAGGCAGCCCACACAGACTGAGTCATTCCCACCCAATTCTGGGAGTGCTGAAGCCAGGGGGAGCATTTCCATTCTGTACCTGGCAGCTGGGAACCCTTCCCCAGGTCAGGATCCCCTTTTTTCCTGCACATTTGAGCTCCTAAGCCATCCCAGGAACTCCCAGGGAAGAATTCCCAGGCCAAAAGGCAAGAAATCTGTTGCTTTCTTATAATACCAACTCAATAAAAATATACCAAAGCTTTTAGTTCGTTCAGTTTCTGTATAAATCTTGCTGAATAAATCCCATTTATCTCCTGTCAACACCCAGTGACTGCTGAGGAGCTCACAGGGCCAGGGTGTCCCTGTCACACCCTGACAAAGG
The DNA here is from genome assembly GCA_013398615.1 of Brachypodius melanocephalos. Classification (NCBI taxonomy): domain Eukaryota; kingdom Metazoa; phylum Chordata; class Aves; order Passeriformes; family Pycnonotidae; genus Brachypodius; species Brachypodius melanocephalos. Next base: position 12,831,701 of record VZSR01000479.1, read on the forward strand.
GTGAAGTTGGAATTTCTTCACTGGGAACTGAAAGAGGAAATGCTGGGCAAGGGGAGGCTGCAGCTGCTCCTCACACCCTGAGAGAGAGCAGGGGCAACATTCCTGTCTCCATCAACTCCCTACAGCTTCTCCTCAAACTAAAACCCTTCCAAAATCCTCTCCATTTTGCAACCCAAGCGCTTACATTGCCTTCCTCCTGAATGAGGCAAGAGCAGCCCCCAGCCCAGTGAGCACAAGGCTTTGTGCCCCCTCTGCTGTGCCCAAACACACTCTGGCCTTTCTCTGGTTACCCTCTGTACTATTTAGATGACATTTCCCAGGCACCTGAGCCTCTCCCAGTGGGATCTCTGCATCCTCTTCCAGGAGGAGCTGTGGGAAAAGCTCATCTCAGCCTCCCTTCCCAATTAGTGCAAACCCCTCCTGCCTTTGGCAGCTGAGCCGGACCTGAAGTTCTCATTTCTCCTCGTGGGCTGTCAGAGGAGGCCCCTGTGACTGTACCTGCACAGAGGGACAGAAATCCAACCAAGACATCACTTACCCCGTGGAGCTGAGGCAGAGCTGACCCAGGGAAGGAATTCCTGCTCCGTGTTTTCCCCAAAGCTGCATCCAGGAGGGCAGCAGGGCAATCACACCTTCCTCCATCATTCCTTTACCCTGCAGGTCAAACATTTGCCAGGCTGCCTTTCCTGTGGTGCCCAGATGCAAATATCCCTGTTTTAGGGGGCTGTGGATGGATCCCAGATTGTCCCCACAGGAACAGGGCAGAGCTGAGAGGCCCAGCTGGAATTCCCTGGGCTGCAGGAAGGTGGTAAGGACAGGATCAGTGTCCCCAGGAAGGTGGGAAGGGCAGGATCACTGTCCCCAGGAAGGTGGTAAGGACAGGATCAGTGTCCCCAGGAAGGTGGGAAGGGCAGGATCAATGTCCCCAGAAAGGTGAGAAGGACAGGATCACCGTCCCCAGAAGGTGGGAAGGGCAGGATCAGTGTCCCCAAAACGGGGAAAGGGCAGGATCAGTGTCCCCTCACCTGCAGGGACAGCAGCTCCTCCTGTCACACACCAAGCACAGAAACATCCGTGATGCTCCAAGGAAACCGAACTGGGCAGAGCCAGGGAAACTCTCCCTTGCCACAGGGATTGGATAAAAGTCCCCAAAACAGCCAGGAAATGGAGAGAGGAGAAAGCTCAGACCCAAAAGATCAAATCCCCATCAGATCCCAGCTCCTCCCTCCCCTCCAGCCCTCAGGGGATGGATTCAGGCTCTGCTGTAAAACGGGGGTCACATTTCAGAGGGGAAAATCACTGCAAGGTTCAGTCGCTTCCAGAAATACTGAATATAAACAAACACTTTATTTGTGTAAATACCTCTGCAAAAGGCTGGAGGGAGGAGATACCAGCTGGAGACGTGGTGCAATACCTCAGAAACTCAGTAACATCTTCCAGACTAAAATGGTAAATCTGACAGAATCAGTGACTCAGAGGACTTGAAACACTTCTAGAAAGGGTCACAATTGTTTGGGCTGAATAGCATTGAATACATTATCTATGGTTAATTAAATATAGGAGTGATAATAAACCATTGACTGCGATCCTGTATTAAAGCAAATTTAGTAACATTCACATTCTCTGGTGTTGAGTGCTCCACCTCCAGTCAGCACAGAGCAGGGCTGAGGAAATGCTCCTTTTAGGCACCATTCTCTTCCTCTTAGCCCATGGATTTCGAATTTCACATTATCCCAAGAACTCCCACAGAGAGGCAGAGAAAACCAACACTGGCTTTGCTGCGTGGAGCAGCTTCACCTCAATTTTACAGAGCTAAACATCACAGAAATCCCCAGTAGCCACATTTTTACCCCAAATTCAGAGAATCACCATCAGGATGATGAATGAAACTGGATAAAATGGTCTGAACTGCACAGCTTTTACCTCAGGCAGTGTCATGATAACAGCAATTTTAAACAAGCACAGATGAGAGACCAGGGCAGAGCTGGGAATTCTCACAAGGTCTGGCAGCCCTGGGCACGCTGTGAGTGCAACACCAAAAAGTGCATTTTACACCTGCCCTGGCAGCAAACCCCACCAAACCCCTGTGGGCACTGGGAGCACCTTTCAATACACAACACACACACGTTTTGGGGCAAACAGCAGCAGTTTTTACTGACCAGATGGAAAATGTGCATTCAGGAGGGAGCACAGCCAGCCCCAGAGCTCCCTGGCTGTGGCACAGGGACCCTGTGCAGCCACCAGGCACTTCCACATCCCCTGTTCTGCCTGCCTGAAGGGAAAGCTCAGCTTCCAGCCAGCTAGAAGGGGCAGATTTATGTTCAAGGGGGTGGAACCAACAATCAGCAACTTGATTTCCACAGTACAGAGTCAAATACAGCGTGAACATGAAATCCAACAGTACAAAATGCTTGAGAACATTCTGCTTCCAAGGTGCTAAACATGGGGGCTTCCTTTTCCCCCAAAAAATGGGTTGAATACCTCTAGAAACTACCACAGATCACCAAATTCTCCACTTCATTTTTCTTTTTCCTTGCTTCTGGCTCTCTTTGCAACAGCTGGAGAATATTCTGACCCTTCCAAAAATGCACACAAGACACCAGGATTGTGCTCAACAGGTTTACTCAGACTGGACTCTTAAATGCTCAAGAAAAAGGCACAGATTAAAAGAGACTCTGGTGACTCTTTTGAACACAGCAAATGGAATTGTTGTTTGTAAGGAAAAGACAAAATACTGCTATGAATTGTATGGGCTGAAAAGTTCAAATCTTCTTCCCCGTTCCTAATTATTGGCCTTCATTAAAATGGAACTTAAATTAATTGTATAAACATATGAAATAAAGTCTCAGTATTAGGAAGTTTTTTTTGTTTGTTTGTTTCCTCTATGTACAACTCTTAGTTTACAATTTGTACTTTCCATTTTACATTTAACTACATCCTCCTGGCCACAGGGAGAGCCGTGGGCACCTCGGTGGGAAATGCTTTGCATTTTTGGGGAGAAAAAAAAAAAATCCTGCTTTTTCTTGGCCAGCAGTGCCAGGGGGAGGGGAGGGCAGGCTGGGGGCAGCTCTCAGATGTAGTCATCCTCCACGGGCTCCCCGTTGACATCACAGTAGTGGATGAAGATGGCCACGACCCTCTGGAACACCCCTTTCCTGACCTGGCGCAGCTCCGAGATCTCCTCGCCGATGGTCTCCATGCAGATGTCAGCTGAGAGCTGCCCCTTCCTCCTCGGGGCGTAGATGGTGGCTGGGGAGAGACAGCAAGGAAAAGGGGATGTTTCTGCCCAAAATAGGCCCCAGCCAGGCTCGTTGTGCACTCAGACTTGGCTGAAAGCCTCTCTTGGCTGGCCATGTTTAAGGAGCGTTCCCTCCTGCCTTCCTCAAAGCTTTCCACAGCTCCAATCCTCATGCCCAAATGTCTGGGAGTGAAATGAACCCCAGAGCATCAGAAACCCTCCCCCTGATGCCTCTCTGACATAATTCCAGGATATCCATTAATTAAATGCTTTATAAACAGCAATTAAGGATAAAGCAGCAGCGCCCTCCTTCATTTTCATGGTTTTAACACCATGACTCTTTTAACATCCTGACTCTTAAATACTTAGCAATGGTTAGTAATTCAGCCTTCATATTGATACAAGCTAAAATAAAATTAAATTACATCTGTCCATTTTAAGAAGAAATTAAAAAATAAACCCAGGGAAAGTTATAGCAAAAAATTACAAGTCTCTTCCTCATCCTCTTGAGATACCTAAACTGGAGCTGGATAGGAATATCCAAACCAGGATCAATTAAAAATACCTCTAATGAAAATTCCAGGATGTTTCTAACTAAGTAATGGAAGAACTTATTTTTCTCTGCTATCAAGCAAGGTTTTATTGAGCCCCGGGCACTGCCCACCATCACATCTTACCAGACAAGCTCCTAAATAAAAAGAGCCATGTCCACAACAAATTCTAACCCACATCTCTGTTCCAGAGTTCACAAGTCCAGTTTTTAACTTTTATATCAAATTCCTGTCAGTTTTCTCACTTCTCTCCAGCCTATCTTAACAACAGATCTACCCAAGACAGCCTAAGGAGCAGAAAACTGAAAAAGGGAGGCAAATAAACGAGTTCTGTGAAGAAGCCAAGCAGTTACTCACTCCTCTCATCATCCTCAAAGTCGTATCTGGCGTAGCTGTTGGGCTCTGCTGTCCTCAGGGACCTCAGCCAGGGGAAGTCAGTGATCATGGAATAAGGAGCACCATCCACAATGCCTGGGAGAGGGACAGGGTGAGCAGCCAGGCAGGAAAACACCACCCCTGCAGCACTTTTCAAATCACTGAGCAGCACAAAGCAGCTCCTCACTCCATTCCCCCACTGAGCTGAGTTGCGCCCCTTTCCTCATGAGGAATATCCTCCACAGCTCTGGAATGGTGCAAAGCTGCTTCTCTCAGGGGCTGAGCAGAGCCCCCAGCTCCCCACAAACTCTCACCTTCCAGGGTGTAAATGTCTCTGCCCCAGGGGTACTTGGGGTATTTCTTCAGGTCCTCCTCAGTCCTGGTGGCCTCAGGGAAGAACTCGTATTTAATCAGCTCTCTGGGGAGAAGGAGGGAGAGGTTACAGCCAGGAAATGGGGAGGGGAGGGAGAAAAACCAAATGAGAAATCCTGATACACAACCTTCCCTTTAATGAGCCCGAATCCATGGAAAAACTGCCCCAAGAGCCTCACACCAACTCAGCACCCATCCCTTCCCTTTGGAGAGCAAGCACAGCCAACAGGGCCAGGTTTAGAACTGCTGCATGAGACACAATTCCCTGTGCTGGGAACTTCCAGGAGCTGATACTGATTGAACATCACCTTCCACAGAAACCAACACTATTTCTTGAGCTCAGGGCTCCCTGGGGGGGCTCAGGGCTCCCAGGGGGTGGGCTCAGGGCTCCCCTGGGGGTGGGCTCAGGGCTCCCCTGGGGGTGGGCTCAGGGCTCCCCGGGGGTGGGCTCAGTACTCACTGGTTGATGTTGGCTATGGTGTCCATCCAGCTGCGCACCCGCACCTTGTTGCGCACGTTGGGGGGGTTGCTGAACTCGTGGATGATGCAGATGTGGTAGGGGTAGGGCCCACTGAAGATCTTCTGCTCCAGAGTCAGCGTGTCCACCTGGGGACAAAGCCTCGTGAGCACCACAGACACTGGGATGGGGTTGCAGAGTCAAGAGCCAACAGGTATTGACCAAATCCCCCCAAAAAATGCAGCCATGGGAGAGAATTTTAACAATGCAAATAAATATGGGACTGAGGGGAGTGAAACTCCCCCAGGGCAGCTTTGCCAATTTATCTTCTTGAGTGCTGGAATTGGATGGAAAATGGCCAATTTCTGATGCCTTTCCCAACTCCAACATGGAAATAAACTCCATAAAATTACAGAATGGTCTAAAACTACATTCACGCCTCAGAATTGTTGTTACAAAGAGGGGATCAGTGATTTGGAGTTTATTCCCATCTAATATTTTCACAGCTGTCCTTTGAGAGATTTATAGGTTTCACAGCAAAGCTGATTTTATGGATTTTATGTACAATCAACCTTCCCTCGCTGCCAAACCAAGACAGGAAAGCAGGAGAGGAGCAGCACCACAGAGGGATCAAGTCAAACACTCCCAACCTTCAAGATCCTAAATGAAGCCCTCATAAATCTTCATCAGATGATTTCAACAACTCCCTAAATGTCCCTGGCTCCCAGTCCCACCAGTGTCCTGCAACACTTCAGCATCAGGAGGGGCTGGAGCCTTCAGTGCCCCAAACTCTGCTGTTCCTCAATCCAACAGGAACAAGGATTAAAGGAGGGGTTAAAGGGTTTCAGATCCCTGTGCCACGCTCTGCTCTCACACAGCTGCAAGGAGCACTCAGGTTCTTACAGTCTGAGTTACTGAGTTTGAAATTAATTCAATCCTAGTTTAAAATATCCTCTAATGCAATGAATACTGGAGATAGGGGATTTTACTATTTAATCTATCAGAGTATCTGAAAATCCAAGTAGCAGATTCTACTATAAAAGCCTTGCTGGGCTTTAAACAACCAAATTTCAGAGCTGTGCTGTTGTAGCATTTCCTGCCCCAGCTGCAAACCCCTCCAGGTGTGTTCCCAGAGAACCAGGTGCTTCTGTACCTGCTGCATGGGTCGAAGGTAAATGATCCTGTTCCTCTCTGGGGGCATCCTGAGGATCTGATCCAGCACCTGATCCATGTTCAGCTTCTTGCACTGGGCGTAGTCAAAGCGATTCACAACGGGGGCATTTTCCACCTTCAAGTGTTTCAGCACACGGCACCTTGTAGCTGGAAAATGAAATAAAAGACCTCAGGAGCCTCCTGGCAGAGAATTTCAAGGCTGGCAGGTTCAGAATAAAGCAAACAATGTAAGTACCAAAAGATTACATAAATATATCAAATATAGCCCAGCTCTTCATTTTTTCCACATTATCATCAAACTCTTCAGCTGTGACCTTGCCAGAAGTGGCCTTTTAAAAGGCCAACTTTCATCTAATAACCTTCTTCTCCCTCTGTTTCCTTTCACTGGTTTGTGGGCTGCCACAACTTCCAAAATCAGCTCAAACACGGAGGACTGGGAAGCCACACAATGGAAAATAGAATTGTTTCCTTTCTAGCAACACTGCCCATGTAATCAAAATTTCCATCAAAAATCAATGTGTGTTCTAAATACTCTGGAATAAGGAAATCACTCCTTTAATTCTGCTGAGGAGACAGATCTCATGTCAGAAGAAAGCGTCTTCATTTAGATGGTGCATAAAACAATAAACGACCCAATCCAGGAGCAGTCACACCCTGCCATGTGAAACTAATGCAACCTAAGTGCCAGCACTGAAAACAGATTTTTATCATGTCAAGGAGCAGAAGTATCATCCTGTCAGCTAAAAAACCTATGGGAGAATGAAAGAATGAGAGAAAAACAAGGTACTCAAACTCATTTCATCAACTTCTAATTACTCTATTACCACTCTTCAATAAACATCTCATCTCCCTAATTGTCAGATCATTTCAGCTGTTGATTTTCAGATATTAATCTTTATTAAAGCTGTTATAAGAGCCATTCAAAGTGGGAAGCAGCAATATTTGGAGTTCTAATTCATCAGTAATGCAGCTGATGAATACAAAATGAGCAGTGGCCTGACTTGAATTCTTTCAGGGATTTCCAATAATGCCAGGAGGAGGAGGCAGCCCTGACACGAACCACATACCATGGATGAACATCATTTTGGGGCAGTCTTTCAGCACCAAATCTGTTATTCCACAGTTGGTCAATGTGATTCCCACGAGGTTTTTGGATTTCAAAGTCAGTACCTGAGGAAAACAGAAAAAAAAAAAAAAGAGTAAAAAAAAAAAGGTATAAAAGGGTAAAAATGAAAGAAAAATAATTGAATTTTACAAGATACAGGAGGATATTAATTAATGTAATACAGCTTCAGTTCCCAACAGGTGTCTGTGGTGATAAAGCTGCAGGAGTGAAGGAAAAGCCTCACCTGAACATGATCATCCTCAATCACAGGGTCACTGGTACTGGTGGATTTGTCAGCTGTCCTTTTCCTCTTGGTGGTTTGCCTTGGCTTTGGCTTTGCTACTTCTGGAAACAAAAACATGGAAAAATCTTTCCTCTGCTCCAGGTCAGGGTAGCTGAGAACAGCCCACGACAGCTTTTCCCACACAGGTAAATCCAAACTCCTGCCTGCCTTCCAAACAAATCTCTCCTTGCTCCAACCCCACTGGCAGCTTTGTGCTCAGAATTATTGCCAATAAATAACTTTACAGGTGAAAAGCCAGGAATGCTGAAGCTACACCACAGAGAGATGTGGAGCCAGGAAAAGGAAAGATTCATGGTTAGGTTACACTTGAATCTCTGCAGGAAACAGAACATCCTTGACAAATACAAGACCCAAAATAGCTTTAATGTTTAAATAGTAGAAATTATCTCAAACTTCTGGAAAATCTGCTCTTTGTAACTGTCACTAAGTTTTTCCTGATATTGCAAAGGATGCCCAGGTATAAAATCCTTTAACGCTCCCAAGCTCCATCAGGGACCTCAAATTCCTGCTTGATTTAACAGATCAGTCTTTGAAAAGAAATCACCACAAGCATTATTTCCAACAGCAAGAGGAAAAAAATGCCCTAGAATTAATTTTCTGTCATTAACAGCTCAAAATGAGAAATTATTTTACTAAAACTAAGCTTTCTTTATTAAGAAATGGAGTATTTGTATGGCATGCGCACAAAGATCCCCAATTAATTACTGGTCCTAAGGTAGAAATCAGAAAATTTATATTTAATAGCAAGATCTCTTCTTGAAAATTGAGCTGCATCTACCTGCAGAACATCTGAGATGATTTAGGCTTTGTTAACTCTTGGGAGCATTAAATAAACTGGAAAAACACCAGGATTTGAAGTGTTTGAATCATTCTGTGTTAACAGAGGCAGGAATTTGCCCTCAATCTTCCCTACCTCCAACACTCACAGTTGTGTAAGCAGCACATTTCATCTTTCAGTTTCATTTTACCTGCCAGATATTCCCGGCAAAGAAACCTGGATATATGAGCTTGTGCCAGAATAAGATGATTATTTTGGAAACCAAGTGTATTTGAAAGAAACAGCAAGTTCCCCTCTCACATTTTTTGTTTTCTCCCTTAATTCCAGCCCTTCAGGGGTTTTATTTTATGTCAGATGAACAAAACAGTAACATGAAGCATGAAGGTGTTTAATAAAAGGACAATTTTCAGTAAGTTTGATCACCCTGCCTTAAACACTTGGAAGCAGAACCCAGTGCAGGTCCAAAAGCCTGGCTCAGTTGGAATTATGACTTTATTGGCTGATAAAGCACCAGTTATAACCTTTGCCTTCTTGTTCAGATCTAACTGTAGCTCCTGCCCTTGCAGGGAGGACTTTAATGGAGAGACAATTTCTGTCTCAATGAATCACAGCCTTCACAGGCAGGCAGAGCTACCAAAAATTCCATTTGCTTTTCAAACAAGTAAAGCAAATACTGGTTAGGACGTACAGAGAACGCAAAGAGAAAGAGCTGCAGGCAGGAAAACGTCAGTGGCACTTTCAGAGAAACCTGATTTTACCTGGTGATGGCACCTGTGCTCCATCAAGCCCTGACCCTTTCAGAGCACTCAGGTTGAAAGCCCTGAGTAACAATCTGCACATCAGAGCTCCCTGGGGGAGCTGCTGCTGCTCAGAGCTGTCTGCTGGTAGCACTGCAGGGACTCAGTGTGTAAATCCTACCTGGCTCTGACACCAGAGGCACGTGGGACAGCCTGCTCCTGGCCCTGGTCAGGGGTCTCCGTGGATACTCCTCCTTCTCCTCCTCCTTGCAGTCCAGCTGCCAGCCCGGGGGCTGCGTGCTCTGCTCCTGCCTGCCAGCCCCACAGGCACTCCCACTAGTCCTGTCATGCCCAGGCTGTGCTGCAGCCCCAGTGCAGTGGGGCAGGGTCCTCAGTGCAAAGTCTGGCCCGTCCCTGCAGGCTGCACTGGTGGAGGGGCTCTCCCCATCAGCAACCCCCCCGCTCGTCCTGCGCTGCGCCCGGGCGGAGCAGCGGGAGCACACGGAGCTCTCCGGGGGCTCCCTCTCGCTGGATCCATCCCTTCTGCAAGGAGAGCAGCCACACTGCCTGCACTCCTCTCCTGCTGCCGGGCTGGTGCCAGCTGAGTGGCTCTGGGCTGCCTGGGCACACTCAGGACTGGGAGAAGCAGCGCTGCAGGAGCTGGATGTCGCCGTGGATCCCGGGGTGTTGCTGCAGCTGCCGTAGGAATCCTTGCTCTTGCTCCTCTCGGGCATGTCACTGGCTGCTTTCATGTCAGCTTTGATCTGCTCACTGGTCACCTGGCAGCCCTTCTCACAGCTGCTTTCCTCCACGGGGAACTGCTTGGCCTGGCCCCCATGGCTGCTGCTGCATCTCTTCCGCAGGGGGGTCTTGCCTTTGCCGCTCACTGCAGGGGAGAGGGAAGGACAATGAGAAACCTCGAATAAACCCGAGTGTTACACAGGGCAGCCCAGAGGCCAAGGACAACCTCCCCAGGAATGGGAATTATTAGTAATTGTAGCTCTTTGCTGCATCTTTGTAACATCTTGCTGCTATTTTTGGATCGATGGGCTGGAGGGTTTGCCACACAAAAATACCAAATTGTCCCAGAGCAGCTCACTGCTCATAAAGGCACAACAACACGAACGAGAGATGACAGAATCAAAAGATATGGAATAGTTTGGGTTGGAAGAACCTTAAAGCTCATCCAGGGCCACCCCTGCCATGGCAGGGACACCTTCCACTGTCCCAGGCTGCCCCAAGCCCCAGTGTCCAACCCGGCCTTGGGCACTGCCAGGGATCCAGGGGCAGCCACAGCTGCTCTGGGCACCCTGTGCCAGGGCCTCATCACCCTCCCAGGGAGGGATTTTTTCTAATATCTAATCTAGAGAGGCTTCTGTTTTCTTCAATATGAGGAATACATCTGAGGAATCAAGCAGGAACAGAGACAGGACTGAAGTTCACCTTTCAGCTGCAAAGCTCCCCCTCCTGGGTCTGGGCAGTGCTGCCAGCAGTGAGAGCAGTCTCAGCTCACAGGTGAATAAAAACCCACACAAATTGTAACAAAACCTAATCCCAGAACCACTGAGGTGGGAAAAGCCCTCCCAGCCCATCCAGTCCAAGCTTTGCCCACCCCCACCTTGTCCCCAGCCCAGAGCACTGAGTGCCATCTCCAGGGATGGGCACTCCAAACCTCCCCAGGCAGTTCCAAGGCCTTTCCATGGAGAAATTCCTCCTGAATGTCTGTCTCAATCCTCTCAGCCCAAACCCCAAAACCCCAATATTTGCAGTACAAAAGTTGATGTAAATTCTCTCCAAGCACAGATTCTTCCCGCCTGAAATCAGAACTGACATCCAGACTGTTGAGAAATTCTGTCCACCTGGGAATCCCAAAGAGGAGCTGCAGGTTTCTGATCAGTGCAGCACCACTATTTGTGTTTCTGTACAAGACCTGTGACTGGAGCTCAAAAAATGTCCCTACACCTTCATTCTACATTCCAAACTGAGCTAGAAATGAACCTGGACCACGGGCAAAGACTGAAGCTGAAGAAGGAATGCTGAACACCTGAAGGTTCTCTGGTTTCCACTGGATCCCTGCTCTTCTCTTCCCCATCTGAGTAACTCTGTGCAATGCTGTTGGAGATGCAGGCTCTGGGAGTGCCCATGTTTTCCTCCTCATCCTCACTGTCTGAATCATGGATGGTAATAGGAGTTGCTTTTACAACAGGTTGAATTCCACTTGGTCCTGAGAAGGAGAATATCAACAATTCATGTAAAAATTACCCAGGCACGGATTAAAGGGCTGAAAAACTTTCAGCACTGCTTGAAAAACTGGTAAGGAATTGATTGGAGTCAATTTAGCCACCCATTCTGTGGGTCCCCCATTAAAATCTAATTGGGAGAAGAGCAAAACACTGCATTTGAGCATTAAAGCATTCTGGTTTGGAAGGGGAGGAGTGTCACAATGGAGTGTCACTCCATGGTGTTGGGATATTCAGTAGAAAATTCTACTGTCCAGCAAAAGGTGGCAATAAAAGAAATCAAGACTACCTTGTGTCACTAACACAAATTAAATTAACCCTGGAATAACTTGTCCTGGCTTGAGGAAAAGCAAAAACAACCCAAGTGCTCCAGAGAAAGAACTAAGGCCATGAACACCAACAGAGCAACAGGACAAGCTCATTCATGCCTTCTGACTTTTATTACAGAGCACAAAAATCAGGCTTTAAGGTCAAGGTATTTCCCTGCATATGTAAAGAAAGCTCTAGGCTGTAACACAGATTAAATTCTTTCACAGAACCAAGCTGCGCTAACATCATTATTCAAAATCAGACAACCCAGCTAAAGCAAAACATGCCAAACCAGACTCACAGTGGAAAATTAATCCCTCAGGGAGATACCAAGAGGTGATTTCTCCCCAAACCCAGTTACCTGCTTGCTCCTCATCCACCTCCATGGGAACAACAGCCTGGCTGGGAGCTGGCAGCTCCTCCTGGCCCTGCCCAGCAGCCTCCCCTTCCTCCTGTGCCACCTCCTCCATCTCATTCAGGGCTGCCAAGGGGAACAGGAGGTCAGGAACAGGAAACAGAATGAACAGAGCCCTCAAACACCCACAAGGAAGAAATAATAACTGCCTTGGTTCCCTTGGTGAGCCTCTGGGTTGCACAAAGCCTCTCACACATTTGTTCCACATCTCTGTGTAGCCAAAGCCCAACTTTTGGGGTTTGGTTCACTCAGAAAAGATTAAAGCTCCACACCAGGAGCTGAAAGAACAACAGGCTTTCAATGCACATTCCTATCTTTACCAGGAGCCTATGGGAGTGGGAATGCAGATAAACCCCCCCCCCAAAAAAAGCTCCCCCAGGGTTACCCTCAGCCCCAATCTGCTGCTCCTCAGCAGGGCCCTCCTGGCGCAGCTCGTTCTCCTCGTTCTGCTCGTTGGGCTGCTGGTGGTTGTTGTGCTGGATGTTGGGGTTGTTGTTGTTGTTGTTCTGGTGGTTGTTGTTGTTGTCATTGTCATTGTTGGAGTTCTGATTGCTCACCAGGGCAGAGGAGACCCCAATTCCTGTGCCTGCACTTAGACCCACACGAGCACAACCCTGGGAACAAAGAGCAGAAATTCAGGTTTGAAAACTCGGACTTGTTATCTCAACGTTCCCTAAAGCAACAGGAAACAAACAAAAAAATATTGCTGGAATTGTCTGGGATAATACAACACTAACAGGGAAACTGTCCCTCAGATTTCCTGATTGCAGAGGACCCTCTTCAGGCTGGCAACCCAGAACTCACATTGTTGAACTCCTCATGAAACCGAAAGTCCTCAAAGCACCTCATTTTAATCTATTAATTGTGTTAATCTATTAATTTGCTGTGGGATCATGACATGAATACAAACAGCAGATCAGTCTTCCCAGCACACAGCAGCCTCCAGCTACCATTAAGGGCCAAAGGAAGCAGGATTTACACTTTTCCATTGCCTGCCAGCAGCTTACCAAGGAGTTGTGTTACACTCTGGGAGGGGACAACATGAAGAAATCAAATTCCTAAGCTTTGAAAGCACTTCAAAAAGGAAACACTACCCCCATTTCACCCAGCAAAAAAATCATAAAAACCTTTTAGTATTGTAAAGAGAGGCCTAAGAGGAAAAAAAAAAAAAAAAAAAAGCAGCAGCACAGTGAAATGTCAGCAGACACCTTGAGAGAATCAGTGAGTTTTACTTTTGATAGAACCAATGAGTTTTATTTTCTGGTCACACGTTCATTCCTTGCCACTATTCCCACTTGCCACTCTCCCCAGCATACCATGCTAAAAGCAACTGCAAACCAAAGAAATTTACTACCAATCTCTTCAATTAATGACAACTTGGAGAAGAACGCACAGCAGCTGGAGCACAATGAAATGGGAACAAGTAAAAATCCTAGCAGTGAGAAAAAGCCAAACCATTCCCTGGAATATACCTTTGGAGGCTCTCTAAACATCTGGTCCAGAGAAATAAACTCCAAGCTTGGCAGTAACTCGATGAACTGACTGAAAGAGTCCAGCTTGATGGCGTGGCATCTCACCAGGGTCAGGTCAACCAGGCGGGTCCACCTCGAGTGGTCTGGGAACACAAGAGAGGCCTTTCCTCAGGGATTCCCACCTCACTCCTTGTTCATCAGCCCCCTTTTCAGATCTGAGAGCAGCATCCTCTGCATCTCCATCCTGTTCCCAGCATCACCATGGCCCCAAAGCAAGCATCATCTACTGTACTTACTAACAACAGAACAAGCAGTACTAGAGCAGAGAAATTCTGGTTTAGCACAGAAATTCATAGAATAGCTCTGAAATTTCAAAGGTGTGCAATACCTGTGATCCAATTATTTGGGTTATGTAGATGTGGGCAGTTGTAAATGACCAGATACTTGATGAAAGAAAAAACTTCATTTACAGCTTTCATACCAATATCTGTAATAATTCCTGGGTTTTCAACCACATCAGCCAAGCCGTACCTCACCAAGTCCGTACTCGTCATTTTACCTACAAAAGAGAGGAGCAGACACAGCAGTAAATTTGCCTTTTATTGCAGGATTTTCTAACTCCTTATTGATCAGATCATTCCTTTAACAAAGCTCAGCTTTCCCAGTTTCAGGGAGTGAGGAAAATCAGATCTGGCTGTATGAGATCAGCAGCCTCAATACATGCAGAGATTAATATTCTTATCAATCGCTGAGAACATGATTGAAAACACAGCAATTTCTGTAATCCTGGTGGGTTTTTATGGATATAAAAAGTGTCATACACTGTAGTAAAAACTCATCAACGTAGCCTAGGTGAAGGGTTTCAAACTGTGGGAATTCCAGTTCAGCCATCTTCAAAGCAGAAAAAACACCATCTTTGGTCAAGGAAGGCTGGATCCGCACTTCGTGCAACCTGCAGGGAATTCAAAATTGCTCCTATCAAAATTCAGGCCAAAAACACAGAAAACACTCAAGAAGGTGCCCTGTTCTAATAAAATAGAGAATCTGGCAGGACTCAGAGGGTATTTGCAGTGATTTTAGTCACAGAACACTCTTGTTATGCAAAGTTTATATGTGTATTCCTGAAACTTTGATGGTTGTCCTGTCTCTTGGATGCCACTTCTGACATTTATTTGGAAAAAGGAGAAGCAAAGAGAGATTTGAAGGGAGGTACCTTCGTGCAGCAGTTATGATGAGGTAGCCAAGATCCACTTCAAGTGCATTCTTGCAAGCTCCCAGAACTATAGTGTGCAAATTCCTAAAACCACCTGGCAAATAAAGAAAACCCTTCTTACACTCCAGCCTCACATCACAGCCTTCAGCCCTACACGTTTTCACCAGTGTTGTCTTGACCTTTTTTAGCAAATAAAAAAAACCCCAAATATTTCACCCAGCTCCTCCAATCCTGGTTCTGCTCATCAACAAATGCTGCTCATTAAGAGTTAATTGCAGTTGGAATATCAAAATTATACCCAATACAGAGCATATTTAGCACCATGACCACAGTTCTGAACACTCAAAAAAGAATATGCTACAGACAAAAAACCCCCGGAATTTGCTAAAGCTTTAATTAATTTATTTATTTTTATTTCAATATGAGGGGTGGGGAGCTTCCCACCTGATCTCCAGCTGTCTTCTACCACGTGCTGGATGAGCCCTCCAAGAAATGGAACACGGACCAGTTCCAAGTGCTCCAGATTCCTGGCAGAAGCCAGGCCTGTCACCAGGGGAACGTACTTCAGAGAGTTTGTGGGTCCTGCACACAACAAGGTCAGAAAGACAGAGCAGATTGTTCATTTCTCCCTGAATTATCCCCTGGAAGAAACTAAAACACATCCACACATATCCCTCTAGAGCAGGAAGCCAACAGAACCACACAGCACCAAGTAAGGGACAGGACAGGGAGAGATTTCTGTCCAACACCACAAATCAAACAAGGGCTGCTCTCAAAATGTGGAATTCCAAGACTTTAACAGAACCAGATTTCCTCCATGCTCTACCATCCCCTTCAGACAGGAAGAATCCCTCTTACCAGCACAGTTCCTCATGACAAAAGCACGTAAGCTGATACAAAGGAAATCTTTAAAAGGCTGTGGTTTGGTGAGTCTCACCCACTTCAAATAAAGGTGCCTCAGCATTGGGATACAAGGAATCTCAGGGACATTCACCCCTAATAATACATAAACAAAACAAACAAACATTTTAAACAAGCTTGAAACTAATCCACCACATGACAAATTCCTGGCTTTCAGAAAAAGGAAGCTTTTCTGTGCTTTGTGGCACCTGAGAAAAGCTGGGAACACTTGAAACACAAGTTCTTCACCTTGGTTTGTCAAGAATTCTTTAGAACTTGCCCTCTGCACCTGCTATCAAATATCCAACTAAGACCTCCAAGATGCCACAGCCCAAACTCCCTCTCCTCCAAAGAATTACAAATCTGCAGAGTTTCAAAGCCTTTAAATCCACCTGTGTTGAAGCCAACTACTTCACCACGACCACACTCACCTACTAAGTGCAAAGTCTGAATTTTAGCTCCTATAGGAATTTTCAGCTTGTTCTCAGGAGGAATTGGAAAAGCACCATTACGATTACGAAACTTCCCTAAAATGTGGACTTGGGGCATGTATGTCCAAATAGCTTCCACCAGCTCTAAATGAGAGGTCTCAACACCCTGGATAAAAGGAAGCAAAGCAAATGCTCTAACACCAGTTCAACAACAACATCCTCTTAACCATGTAAACTACAGAATGCAAGGTTATTTCACTTTTCATTTCTAGCAAGACTGGTCTTTTTAAAAGCAGAGGGATCAGAGCTTTAATTCCTTGCTGGGCTTAAGAGCACCTGGGATTCCCGGTGGTGCAACTAAAAATAGTTGTCATTAACAAACAGCGTCACAATTAACTCCTCCCTGTGCAGCCAGGCCTGAAGCAAAGTCCCTGTCACAATTTTTAACAGTGCTGAAGGAGGTTCTCTCCCAAGTCCAGCCACTCACCAGCAAATTTGGACAGGCCTGCAAAGCCTCTAAAACTCCAGGAATGCTGAAAGCTTCGTGGCCACGGACTCGGCGCCTTTCCAGATACCTGGGATGAAGACCATAAAGTTGTTCAATGTCTGGCATCTTCCTCAGCAGCGTTAGGAAGCTGGAATCAGTGAAACCTAAGACAACAACAACACATTTGGTATTGGTGTGGCAGCAGACACTCAGCTGTGAAGGGAAAGCCAAACACACTTCTCTATGTGGCAGTACAAGTTCTGTGATGTTGAAAGATGCATTTGGTGAAGCAATAGCTTCTCTTTTCCTTCCACATTCTAGAAATCATGACCTAAATACTCCTCTGCCTTGAATTTTGCAGGTTTGCTACAGGTTTCCTTCAGAGGAGCTACATGGCTGCAGGGTTCACTGTGCTCTCTCCCTCCTCACATGAAGCTTTGTGGGTCTATTTTTCCTGGAATTCCATTTAGCAACTCCATGGCTCAAAAAAAATCCCAGCTGGATCCCTTATTTCAGTTCACTATTCACCACAGCTCACATTTCTCACAGAAACAGGACGGTTTCTTAAAGCAAAGATTTTATTCTAGCGAAAGACAGTATATAAAAAGGATTTTAACTGGGTAAGTTATTTGGTTAGGTCTAAACACCTGCTTAATACCAGCCACAGTCAATCTCAATTCGTAACTCTTCTCATTTCCAGAATTCTCTCATGTTAGCTGTGTCCCCCACCAAATCCCAGCAGTGCAATCGAAACCCAAGAGAAATCCTGGTACTCACAGGGCTCACCCAGACTGACAAATTTATCTATTGATCTGCAGGTGACTTGAGGTGTGACATCAAAACTTATCCTTACATTGTTAAGTGCTGGCAGATGAGTTGCTCTCCCACTCCACTGTATTTTTTGCTGCCTGCACGCAAACAGCCTCTTCATGACTGGATAAACTCCCTTCCAACAATCAGACAAACACACATTGCACTGACAGGTGGCTACAGAGCACTCCCAGTCACAGAACCACAGAATGAACCGGGTTGGAAAAGACCTTTGAGATCATCAAGTCCAACCTACGACCTAATACAGCAACACCCCAAATTCGTATCTACACGGGGACAGGACCTCAAGGTCCTCAATGGCAAGCCATTCCTCAAGGCAGCCATGCAAAAGAAGGGAACATCCCAGCAATTCCAGGTTTATTGTGCCCAGGAGGGTGGCAGGGGGCTCACCTGTGGGCATGTACTCCCACCAGCGCCCCGCACACAGATCCACCACCTTGACCACGCGCAGGTAGAGCGTCACCGCCTCCTTCAGCTTCCGCGACAGGCACTCCATGCACATGATGTCCTGCAAGGGCAGGTACCTGGGAGAGCACAAACAGCCCCTGCCTCAGCACAGCTGCAGCCTCAGCACAGCTGCAGCCTGCAGCTGCCACAAACCACAGCCTGGCTGCAGCAGTGGGGGCATTCCTAGCACGGCAGGACGTTCGTTCACGTGGAACTGTCAGCGCTCTCGTTAAATGTGGAGCTGTGCTGAGCAGAGTGACTCAGCAGTTTCTGACACCGCATATGGAACAGTCATACAAATAGAATATTAAATGCACTGTGATTTGGTTCTCTAGTTAATCATGGAATCGCTGAATGGTTTGGGTTGGAAAGGACCTTAAAGCTTATCCAGTGCCACCCTTGCCATGGCAGGGACACCTTCCACTGTCCCAGGCTGCCCCAAGCTGCAGTGTCCAACCTGGCCTTGGGCACTGCCAGGGATCCAGGGGCAGCCACAGCTGCTCTGGGCACCCTGTGCCAGGGCCTCATCACCCTCACAGGGAACAATTCCTTCCTTAAAGTTAATTTAAATCAACCCAAACCCTGCTGACCAAGCCATTTGCCTCAATGTGTTAAATGAAGTTATTTTTGTTTTCTCACACTGCAAGTTCAATTTCCAAATATTTTAGAGAGCTGCTGTTCTCCAAGAACTTGTGGGTGAGGCATTTGTTTTGGATAATAGGGCTGAGTGAACATCTGGGAGAAGGACTTTGCCGCAGAGGAGGTCACATCCTCACCCCAGATCCCTTCTGCAGATGCAACAATTCCCAAACAATCACCTCAATTGTGCTCTACCCAAAATGTATTTCTGCTCTAAAATCAGTATTTATAACAGAGTTAAATCACTTATTTATTTCTTCTTCATTCTAACATTCATGACACTCACATAAATTAATTTTCAGTTTCCAGATGAATTTTGGAGACTGAAATAAACCATTTGTCATCCCTTTTTATCCACCAGTCCACTCGTGGTACATCCACCATTTACTGTGTCACAAACAGGTAAAGTCAGAGAAAATATAAAGAACTCTAAAATAATAAGCACTGAATTGATTTCTGCCAGGCTGCTCACCTAAAGATGTGGCAAAGCACTTCATGAGAGAGTTGGTTCATGTAATCTTTTGGCTCCTCAGCTTTGGTAGACTCTGCCCCTTCCCTGCTCACTGCGCTCGCTTTCACAGTTTTCCGCCGGGGCCCCATCTCTGCACCGAGTTCTGAGGGAGGAAACGGGCACAGAGTTATGAAATTCAGGGCACTGAAACACAAAAGGGACAGAGCAGAGGAGGGAACAGCAGTGCAGCTGCAAAAAAAACAAGTTGTGGTTTGATCAGACAGAAGGGCTCAGACAAAACCTGAGGATTAGCAAACAAACCAGACAGATCCTCTCAGCTGAGGAAGTGATGAAAAATCACCACAGGCTGAAGCAGAGGTCAGCTCTTTTTAGGAATAAAAAATCTTCAGAGATCCCGCCCTGAGATCAGGACAGTCCCAGGGAGCTGTGCAGAGATCACCACCTAAGCACCAACTGCAACGTTCCAGCACAAAATGAAAGTCCAAAGTCCGTCCAGCAGAAAAATGATTTCTTTTTCTTCTCTGAAAAAATGAGCTCCTGCCAAACACTCTCCAAAAATCCCCCATTAAAAGCCCTCAGACCAGCTCCTCTTGGAGGTGAGAACACCAAGTAAAATACTCAAGCTGCTGAGTTGAAGATCAAAGCCCTGGGAGTCACTGTTTGAAAGCAGCGTGCAGGATCCTCTGGCCCTTCCTGAACTGTGGCCATCCACCCTGCAGCACACACAGGCACTGCAATTACAATGGTTCATGTAAAAACACCCACAGTCATCAGGAGAAACCGCAAACGAGCAACTAAAATAAAGGTGAACTCAATGCTAGCAGAAAATCACCTTCTACAGATGCTGAGAGACCATTCCACGGCTGTGTCTGGCAAAGATTTATTTCACTCCAGGACAAGAACAAGAACGAGAAGGGCAAAGCATCACCAGCTCAGTGATCCTGAGTTTAACAGTTTGGATGCCAAAATTTAGTGGATTGAGGAAAACCAACTGGGAAAAAAAAAAAAAAAAAGGCAGATTTTGGAAAAGTTTGGTCTTAAAGGGGAATATTCCAAGATAAATCCCCACCTTGTCCCTGTGAACGGCAGGAAATGGATCTCTGCTCCTCTGGACTGGGGGAATTCTCCAGCCAGGAGTGAAGACCCTGCTTTGTTGTTCTTTTTGGGGCAGGCTGGAAGGGCTCAGTTTGGGGTGATCAACCTCATAAAGCCCAAATTTAAGTATTTACAGACTGAATTCCAAGGAAAACATCGATTCCTGGGATAACTCAGCTTGAAGAGAGGATGCAGCACAACCTAAAAACTTCCAGACTGGCCCAGCCAAGACTGGGCACAATCCAGCAGGAAAGAGAACAGCAAAAGGACTGGGACAAAAGGCAAAAGGAATAAAAACATCAACAAGCAAAGCAGGAAGAATCCTGTGAGACACAATTCCAAGGAGCACAACCCGCCCGTGCCACGAAGGGGGAAAAGAAGGATTTGTCTCTATGAGTCTGCAGTTTCTGCACAATAGAAGCTCCTCCTGGGGTTATTTGGAACTAATGAGTACAGCTTTAACACCTCGTTCTACATTAGCGAGCTGACCCCATTTAAAAATAAAAGGCAAATCTCCACAGCAAGAAGAGTTTTATATATTCAATAAAGCAAATGGGATTTTGCGGCCCCCACCTCAATAAACTCCAGACAATGAACGTCCCATGAAACAACAGCTCGACGTGCTCTATTCTTGATGAGTAAATACCCCACGGACCTTCAAAAGCTTTAAAAACCACAGGGAGTCTCCGCAGAAACGAAAAATGCGGAAAAACGCGGCGACAGCAGCCAGGGACGGCCCGGCAAGCGCCGGCTACAGAGGGGCGCTCCCGAAGCGGAGGGGAAAAGGCGAGGACGCGGTGATTTGTGCCGAGATGAGCGAAGGAAAATCAGCTTTCTCCAGAGCCCCATCACCGCCGTTCACTCCTGGGGCGGCCTGTGACAGCGGGGCCGGCCCGAGCCCGCGGGGCCCACAGGGCACGGCAGCCTCCGGGTGTTCACCGCGCCGCGCCGGGGGCCGAGCCAGCCGCGTCCCCGTCCCCTCGCTGCCCTCCCCTGGCCCTCGCTGCCCTCACCTGCCCTCGCTCCCCTCGCCGCCCTCGCCCCGGTTCGGCCGCGGGGGAGCCCCGGCTCCGCTTCCTGCGCGGCCCCTTCCGCCAGCGCCGCCGCTTCCGCTTCCGGCCCCGCGCGGCCACAGCCGCTTCCGCTTCCGGCCGGCCCCGCCCCGCCGCCATCGCGAGTGTGGCAGCGCCGGGCCCTGGGGGCGCTGAGGGCGCTGAGGGCGCTGAGGGCTCCGGAGGCTGCCCTTCGCAGGCTGGGCTCGCTCAGAACTCAGCGGGAGGGATGAGAGTCAATAAAAGCGTTCCGACAGCGCGCAGTTCCAGTCCCAGCTGTGCCCGAGCTGCAGGGACACACGGGGGTCACCGCGCACGGAGCAGCCTCGGCTCTGACGGGGTCCGCGGCAGGGCTGGGCTGG